>CAUYUJ010020113.1:157969-163879 GCA_963575745.1 Prorocentrum cordatum | reverse complement strand
CCTCCTCCTCCTCCTCCTCCTCCTCCTCCTCCTCCACCTCCCCCTCCCTTCGCTCCCCGCATTCCTGCTCCTGGATGCTTCCTCCGCTTTCTCCGCTTCCGACGCGCTGCGCCGACCACTTCCTGGACCCGGCCTTCGACAGATCAGACGGCTCCTCGGGCAGCCCAGGCAGCAAAGCGGTGGGCGGGGCCGCCCGCACGACGCGCACGCGCCAGGTGTACGCGATGCGCGAGCCCTGCGGCATCTCGCGCTTCTCGACGGAATACGTGATCATCGCCGAGCCTGCGGCGCAGCACGGCGGGGCAGGGAGACCAGGGAACAGCTGCCGCCGAACAGCTGCCGCCTCTGGGTTCGGCGGCGGCGAGGGGCCCGAGCCGCAGAGGAGGCGGCAGCAGGATGCGCAGCACCAGAGGCTGCAGCAGCAGCAGGAGTGGCGAGAGCGGGGGCGGGGGAATGGGGGGGCATGGGGACAGGGGGTTGGAGGAAGAGGACCAGGAGGAGGAGGAGGGGAGGAAGAGGAACGATGGAGGAGAGTGATGACGGAGGCACAAGAACATACGGAGCAATCAGAGTGCTTTGCCGTGGTAACCTCTGGGGGAGAAGAAAGATGAGAGGAATAATGAGATGATGAGGGGGACTGGAAGGAAGAGGGAGAGGATGAGGAGACATAGGAGCAGCATTGGAGTGGTTACGGAGGAGAGTAAGTACGAGGAGGACCACAAGGACGAAGACTGAGGAGGTGGATGAGGAGGAGGGGAAGGAGGAGCACCAGTGTACACCCAAGCCGCATCAACGATCATTGCGGGAAGTAGCCCATCAGAAGATACCCGTTTAAGAATCCTCAATCGTGCCAGAATGCAATTCTTGGACCTTCGGCGCCGCGGATCAATGTAACTGTTGCGTCTTGCCAATGCGAAATCCTGCCCCGTTCCTGGAACTTCAACACCGCGAACCGACGTGACTGCCAGGCCCTGACAATCCTAAACCCTAAACTGGGCCAGAACACCACCAGTCCTGGGACTCCGACCATGCAAACGCTTGACACTGTTGCAAACTTGTAGGACGAGTGAGCACGGTGCCAATGCGAGAACCACCTTTTGAACCAAACCAACTCTCTATCCATGATGCTAACTGTGAAAAAGAATTCAAGCGAGAAACACATGTTGAAAATCAACCGTCCTCCAACCGTGAAGCCGTTGCTCGATGAAACATGGTGATGCGCAGCGCGAAAACGAGAACCACATTTTGAAGACACCCCGCCCTCCATAAACACCCCGCCCTCCATCCGTGAAACTGTGGCCAATTTCAGGCGCCAGGACCATACACTGCAAGGAAGTCTCAGGCGAAACACCCTGCTCGCCCTGCCGACTCGCCTGGTGGTGCGACAAGGACGAGCGATTCGTGAGGAGCAGGGATGGACGTAAGAGGGCGACGAGGCCGTCGCTGTGGCCCTCGCTGTCATCGCTGGCCACTGCCACCCTGGCCGCCCCTCTGGGCCCCGCCCGCCCCCCCGCCCCCGACCCCGACCCCGAGGGCTGCCGAAGGAGTCCCTGGCCCCGGCGTCCCCAGCAGTCGCTCCATTGCTGACCCACTGGGGCCTCCCTGGCCCCGCGAGGACATCCCCCTGGGGATCCTGGGGCTCCTGGAGGCCGCGGGATCCTGGGGATCCCTGAGGCTCCTGTGGGATCCCTGGGGATCCCTGGGGACCCCTGGGGATGAGTCCTGGGGGCCCTGGCACTCCCCGGAGAGTCCTGGCGCCCCCCTGGGACTCCTGGGGGGGGGGGGCCCACCGTCCTCCGCCCCATCCATCCCCCGACCTGGCTGCTTCTCATGTGCCGACCCTGCCCCCCTGCGGCCCCTGCCGTCGTCGCGCTCCTCCACTTGCTCCCCCTCCCCCTCCCCCCTCCCCTTCCTCATCCTCCTCCCACTTCTCCTCCTCCTCCTCTCCCTCATCCCTCCATTCTCCTCCATTCTCCTCCATTCTCATCCATCTACCCTCATCTCATCCTCATCTCCTCCTCCATCTCTCTCCATCCTCCATCTGCCTCCATCTCCTCCCTCCCTCCTCCGCCTCCATCTCCTCCATCTCCTCCATTCCTCCTCCTCCTCCTCCTCCTCCTCCTCCTCCTCCTCCTCCTCTTCCTCCTCCTCCTACTCCTGCTCCTAGTCCTACTCCTCATCATCCTCGTACTCGTTCTCCTCCTGCTCCTACTGATCCTCATGCTCCTGCTCCTGCTGCTGCTCCTGCTCCTGCTCCTGCACCTTCTCCTGCTCGTGCTCCTGCTGCTGCTCCTGGCCCTGCTCCTGCTCCTGCTCCTCCTCCTGCTCCTCCTCCTCCTCCTCCTCTCCCTCCTCCTCCCCTCCTCCTCCTCCTGCTCCTCCCTCCTCCTCCCGCCTCCTCCACCACCTGCTTGCTCTGATCACCCTCTTCTCGTGTTCATCCTGCTCCTTCTCCTGCTCCTGCTCCTGCTTCTGTTTCTCCTCCTCCTCCTCCTCCTCCTCCTCCTCCTCCTCCTCCTCCTCCTAGTCCTCCTCCTTGCGTCCTCCTGCATCCTCCTCTGGGCCAACCTGTGGCTGCCCAGCGCCGATCCAAGAAATCCGCGCGGACCGGCGGGACAGTATACACAGTTTACGTGTGCAGCTTCGTCCCCCAAACAATGCTTGCACTTAGGAGGTCCTACTTCTGCTCTAAGGAACTGGGCGATGTCTTCGGTCTGGCGGTTGTGGCCGCAATCGCCTCCTGTCGACGCCTCGTCGCCGCCCGTCGTCTGGGCCGGTTCTTCGGTCTGGAGGCTATGTGGCTGCCGTCGCCGCCCCGTCGCCGCCTAGCCGCCGCCCGTGGCTTGGCCTGTCCGTCGGTCTGGCGGCTACGTGGCCGCCGTCACCGCCCTGGTGCCGCCCGAGACGCACCGCATAGATGCTGCTTTTCTAAAAAGGTCCGCCACCGCGCCGCTGAGCACGAGGTGGGCGTGTCCTCAAATCCTCCCACTACTCTCTAAGCCTCAGTCGTCACTCCTGAGGAGTCTTGGAGGGGTTCGGCGCCTCTCGGGCCAAATCTTCTAGGGCTTGTCGCGTCTTTTCGGGTAACCGTTTCGGTCCCAAGAATCCCCCAAGACAGGCCCGGAGGGCCCCCAAGAGACCCCCATTACGGTTCAAGAGGGCCCCGAATCGCAGAAGTATCGCTCCAAGACGCACAAGATGGCTCCCAGGTGGCCCAAGAGGCCTCCAAGACGCCCCAAGAGGCATCCAGGAAGCCTCCCGACAGGGCCCCAAGGTGCCAAAATCAAGTATGTGCATGTTCGACGGATTGCCGCGTTCTCGCCGCTTCGGTTTCCCGACGCTCCCAAGCGGCCCTCGAAGCCAGCAAAACCGCCCCAAAACGGCCCACGAGGCCTCCAAGAGGAACCCAAAACAACACAAGAGGGCCCCAAGACGACCCACGAGGCGCCTACAACGGCCCAAGAGGGCCCAAAGACGGCCCCACAAGGGACCCAAGAGAGATAACAGGAACCGAACACCCGAGCCTGGCGCCCCAAGAGGCCCCCAGGAGGCCCCAAAAGGCGCCCAGGAGGCCCCAAGAGGCGCTCAGGAGGCCCCCAAGAGGCCCCCGAGAGGCCCCAAGATGCCCAAACAAGGGTCCAAGAGGCCCCAGGACGGCCTCCAAGATGCGTCCAAACTGCCTCCAAGAGGCCCCCGAGAAGCCTTCCCACGAGACCCGAACGAACATTTGATAGGCTTCGTGCCCACAGCCCAAGCACGGTGCCGAGATGAGCCGAAGGCCGTTCGGTATTCGGATGTATTGGCATTTCCCCCCGTCAGTCTTCACACGCCTGTTTTCTGTATGGCGACTTGCGTACGGAGTCTGCCCCATCGTCCACCCGAAGGATAAATGAAAACCATCCAAGGCAATCTCTTTTCGCCCCCTTTCACACACTGTCAAACAAAACGGGCGCACTCGTTCATCACAAATCATCAGGGACGAAGTGCGCACACGCCCGTCGTCGCGCGCGCATGCCGAAACCTTCAAACAAACAATAGGTTCGTAAGGACCTCAAAACCGAGCGTCCCGAACACATCTAACAATCCAGTGGTTTCGCAGCAGGAATGTAAGAAACAGCTTGCGCTCGTGGTCTTCCGAATTCGCAAGAAAACCAGAGGTTCTTACACATGCTCACACTCACCCACTGTTCCCAAATATGCCTCTCGCGCGCGCATGTTGAAATCATTCGAAGGCCATTTGCGCGCGCGCGCTACCTCAATAATCCCACAAACAAAAATGCAAAATGCGCACGCGAGCGTCGTCGCGCGCGCATGCCGAGCTCGTTCAACAACCGACGGTGTCGTACAAATGTCAGATTCGGGTGTCCCGGAAATATGCTTGAAGAAAAAAAACGCATGGGCTCGCGCCTTATTCCCGTCGGAGCCGGGTGAAATTCCGTGCCTCCCGTGGTGATTCACTGACAGAGTGAACGTCAAATGAGCACTTCTGACAACACATTTCCAACCGCCCGGGAACGCGCAACCGGGCGACACACGTCAACTCGCCCGCACAGCCGCAACCGCAACCGCAACCGGGCGGCACATTTCAACCCGCCCGCGCGCGCAACCGCAACCGCAACCGGGCGACACATGACAACCCGCCCGCGCAACCGCAAGCGAAAGCGCAACCGGGTGACACATGACAACCCGCCCTCGCAACCGCAAACGCAACCGCCACCAGGCGACACATTTCAACCCGCCCGCGCGCGCAACCGCAATCGCAACCGCAACCAAACGACACATTTCAACCCGCCCGCGCAACCGCAACCGCAACCAGGCAGCATAACTTACCCCGCCCGCGAACCGTCACCGCAACCGCAACGAAGCGACTCATGACAACCCGCCCGCGCAACCGCAACCGCAACCAAGCGGGAAATTTCAACCCAACCGCGCAACCGCAACCGCAACCGGGCGGCACAATTGAACCCGCGCGCGCAACCGCAATCGCAACCGCAACCGGGCGACACATTTCAACCCGCCCGCGCGCGCAACCGTAACCGCGCCCGGGCGACAAATTTCACCTCGGATACACACATATCATGGGTCACCTTGCCCTCGTGTGCACATTCTCTTTTCGGTGTCCGCTCACCTGCGGTCGTCCTGCAAAGAATCCGAGGAGGAAGGAGGGCGGGATGGAGGCAGGTGGGAGGAGGGAGGAGGGAGGGAGGAGGGAGGGAGGGAGGGGGGGAGCAGGGAGGGGAGGAGGGAGGGAGGAGGGAGGAGGTAGGGAGGAGGCAAAGAGGGGAGGAGGGAGAAAGGAGGGAAGGAGGAAGAATCACGATGCAGAGGGGGAAGAGGAGGAGGGGGAGGAGGAGGGGGAGGAGGAGGGAGAGGAGGACGAGAGAGAGCGGGAAGAGGAGGATGGGCAGGATGGCCAAGAGGAGGAGGAGGAAGAGGAGGAGGAGGAGGACGACGACGACGACGACGATGAGGGGGATGCGGCGGCGGTCGTGTTCCAGGGGATTGTCGGAGCGGGCGCAGAATTCAGGAGGGGGGCCCGATGGCTCGATTGGAATATGGAGGGCCAGGAGGTTGCGAAGGAGGAGGGGGAGGCCGATGAGGAGGACGAGGGGGGATGAGGAGGAGGAGGAACAGGAGGAGGCGGAAGAGGAGGATGAAGGCGAGGAGGAGGAGGAGGAGGACGCGGCTCTCCGCCGGGGCACTGCAATGAAGAATCCCCATTCCACGCTGCTGCCTCTGATTGTCTGAAAAATCTGCGCGCCCTCTGGCGAATCCTAACGCAGACTGCTGGCTTCAACCTTTTCATCAAATTCGACAAAATGGGCCTCTCGCGCCCCATGTCGGAATAATTCGAACGCGTTCGCGCGCGCCCAAAAAAAGGACACGATCCCTGCCAAAGCACACCATGCA
>CAUYUJ010020113.1:45469-152969 GCA_963575745.1 Prorocentrum cordatum | reverse complement strand
CGCCTCGGTTCCTTGCGGACAAGCCCATTCGCCCTACCATCGTCAAGGCGGAGCTTGCTGGCTTCAGCGCCGACGCCGAGACCTTCATACCAGGGAAGCCGTTCTTCCAGGACCTCGACAGGGGCCGTGTGGAGGAGTACGATATCTCGAGCGAGGGGCAATGCGGCGAGGACAACGGCTTGATGACCATGACCCCCCTCGCGGTCATGGTGCCGCCGCCGCTTGATGACCGTGATCCCTTCGTGGTCAAGGACGGGCTCACTTCGAGCCGCAGGAGGGGCGCTTCGACCCCAGCTTGGACGACATCTACGACAATGGTGGCCACGTCGAGCCACCCACCGACGTCACGCACGCTACTTCCGTGCCTTTCGATGGCGTCGATGACAAGTCCGACATTTACGACACAGGTGGCCACGTCGAGCCGCCCACCGACGTCACGCACACTACTTCCGTGCCCTTCGATGGCGTCTTGATGACAAGTCCGAGCCCGAGGTCATCAAGACGCAGATCGAGGAGTCAACTCTCACCACCATCGGCGAGGAGAGGCTCGCGCGGCTCCGCAAGATGGGCTACTTCGCGAATGCAGTTTGACAAGTCTTTCACAGGCTCCTTCGGCTTCACAGGTCTGGTCACTTTCGATTTCGACCGCGTGTGGAACGGGTTCGGCCTCGCTTCCTGTTCGTGCCATTCTGGTTCAAACCCGCGGGCCCCAATTTTCCTAGCGGCCAGTCCCTGGCAGTCTCTGCCCTTGGAGCCTGGGTAAAAGAATCCTCCTCCTCCTCCTCCTCCTCCTCCTCCTCCTCCTCCTCCTCCTCCTCCTCCTCCTCCCCTCCTTCCTCCTCCTCCTCCCTCCTCTTCCTCATCCTCCTCCTCCTCCTCCTCCTCCTCCTCCCTCCCTCCTCCTCCTCCTCCTCCTCCTCCTCCTCCTCCTCCTCCTCCTCCTCTCCTCGTCCTCCTCTCCTCGTCCTCGTCCTCCTCCTCCTCCTCTCGTCCTCGTCCTCGTTCCTCCTCCTCCTCATCCTCCTCCTCCTCCTCCTCCTCCTCCCTCCTCCTCCTCCTCCTCCTCCTCCTCCCCCTCCTCCCGCCCTCCTCCTCCTCCTCCTCCTCCTCCTCCTCCTCCTCCTCCTCCTCCTCCTCCTCCTCCCCCCCATGCCGACGTCTTTCGACAGTGGATACAAGGAAGAGCCCAGGGGGCGCACGGGGCGCCGCTCACGGCTCCCTAAACTCGAAGGAGCACCCCGGGCAGCCCCCGATGGACAGACACGGGCACCCGCCTCTGGTGCCTGAAGCAAGGGCTGGGCATCGCTCGGACGTCCATTCCCCGTGTTTGTTTCGGTTTCGTGCGTGGTTTTTCGCCAAATGATCAAGGATGCACCTCGATGGCCCTCGCCGAGAAAAAATGCACACGTGAGCGATGCCAGGAGGGCTGCAGTGCCGGCTGTCGCGCATGCGCAGATTCTGCGTGTTTGCCTTGTCGCGAGGCGCTCGCTTCAAGGACACAATCTGGCGGCAAGGCCAGCGGCCCTGCACACTCGCGCCCTCCTGTTTCTCGTACCTCGTTTCCTGTGGGCGTGGCGCTGCGTGGCGGCAGCGCCAGACTGCATGCACTTGCCGAGTCTGCGCGCCTGCCCCCGTCGCGGGGCAGATCTCAAAGGCGCTGCCAGGCGGCGAGGCTGGCGGTCCAGCGCGCACTCGCGTCGAACCGCTGCCAAGGGTCAACTCCTATGAGGCGCTGGCTTGCGGCGATCGCCCGCCAATTCTGCGCGCCTGAGGTTGCAGCCCAGCAGGAAGGCTGGCGGTCCTGCGAGCTCGAACCTCCCAGGATCTCGCACTCCGTCTCCTGTGGGCACTGCCTGGCGGCGGTGCCAGTTTAAATTTGCCTGCGTTTGCCGAACCTGCGCGCCTGAGCCCGCGGCGAGGCAGATGCTCGAAAACGTTGCCTGGCGGCGAGGCCCGCGGCCCTGCGCGCTCTCGCGTCGAACCGTTACCAAGGTTCAACTTCTTTGAGACGCTGGCTGGCGGCGGTGCCAATCGATCGCCCGCAAATTATGCACGCCCACCCCCGTCGCGAGGCTGTTGCCTCGAGGGCGCAGCCCAGCGGGGAGGCTGGCGGCCTTGCAAGCTGGCACCTCCCTGGTTCTCGCACTTCGTCTCCTGCGGGCACTGCCTGGCGGCGGCGCATTTGCTGAGTCTGCGCGCCTGCCCCCGCGGCGAAGCAGATGTCTCATGGATGGGCGTTGCCTGGCGGCAAGGCCGGCGGCCCTGCGCGCCCTCGCGTCAAAGCGTTACCAGGGTTCGTCCTTTTTGAGACGCTGGCTGCTGGCGGCGCCAGCCATCGCGCGCCAGTGGATTATGCGCGCCTGCCCCCTCGCGAGGCCGTTACCTCGTGGGGCGCAGCCAGGCGGCAAGGCCGGCGGCCCTCGCACTTCGCTTCCTGCGGGCACTGCCGGGAGGCGGCGCCGGCGCCCGCCCCCGTCGCGAGGCAGATGCCTCGAGGACGTTGCCCGGCGGCAGGGCGGGCGGCCCCGCGAGGTCTCGCGTCGGACCGTTGCCACGGTTCGCCATTTTCGAGACGCGACCTCGCAGCAGTCCCCGCCATCGCACGCCCGCGAAACGCGCGCGCCTAGGTGCCCCAGTCGCGAGGCAGACGCCTCGCAGACGTCGCAGGGCCGATTCTGCGCGCTTGCCCCCGTCGTGAAGCAACTGCCCCAAAGGCGTTGCGCTGTCCGACGGCAAGGCCGGTGGCCCCGCGCACTCTCGCGTCGAACCGCCGCCGAGGTTCCTCTCCGATTCTATGCTGTTTGGCGGCAGTGCCCGCTCGCCCCCGCCGCGAGGCAAATTCTCGTGGCCGGCGGCCTTGCGCGCTCTCGCGTCGAACCACTACTGAGGTAAAACAAGGCAAGGATCGGGATAAATCGCTCCAGAGCGTTCCGGAGCGCTCTCAGAGCGTTCCGGAACGCTCTGGAGCGGCCGCGGCGCCCAATACATCCTCCAAACCCGCCGATTCTCAGAGGTTTCGAGATATCCCGATCCGATTTTGTCCCGATCTTCGCGTCGTTTGATGAGGGCCGCCTCCTCTCGGACACTGGCCAGCGGCAGTGCCGGCCATCGTGCATCCGCAGACTCTACGACGGCGCCCTCGCCGCGGAACAGTCGCCTCCGGGGCGCAGCCTGGCGGCGAGGCCGGCCGCCCTGCCCTTCGCATCTCCCCGGCCTCCGCAGTTCGCACAGGGAGCTCTCGGTGCCCGCTCGGGGTCGCCAACGAGAGGTGGCCAGGTTGCTGACGCAGGTCCTGCGCTCGCGACTGAGGGGCGTTGCCGCGCTGAGGGGTCTCCGGGGACACGCGGTAGCAGATAGCTCGCGGCTCGCCGCTCGTAGACTGCACTGTCGTTGTCATTGTCACTCGCTGCTGCCCGCTCGCAGTCTTCTGCCCGCAGTAACGCCCATTGTCAGCAATGTGTGTACACATGGCGACAAGTCAACGCTCGGGGGGATCTACACCTGTAGTCGGATCTTCGCCCCCATCATCTCCGCGGAGCGGCGAACTAGGGGGACCAGGCGTGCCCCGTTGAGCATCTGCCGCTCGAGTACTCACGCGCACTCGGCGTTCTGTCTTAAGCGTACCCCCACTCGTCTCATGCGTGACTTTACTCAGAGCTCTCTGGCGTGACGGAGGGCATGGGAAAATCATCGCGTCTCAATTGCAAACGTCTCTGGCAGGTGCCCTGAACTCCCAACTCCTCTGGCGCGCAAGTCAGGCATGGAACAACGGAAAAGTCGCGAATTGCGGCGCCCCCCCGACGCTCCGAGGACGGGCTAGCATCCCACGGGACAGCTGCCTTGGCCAGCGCAAACGACTGCGGATAGGCCGGCACACCCAAACACCGTCCTGTTGAAGAGGCCGAAACTCGGAGCGGAAATGCGGGGGTGTGCTCAGCTTCGCCACTATGCTCCGCTGATGGCATACTGGGCTCTGGGATGTGAAAAGAAAATCTCACATGCAGCCCAATGTCGGTCACTTGTGCCATCTCCAAGTGACGGAAAGCCAACTCTCGGCGGGGGTCTACACCTATTGTCACATCGGCGCCCCCGTCAGCATCACGAGTTGCGACCAGGGAGGCCAGGCGCACCCTGTCGAGCATCGGTCGCTCGCGCACGCACGCGCTCCCAAGTTCTGTCGCGTGTGCCCCCGCTCGTCTCATGAATATCTACACTCAGCCATCTCCAGCGTGGGGGCAGGAGCTGAAGAAATCACAGCGTCTCAATTGCAACCGCCTCTGGCGGGTACCCTGAATCTCCAACTCCTCTTGCGCGCAAGTCAAGCACGGAGCAAAACGAACATATCGCGAATTTAGGCGCCCCCCCGACGCTCCGAGCATTGGCTGGCGCACCCACACATTGTCCTGCGAACGGGGCCTGAACTCGGGGCGGAAATGCGGGCGTTTGTCCCGCTTCGCCACGTTGCTCCGCTGCTGGCATGCTGGGGTGTGGGAGGTGAGGAAAAATTGGAGGCCTGGAAATTGGCACCAACACGAGCACAGGGGGTTGCCTCCGCATGGGGAAGATGATCCTAGATTTCGGTGTTGGTGGTAATAGTTCGGTCACCTTGGAAGCCAGAATCTTACCACCATCGCCGAGATCGGGATCACGCGGCGCGTGAGGATGCTGCCGCGAGGCCTTGACTGACCGAAGCCACCAAGACACCGCAGAGGACCTGTTGAATCCTCCTAAGAGGAATAAGAAACAGCATAAACCCAATCCCACCAGCCCTCTGGGCGTAGGTGGTTTAGTGCGGTTACTTTTCCAAGCCCCTTCTTCCCCTTCGGGGAGGGGTTTACCCCTCCCCCCCCTCCCCTGGACCTGGACTGGGGAGGCCGCGACGCGTTGGAGCGTCCGAGATGGCTCCAAGAGCGCCTCGGAGAGCCCAAGATGACCTCCAAGATGGCTCAAGATGACTCAAGATGTCTCCCAAGATGCTCCAAGAGGCCCCAAGACCGCTCCAAGACGGCTCCAAGTGGCCACGGAGTCTCTCACGGAGACCCCCGAGACGCCCAAATTCTTCCAAAACATGGGCCTTCCAATCAATCAATTTGGCCGTCTCGCCTTTTTGCTTTCGATGGCCTTCCGAGGCCTCCAGATCGCCCCAAGACGGCGCAAGAGGGCCCCAAGAGAGGCCCAAGAGAGCCCGAAGACGGCCCCAAGAGCGCCCAAGAGCGCCCCAAGAGCGCTCCAAGAGAGGTCCAAGAGGCGATTTCTGGCACTCTCGGAGGGCGAGGCTAATTGAAGCTCCTCCCTTTTTTTGATCGATGTCCTCCAAGATGGTTCCAAGGGCGCCCCCAAGGTTTCCAAGAGCGCCCAACGAGGGCCCCAACAGGCGCCCAGGAGGCACTACGAGGCCCCAAGATGGCCCCAAGGTGGCTCCAAGATGGCCCCGCGAGGCCCCCAGGAGGCCCCCAAGAGGGCCCCAAGCGGCCCCAAGAGCCCCCCCCGAGGCACCCAAAACGCCCAAGAGCCCCCCAGGACCGCCGAGAGACCCCCAAGACGTCCCGAGAGGCCTCCAAGAAGCGTCCAAGAGATATCCCAAGAAACTCCGAAAGGCATCCAAGAGACCTCTGGCCCTTTTGTTTGCCCTCCTCCTCCTTCTGTTCCGTCTTCTTCCTCCTACCCCTTTTTGTCCTCCTCTTCCTCCTCCCCTTCCTCATCATCATCATCATCATCATCATCACCATCATCATCATCATCATCATCATCATCATCATCATCGTCATCATCATCATCATCATCATCATCATCATGATCATCCTCATCCTCATCATCCGCATCATCCTGATTATGATCCTGATCCTCATCATCATCATCCTCATATTCATCAAAATAATCTTCATCACATCCATCATCATTGGCATCAACATCAGCATCAACATCAACATCAACATCCGCATCATAATCAGCAGCATCATCATCATCACCATCATCAACATCATCATCGTCATCATCATAACCATCACCATCATCAGCACCAGCATCATCATCATCCGCATCATCATCATCATCATCATCAAATTAATAGTCATTATTCCCAGCCCCTCATCCATCCATCCAGCCTCCTCCTTCTCCTCCTCCCTCCTTCGCACGGTTCGGCCGTCCACCTCTTTGCTCCAGCATTCCCCTGACCACCTCAACCCGCCTGGACATAGTTTCCGGATGGGCTGGCGGGGCTACTTGTTTGGGTACGAGGGCTCGCGAAGTGGGTCGAAAGCCGGGCAAAGCCAGGTCGGGCCGCGCCGCCAACTGGTGGGGATGCGACACGATGCGACCACCGTTGCGGGCAGCGCCTGGGCCTACTCAAGACCGGGTTGGCAAGGCCGTGGCCTCGGGAATCTGGCGTGTCTGGACAACAGACGATGCGAGACTAATGCGCAAACAAAATGAGAGGCAAATGCGCAAACTGGTGGGGATACTTGTTTGATTTGCGGCCCGCAAGGAAAAGTCCAGAGGGCGTGTCAATAGGCAACGGGGCGCAATGCCAGATAATTAGGGATGCAGAAGACCACTGGGCGAATGCCAGCGGAAGCCAACGAGGAGACGCCCTGACGGCGCCAGCTCGCAAGCGGAGCTGCCAAGAACTGTCGGCAGACTGCGCACAGGGCCAGTACCCACAGGTGGGGAAACCAGACCAGCGGCCACTGGTGGGGATACTCGACGCGATTAGAGTCCCGGTGAAGCCGCGCTCTCTCTTTGCATCGGCGCCTCAACTCTCTCCCTATAGCGTGCGGGGCGCGCCACGGGCGACGCCCGAGGCCCCACCGGGGGGGACTGGCACCGATCCACGAGATCCGCCCAGGCCTCAGCCATCCGACCCGAGGAAGCCGATCCCCAAGGAGTCCTGCTTGTGCCTTGTGATCTTCGGCTCCTGCCCTCAGAGCCCCGGTGCGTGCGCGCATGGACAGGGCAGGGCCTGCGTCATGCACCGCACGGGCGCTGCAGGGGGGGGACGAGACGCCCAATATCCTCGACAGGCGGAACACTGCACGCGCGGAATCATACTCGGCCTGGTGCTCACCGGGCGGACGCCGAAATTGGAAAGATGGGACCTGGAGTCAGAGAAGGATGGATCGCATGTAAGATGGGCCCAGTTTCCACCGCCACTACCACAGCACGGAGGAGAGGGGAGGATGGGGAGATCCTCCTCCTCCTCCTCCTCCTCCTCCTCCTCCTCCTCCTCCTCCTCCTCCTCCTCCTCCTCCCCCCCCCCTCCTACCTATGGTAGTGGTGGTGGAAAATCGGCCATCAGTGTATGGGCCATGAGGAGCAACGGCCGCCCTGCCCCGAAGCAGACGGCAGCGGCGGCGCCTTCTCCGGCGTCGGCTCGAGTGGCACCTGGGTTGGGGCTCGCGTCTGGAGGCGGGTGCTGGCCAGCCGACGCCCCCCCCTCCGAGAGGATGGCGTCTCGAGCGACGAAGGAGCAGGAGCAGGAGGAGGAGGGAGGCAGGCGGGGATGACGAAGGAGGGAGAGGAGGGCGGGGAAGGGGCTTTGTGGGCCCCGGAAAAGGTAGGGCCGTTTTTTCACCGTTTCCGAAGAAGTGTCACTTGAAAATGGAAACGGCAAGAAAAGGCGACCGGAAACGGCAAAAAAACGGCTCCAGGATTGGACCCGGAGCCGGAACCGGTCAAACAACGGCGACGGAACCTCTAACAAAAACGGCGTCGGAACGGGCAAAACAACGGCAAAACGGAACCGGTAACAAAAAACGCCCTGTCGTTTCCAGAACCCACTAAGGAAAGGGGGTCTGGGGAGCAGGAGCAGGCAGAAGAAGGGGGGGGGAGCGTCAGGAGTACGAGGAGGCAAGTCACAGAGAAGTCGAGCGAGCAAAAGAGGGCACCGCCCTGCTCCTGCCCTCCCTCCCCACAGCTCGGGGACCACTCGGGCAGCACCCTGAGATTGTGAGCTTGGAGCGTGCGCCAGCCTCCCACAAACACAGGCGCTCACGCGCGGACCGCTCCCGACTCCGCCTGGGAAGCTGGGCGAGGGCTGCTAAAACCGTGGCTGCTAAAACCGGCCCTCCCGGAAGGAAAACACAGCTTCCCGGAATGAGGCGCGGCACGCGAAACAGTCAACGGGCTTCTTCCCGGAAGGACGAAGACAACTTCCTGGAGGTCGAGTTTAGCAGCAGCCACGGATTTAGCAGCCCCTGCCCGGCCTCCGATCCCGGGCGACGAAGAACAACTGCGCGGGCCGCGCAGAGGCGGGAGCGGCAGACCTGCCGATGGGCGCGGAGACGCCGAACCGTGCGCCGCGCTGGCACAGCGCTCCAGCTTGTGGAGGAAAGAGGACAATGCACATGCACCGATTCTGGCCAGGCCCAACCCTGAGCCCAGGATCGGTGCATACGCCCTCTTACCTTGGCCAGGAAGGTATATGTACCGATCCTGGGTCCAGGATGGGCGTTGTCCGGATCGGTGCATGTGCACAGTTCTCTTCGCCCGAGTTTTCACATGCAAGACTGCACGTCGCTCGGACGAGGTCGGCATCTCGCAGCACTCAGCCGTAGCTGGCTGCCCATGAGCATGCCTTGCTCCACACGTGCAGCGGTGCGACGGCTCCGTCGTGCTTGATTCACGAGTGGTGAGAATAGACCGCCACACTGCCAAACTCGGAATCCACGTGCGTCCTTCCACCTCCTCGCCTAGATCAAAGCCCAAAAACTTACCTATCTCCTCCAAATCCCAAGTCTGATACAACGGGGCCTGGCACAGAACGGCAAGGTGCACCTGAAAACATCTCTTCTGCCTGACCTAAACTGAGGCCGGCAACGGAATCAAAAGAGCGGGTTGGATTCCATCGCCAAAAATTCGGGGGTGGACAGAACCCTCTTTAGTACAACGCGGTTCAGTGAAAACGACCTCGGGCCCAAACCTGGCAGGCGCAAGCCTGGAAAATGACGGCCGCGGCGCCTTCTCGAGAACCGAAAACGGGCAATTCACTAATCGACGTGTCAGGGTGGGGCTTCTGTTCACCCCCGACGAAATCGAATCGAATCGAATCTTAGGTCGGGCGTGTCCCCCTGCAGGCGGATTTTGGACGAAAGATACAAAGCAAATAGTCAACGAATGCTCAAACATACTCAAAACATGCTCGGGGTTCTGTCCACCCCCGATCTTCTGCCTGGCCTCGGCTTGGGCCGGCAGCGGGCCTAAATAAAAATAGGAGCGGGCGGGGCTCCAGCGCCAGAAGGCCCGAGGCTCCTGCACCCTCGGCCGCTGGAGGCACCGCAGCGTAAACGCCAGGAGCAGCGCGAGCGAGGAGGGAGGACGGGAGAGGCTAAAGTTAAGTCGGGCCTGTGCCCCTACAGGGGGATTTTCGACGACCAAGATAAAGAAATACCCTAAAACTTATCAAAACATAATCCAAAAATAGTCTGGGGACTATGTTTTAAATATGTTTTGACCTCCTTGGGGTATGTTTAGGGTATTTGTTTTATTTTTTGTCGGAAATCCCCAAAGTTTGATCAGCACAGCGGAGGCCAGTCCACAAGAAACCTTCAACAAGAGACCCAGCCCTGAGACACCAGCACGCCCGTGGATTTTCGGTGTGGGAGCGCCACGCGCTCCGCGGCAAAGCCATCGAAGCCCACGAAACCCAGGGCACCCTGGAGGCAAGCAGGGCGTTTCTCGGCATGGGCCCCCTCTGTACGGCAATTTCGTCTCCGTGCCGCCAAGATGCAGCACTCTGGGTGCTCGTGAGCGTCGTGGGAGGAGAGGGCAGAGGAGAGGGAATGAGGAAAGGGAAAGAGGGGGGAGGGAACGAGGAAACGAGGAAGAGGAGCAGAGGAGAGGGAACGAGGAAACGAGGGAACGAGGAAACGAGGAGGGGGGAGGGAACGAGGAAACGAGGGAAAGGAAAAGAGGGGGGGAAGAGGGCAGAGGAGAGGGAGCGAGGAAAGGAAAAGAGGGGGGCGGCTGCAGGTGTCTGCGCAACAGGGGGAGCCGGAGAAGCGAAAAGGCCAGCAGACATCGTTCGGACCTAGTCCGAGGCGTCGCCGATGCCAGTGCCACTCCAGCCTTTCCAGCCCCTGTACCCCAGAAGGAAAGAGAGAAACATGCGAGACAAAAAGGGGGAGAAATGAGGACAGGAAGAGAGAGCTGGCGGCGCGCACAACGGGGTAAGGAGAGGGGGGGAGAAGGGAATGCTTCTTGGAAGGAGGCTGCTTCTTAGAAGGCGCCGGCCACACATCTGCGGACAAGAGACCCGCGCTTTCTGAGAAGCAGGGCTGCTCCTAAGAGGCGTTCCCCCTTCCCCCCATACCCCCCCTCTGCGCGTGGCCGAGACAGGGCGCCGCGACCCTGGCTTCCAAGGTCGAGGGGGCTCGGTGCCCGGGCGGACCACTGTGAAACTGGCATCGGCCCGCGACGGGGCCGCGCCGAGCACTGCGGCAGCTCCGAGCGCTGCGAGGACGGCCGCCGCCGCGGCCGCGCTGACCCCCCTGGCGGTGCGTCTGGCGTTGGCGTTGGCCCTGGCGCGCTCCGCGCGCCAAAGGGGGGGGGGGGGCCAGCGCCTATCCAAGAAATCCGCGCGGACCTACGACAATTTCCCAATCAGAGCTTGCCTCTGTAGGGGCCCTAACGGATTCATCTGGTTAGGTTAGGTTTGCCGCCGATTTTCGCCGCACGCCCGGGTGCCCGGGTGCCCGGGGGTGCCGGGGGGCCTGGGTGCCCGGGTGCCCGGGTGCCCGGGCGTGCCTGGGGGTGCCCAGGGGTACCCTATAGCCCTATAGCCCTATAGCCCAATAGCCCTATAGCCCATGTAGCCATATAGCCCATATAGCGCCCAAAAGCCCATATAGCCCTGTAGCCCTATAGCCCTAAAGAGATTATGACTGGGGTTTTCCTCCGGTATCATATTCTTGTTTATGTTAACATGTTTGGGCGTCGCTTGATGGGTGAGGGGCAGTGGTAAAGGGGAGGGGGGGCGACAAATGGGGAGGGGCGATCAATGAGGGGCGATGAATGGGGGGGGAGGGGGGGGGCGATAACTGGGGTGGGGGCAATAAATGAGGGCCCCCGGAAGGCCCCAAGAGCCCCTCAAGGGGCCCGAAGAGGCCCCCAAGAGACCCCCAAGAGGCCCAACAGAGGCACCAACAGGCCCGAAAACATCCAAGAGGCCTTTCAACCACAACCCCAGCACGGTGGCGGGAAGGGCCGCAGGCCACAAGGCTCCCTGCCTGTGTCTGCTACGACTCCCTCGGCCCACATGGGGAACATCTCCTTCGCCTTCTCCTGCTCCCTTCCACCTTACTACTCTCCCTCCTCCTCCTCCTCCTCCTCCTCCTCCTCCTCTTCGTATTCGACGTCGTCGTCGTCGTCTTCAGGGTCGGCGGCACCGGCCATAAGGCTTCAGCAGTAAACACACACACACACACACACACATCCCAGGATTCCCCATATGTTCCAATATATTCTGGAGTTTCGTCTTGCCCCCCACTTCCCATACTTCCCCATATTTTGCCTGGAAGGCGACGATTCAGTGTATCTGTGCGTGTGCGTTTTTTCCCCCCCCTGATGCCTATCCACTGCGCCTCTGGGCTCTCGGGCGCACGGGGAACCCGGGACTCCAAGACGCAGTAGGTATGGACACGTGTCTTCCCCGCCGTCGAGATCCCATCCCTTGGGCGGCGTGTCCCGAACCAGGGCTGAACCTAAACGGTGGTTTTCGTTTCCGTTTTGTTTTCGTTCTCCCTCGTTTTGTCTTCAACCCGCCTTTGCCGCAAAACGAAATCGAAACGAAAACGGACCACGAAATCGCCAAAACACCGTTTAGGTCCAGCTCTGTCCTGGACCCGACGGGTGAAAACAGTCAGACAATCCGGAGCGCTGAGTCGGCGCTGGCGGCGCGCACCCGGGGGTACGGCAGGCTCGTGCGGCGTCGGCGCGCGCACTGGTTTCACACAGCGCGTCGATCGTGTGAGCTTGATACGATTGCGGTCCCAATCGTTCAAGGATGAATCCCGTCGGGTCCTGTGAAGTCATCCGGTCGCGGCCCCGATCGTTCAAGGTTGAATCCCGTCAGGTCCCATGAAGTGGTACCGTGGTTCGACCTTGAACAATTAAACCTTGAGCGTCTTGCGCCACCGCCTCATAAACATATCGTAGGGTGAAGGGCAAGGTTTCGTAGAAAGAGGACTGATTACTAAAAGGAGCCAACCCTACATCTATAGACTATAAACAAACTCCGCGCTTTCTAGACAACGGGGGGGTGTTTATGAAAAGCCTTTTTCCCGTTGTCCCCAGAATGCTCTGGAATGACAGCTCGGAGGCTCGCGGCGGTCACCGCTACAAAGTCGGAGGGGAACGACGAAGAGGGTAAGGACGAGTTTTTCGGCCAGCCGAGACCGTTGGGGGAGGGTCACCGGCGGCATGGAAAACTCTCTGAACCCCCCCCGTCGGTGCGCAGGCGACTAAAAAATCGCACTGCTAAACCGGATCGGCGACCGAAGCGAATCGGATCGGCGGACATCGGCAACCAAGTCGGGAAAAGTAGGACCGGCGGGAATCGGCAGGCGAATGTCAACTTGTGGTGAACAAAATCATGGGGGCGCGTGAATGAAAAAAGTTTCCTTTGCTCGGGCAACTCGCGGGGGGGGCGCCCGCCAAATTGAAACCGACGGCGGCGGCGCCGGTGAGAAGCGGTGACGCTCGGCCGACTGCCGGAGGCCTGCAAACGCGACGCAAGCGGCGCCGCGTCAGCGGAGGGGGACAGCAGCGCCTCCGATCTAGTAAGGCGATTGGGCCACAGCGGCTGCAGACAGGAGAGCAAGAAGAGGCGGAGGAAAGAGGCGCCACGGCTGGCGGGCGGGGCCGACATGGCTTCAACCAAAAAGTGGAAGAAAGGGGAGGAGCGGAAGAGGCAGGCGGAAAAGGTTCCTCATTTTCCTTTTCCTTCCCACCTCCATTACAACGTCCTACGACTACGACGACTACGGCGATTGACTACGACGACTAGGGCGACGACAACGACGACGACGACGACGACAACGACGACGGCGACGGCGGACGACGACGCACTGCGGATGTTCCATGGATGTGGGGGGCGGGGGTGCTGCGTATGCCCGCTGTAATCATCGTCGGCGGCGACGGCGACGAAGACAACGACGGCGAGGACGAGGGCGAGGGCGAGGACAAGGACGACGACGGCGGAACGACGACGCACTGCGGATGCCGCATGGGGGGGCTGAGCAGGCCCGCTGTCGTCGACGACGACGACGACGACGACGACGACGACGACGACGACGACGACGACGACGACGGCGACGGCGACGGCGACGGCGACGGCGACGGCGACGGCGACGGCGACGGCAACGACGACAAAGGCCGACGAGGACGACGAAAACGACGAGGACGAGGACGACGGCCCAGGCCGACGAAGACGACGCACTGCGTATGCTCTATGGGGGGGGCTGCTACCGTAGTCGACGACGACGACGAAGACGACGACGTCAACAACGCGTCGACGACGGCGGCGACGACGATGCACTGCGGATGCCCCATGGAGGGGGGGCGGTGCAGTGTAAGCCGGGCCCGCTGTAGTCGACGACGACGACGACGAAGACGACGAAGACGACGAGATCAACAACGCGCCGGCGACGGCGGCGACGACGATGCACTGCGGATACCCCATGGAGGGGGGGGTATGCTGTGTAGGCCGAGCCCGCTGTTGTCGACCACGACGACGACGACGACGACGACGGCGACGACGACGACTGTGGCACATCAGAATTCAGCCTGAAGAGGGGGAACAACTTCGCCTCGGATGTATACCTTCCCTATGCCAACTTCCATACGACGTGCAATCGTTTTGAGGCTGCCGTGCAGGGGGGTACACGATCCCCTCGACGGCGCCCGCAACGAGCTCCTGGCGCGCGCGATTAAAAACATGTTTCGCGCCCCGCGGGGTCTATTCATCAGCCCAGTGGGGTGGCCTCGTTTGTTAATCACCAACTGACATTCGTAGGCCTCCAGTGAGACATCGGAGTCCGCCTCGGAATCCGAAGTCGAATCGGAACGGGATTGGCATCCATCGAAATCGAATCGAATCGGCGGAGTCGAAGTGAGCCCAGGCGCGTGGCCAAGACCGAATCGACGGAGATCTGGGCCCGCGCTGCGGTTGACCAGGCGACAACGCCCTGTGCGAAACATCTGCGGCACCGCGCAGCTCCAGTCCGGTGCCCCGTCGGAGGTCCCCGACTCGGCGGCGCGCACGCTGGGGTTGGGGTACAGGGGGGAGGGGGGAAGGCGTCATAGGAGGAGGCATCTTCTCACAAGGAGCCGGCCTGAAGCACATCTACAGATGAGGCCTGCGCCTCCAAAGACGCAGGGCTGCTTCTAGGAAACCTTCCCCCTCCCCCTAGAAGGGTCTTGGACAACAGACGCCCATAAAGGGAAACTGACTTTGTCTTGCGCGGGGGCCTTGTTTGACGAACTGCGTGGGGGGCAAGGCTTCTTATGAGGGGCAACAACTATAGGGGGGGACTGGCATAAGGGGGGGATGCATCGACCTGGAATCTGCGATACATCACCGATAGATCGGCGATAGGCCCCCGATAGTGAGTGAATCCGCACCTCCTTGTGCAGGTTTGGGCTAGCGGGCCCCTATTGGCGATCCATGGGCGATTGGGGGTCGATGCATCCCCCCCTATGCCTATCCCCCCCTACCGTTGCCCCCGATCTGAGATGGAGGCTGCTTCTCAGAAGGCGCCGGCCTGACGTCTGCAGACGGGGCCCGCGCCTTCCAAGAAGCAGGGGTGTTTTCAAGATTAGGTCGGGCATGTCCCCCTACAGGCGGATTTTCGACGAAGAAATGAAAATTGGTCAACAATACCCCAATCTATATATATATATATATATATATTGGGGGGGGGGCTCCACCTCCTCCTCCTCCTCCTCTTCCAAAAATAACAAAAAACAAACATAGCCCAAACATACCCCCCCTCCTCCTCTTCCAAAAATGCTCTTTTAGCCAAAGACACCAAACAAATACCCAAACATAAGAATTGTATAGGAGAATCGTCTCCCAACTATTTTGTACTATGTTTGACTAGTCTTCCCGTAGAGGGACGCCCCCGACTTCATTCTAAGCAGCCTTCCTCGCGTGGCCGCCCGCCTGCCGCGGCCCCCAGACCTCCAGCCTCTCCATTGCTTCGAGGCGCGAACCCAAAGGGGCCCTGGGACACAGACACACTCCTCCTCCTCCTCCTCCTCCTCCTCCTCCTCCTCCTCCTCCTCCTCCTCCTCCTCCTCCTCCCCATACTCCTCCTCCTCCTCCTCCTCCTCCTCCTCCTCCTCCTCCTCCTCCTCCTCACACACAGATAGATAGGCACAGATCCCAAGATTCCCCACACGCTCCCCTATTTTTGTCTGGGCCCCTACTTCCCGCATTTCCTGAGATGTTCCGGGGAGTCGACGACCAGATGCGTCTCTGTGTGTTTCTTCCCCTCCTGAGATACCGCGACGGAGCCAAAGGCAGAGCCGAGACAGCACCGGGCCGCACGCCCGCCGAGGACGCAGGCTAAGCGTGCACGGGCCCTGGGAGGCCAGCTCGACGCTCAGCGGGCGGGGCGCGGCCGGCGAGAGCGGCCACGGAGGGGCCGAAAGGGGGAGGACGCCGGGGCCCCCGTGGCAAGGCGCTCGTCCTTGCGATGCGGGTTGGCTGCAAGACGAGCCAGGCAGAGTCGAGACCACACAAGCGGGCTCGGAGGACGTCTCGGGCGCCGCGGCGGTTCCAGAGCGTTCCGGAAGGCTCCGAGAGCGTTCCGGAACGCTCAGGGACGGATTCCTCTCGATTCGGCGGTGGACAATGGTAAACCTCCCCTTAATGAAAACGGCCTGGGACCGAAACCGACGGGCCTGGACCCGCAAAAATGACGGCCGCGACGCCCTCTCGCGAACCGAAAACGGCCAATTCCTTAATCGACGTGTCAGGGTAGGAGGTCTGTCCACCTCCGAAATTTTAAAAAGTAGTCAGAAATACTCAGACAATGATCAAACACAATCGAAGCATCGTCCCCAGACGATTAAAACAACAACTATTTTTGGATATTCCTCCAGTGGGGACGTAACCGACTTAAGACTAACATGTCTGGGCCAGCCTCCGGCTGCGGCAGAGCCCGAAGGCCCACGCAGGCCTCCGGAGCCCCGTCGCTGCCGGCTGGCCGACGCCGCCCGAGGGCGCCCCCGCCGCCGGCCAGCCCGCGCCGCGCGCCCCCCCGCAACGAGCGCCGCGCCGCGGTAAGCGCCGGCGGCTTGCCCTCGCCGCCAGCCGAGGCCCCCACCAGCGGACGCAGGCTCGTCGCAACCGCGTGGCCACCGCTGCCGTCGTTGTCGTCGTCGTCGTCGACGACGACGACGACGCTGCTCCCCATGCGCGCCCCCAGCGACAGCCCGCCCCAGGCGTCCACCGCGCGCGAGCCCCGCGCCTGGGCGTGCACCGTGGGCCTGAGCTGGGCAGCCGGGCACCATGTAATCAACTGAGCTTAGGTCGGGCATGTCCCCCTACAGGCGGGTTTTGGACGATGAGTAACAATAGCCCAAACATATTTAAACAACTACTCAAAAATAGTCCACAAATCGTTCCCAGACTATTTTTGTACTATGTTTGAGTATTCCTCCTGTAGAAGAGGGACACGCCCGACTGAAAACTAAGCGTTGGCGCTGGCCCCCGTGTGGAGAGGCCTCCCAGATGGGGTCGGAGGATCGCGCCGCGTCGCCGATGCATCGGTGATGCATGCTCGGCGACATCGGCGTGGAGAAAATCGGACTCCGCATCGAGCCGCATCGCCGATGCATCGGCGGTGCGGCGCGATCCTCCGACCTCATCAGCTCGGAGACCCCCCACCTGGGAGGCTTAGACGAATCCAAATCTCCGACGGCATGATTGTATCAATCCCGGCGGTTTCTCGCCGGATTGGGCCCTCGGGGGCCATCATCGGACCACGGGACCACCAAATATGGACCCAGGGAAACGGTCGGGAACGTCTTCGAAGATCTGCTGACCTTGGTCAACCCAGAACCGCGTCTGTCAGGCCCTGCAGGATTCTGCAAGATCCTGCAGGACCCTGCAGGACCCTGCAACCGAACCCAGGTCAATGCCCCTGGCCCCGCAGAATCCTACAAGATCCGGCGCTCTGGCTGACCCCCGTCTGCATCGACTCCCACCTCAAGCCTCCCGACCTGGGGGGCAAAGAAACCACCCTCGGCGAAGCGGTCGGACCCCCGGGGCCGCGGGCTGACGAACATCATGCCGGCGCACGTCTGGGGAACCGAAAGCTCCCCGCCACCGCATGGCCACCGCTGCCGCCGACAAGCGCGCCCCAGACGCCGCGCCGTAGGGAGCGGAGGCCCAAAGGAACTGCAGGACCCGTGTCGACTCGCCGGCGTGAGGGTGGGATCGCGCGGGGGGGATGAGCACGGATCGCGTGGAGAGTGTCCTCGGCGCGGGTGGCGAGGCAGGAGCAGGCCGTCGGGTGGTCTGGCAGCGGAGGTCTTAGAATCGCACCCCTAGCGTAACCGGGGTCGTGGCCTGGCAAGACTGGTCCCGCACCTCCTCGCGGAGAGGAACGCGAACGCGGGGCCAGGAGGGTGAGGAGCGGGCCAGAGTACGAAAGTGCACGTTGCCCCCACGTCGAATAAGGATGAAGGCAACCGGCTCCACTTAGGAAACTTACCCCCGCCTCATTCCTCGTGCTGCCAGTCTGCTCACCCCCTTTCTCTTCCCTACTTTCATCTCATCCCTCCGCCTCCCTCTGCTTCAGCTGTGGTGTTCTTCCCATGCACTTCTCTAGCCCCAAGCACCGTCACTGTGCCCATGAAGTCATTCTCAGTCTGCGAGTCGAAATCGAAGAGCGCGAAGGTCACGGTTGAGAACCCGTCTGCGTTGCCGAAGCGATGCCTGTGCTCGTAAGCGGCGGAATCACTTCAGAAGCTCATCATCAAATGTCGTTATAGGCTAATGCAGGCAGGGGCAGAACTTGGACGAGTAGCACGGGCCACAGGGAATGCAGAGGCACTATAAAAAATCAGCCTCTTGCAAAATTGCGAGTGGAGCACCGCAGTTGGACTTCGAACGCACAACGATAAACGCATCGGTAATAGAACTTTGTGCAAGGCTCAGTGTACTGATGCACAATATGGGCAAGCATGGTTACATGCACACATGGCTTGTCCGAAGGTGGTTATTGTGTGGCCGGCACTCTGCGAACATGCGGTCTGTTTGACCTCTTCGGGCGCGGACGATGCTCTCCATCAGGAAAAACGAATGCAACATGTGTTCGGCTCCAGCGCGACATGCCATATACAAAAAACATTCACACGCCCATCGCGCGTCACACTATCGGCACCAAATGTGGTATAACTGCCCCTCGTGCTCGTCAACGGGAATAGTATACTGTATTATTACATCTACTTCACGCGCGGCGCTTGACAAGCTATGTTCTTCGCGCCAAAAACCAACACCGGAGACCGAACCCCCTCATCCTCCTGATTCGCCGCCTACTCTTTTTCTTGCACAATATTTCTCCTTGTCGTCATTCCAATCATATCCCCGTCCTGATTTGTTGCGGGAGGATCGATCACTGCTGGACTGCATCTCAAAGAAGGGTAAACTTTCAGGACATAGTTTGGTCCAGGGACTGGCTATCTTGACCGCGCAACTATCGACCAAATCGCAACAGGCCAATTTGCACGTGTTCGGCGACCTGCGTAAAAAACTAACATTGGAGAAACCACCTCGGACCTCTACCGGGCCGTGTTCCGACCAGGATTCCGAGGCGAATCGGGCAGTGGCGACGAGGGCCGCCCAGGAGGCCCAACAAAAAGGGAAAACGAGGGAAGGGTGGCGGCATCGGTACCTTTTTCTTCCTCTGGTACCTGTGTAACAGCGACCGTTCGTCTGTTGGCGCGCAGGTGGACCATGGGAAGAGTTGGCGGCGCGCAAAAAGAAGGTTAGGGAGAAGGGTGAAGGCTTCTTCGAACGCATTTGCTTCTCAGAAGGCGCAGGCCTTGCAATCATAAATGAGGCCCGCGCCTTTTGACAGCAGGAACGCTTCTAAAAAGCCCCCCCCCTTCCCCTACCCTTCGCTCGGGCGTGTCCCCCAACAAGCGGATTTGGGACGACAAACAAAACGAACACCCAAAACAAATACCCAAAAGTATTAAATGCTGTTAACAAGTCGTCCCCAGACTATTTTTATACTATTCTCGAATGTAACTTCCGAATGTAAAACAGGGCTAGGATCGGGATGAATCGTTCCAGAGCGTTCCGGAGCGCTCTCAGAGCGTTCCGGAACGCTCTGAAGCGGCCGCGGCGCCCAATACATCCTCCAAACCCGCCGATTCTCAGAGATTTCGAATTATCCCGATCCGATTTTGTTCCGATCTTCGCGTCGTTTTAGTATGTCCCCCTTGTAGAGGGACAGGCCCGACTTGACCCCACCCCCGTCTGCGCGCGGCCGACGCACACACATACACAGGCACGCACGCACACACGCTCTTGAGAGCGCCGCGGCCTGGGCCGAGCCGCGGGGCAGCCAAAAGACGCGCCGGCGCGCGTGGGCCGGCAAACGAGCATCGGGGGGAGCGAAAGGATCAGGTCAGGTCAGGTGCGGCGTGCGCAGAGGCGCGCCCTGTGCGGGCTGCCGCGGACCTCCTCGCCTTCCCACACACTTTTTCTCGCAACCGCCACCTTCTCACACCCTCGCAAATTAGTCAGTCCATCTCTTCGATGGCCTTCCAACAGATCGAAGCCCGGACGGCGCCCATCGTAGCACGAAGGGGGGGATAGCAAAGGGCGGGGTAGAGAATCAGCTCACGTAGCTGATTTTCCCAGCGCCTCCCGGCGCTGGGAAGCGCCCATGTATCGAGGAATGGGCCCGGCGGCGGGGCCGAAACCAGCTGCGCGCAGCAGATAACCCCCCCTTTCCCTGTCCCCCCCTTTCGTTCGGCCCGAGATGCAGCAGCGGCCAAGGCCGGCCAGAATTCAGACGACGAGGGGCCAGTAAGACAGGGGCCAGGAAGGGGGGCCAGGCGAAGCAGAGGGGGACGCGAGGAGCGATGAGCGAGGAGCGGCAGCAAACAGCCGACGGAGACAAGCGGACGGACGCGAAGGACAACGGGAAGACCGACGGAGCAGAGGAAGCCGAGGAGATGAGTCCGGTGGCAACTCGTAGCCTCCCATACCATCTTTTCAGCTCTTGCGAGTTGACGCGAATCGACGCTACCCGACGCTAACTCGACAAACATCGACGCTCATTCGGCGCTGTCTCACCAATTACGGGACGCCAGTCGACGGTGAAGACCGAATAAAGAGGGTATGCTTGGAAGGCTCCCATACTTGGCTGCCGAAGAAGAGAGGAGGCACCAAAACACATACACACACACCTTCTCTCTCTTGATCAGCGGCGGAGCTCGCGACGCCCGAGCAGGCGGCCAGCCGCGACGGACGCGCGGAGCCACAATACGAAGAGAAGACAGCGCCCGGCCAGGCGGCAACGGCCCCTGCAATCCGACGTAGCGAGATTCCCCCCAAGAATGAAACACCACGGAAAATCGCGACTGGAGTTCTACAGTCATCGTGCTACCATAGGGAGCGCACCATAAGGAACGAACGGACTTCTCTCGCCTTGTCGGGCCTGGAACACACATAAGTCTAAGGAACAGCCCCCAAAACCCGAGCCCCTGGTGATCCCCAAACGGTCCTTATTCCTCATCTAAGCGTCTGGACTGCAGACCTCGTCCTGATGCGGTGCTTCTCGAGCCTGATCAACCTGCGAGGGTCCTGGGGCCCGAAACAGGAGAAAGTCGCCCGTTGCTAAAAAATGCGACGCCAAGGACCGCGGCGAGGCAGCCTGCCATCCTCCACAGGCCCGGTGGCTGGCGCGCGCTTGACCTCTGGCAACGTCGGGTCGAAGGCTACGCCTCTGACCGCAGCGGCCTGAGGCTGCTGTCGGGTCCATGGTGAGGGGACCACCGGTGTGCAGACACAAACGCAGAAACAGACAAACACAGACATACACACACACACTGGTTTTCGCGTCGCGGCCCTGAGCGCAGCGACAGAGCGGAAAAAGATAAACACACAGACACGCGCACAGACGCGCACACACACACACACAAACGCACCCACAAACACACACATACAGACACACACAGACACATACACAAACGCACACACACAAACACAGACACAGACACAGACACAGACACAGACACAGACACAGACGCAGACACACACACACACACACGCACGCACACATTCACGCACACACACGCGCGCACCCACAAACACACATGCACACGCACACACGCACGCCACAAACACACACGCACACACACACACACACGAACGCACGCACGCACACACACACACACACACGCACACACACAAAGACACACACACACATATGCACACACACGCAATCACGAAAACCAACGCACACACGCGCACACACACACACGCGCGCACACACACGCACGAACACACACACACACACGCACGCACACACACACACAAACACGAACACGCACACACAAACACACACACACATACACACAAACGCACACACACACACACGAACACAGACACAGACACAGACACAGACACAGACACAGACACAGACACAGACACAGACACAGACACACACACACACACACACGCACACGCACACATTCACGCACACACACACGCGCGCGCCCACAAACACACATGCACACGCACACACGCACGCCACAAACACACACGCACGCACACACACACGAACGCACGCACGAACACACACACACAAAGATACACACACACACACAAAGAAACACACACATATACGCACACACACACACACGCAATCACGAACACCAACGCACACACACACACACACACACACGCACACGCACACGCACACGCACACGCACACGCACACGCACACGCACGAACTCACACACACACACACAAACACGAACACGCACACACACACACACACACACAAACACACACACACACACACAAACACACGCTCACGCACGCGCACGGGCGCGGGCCCATCCTCTCTATATCTGCCGCTGTGGTGCCTCACGCCGACTTTACGCACGCGCACCGCAGACTCTGAGCCCAAGGGCGACATCATCTTGGGGGTCTGCTCGCACGACTCGAGGGCCCTCGAATGCAGGGCACACAGTGTCCACTAGCAGTGGGCGAAACGATGTCGTATTGCGATTTTGAAACTTACGCTGTATACACATGCTCATCCATCTCATCCTCGGGGGACATATAGATATCTATACCGCTGCTCCCCAAACTTCTCCCAGGGCGCGCTGCGACCAGGACCTCGAGGAGACCGGTCGTGGCGGCGATGGGGCCCAGGACGCCCAAAAAGTCGAAAGCACTGGAAAGGCAGCGGTATCGGCATCTCCTTCTGATCCTGGTCCTCCCTGCCTGGCGCTGGAGGAGGAGGAGGAGAAAGAAGAGGAGGAGGAGGTCCGCAGGATCGGCGCTGGACTCCCCTGCCTGGCGCGCGGAGAGCCCCAAAGGGCGGCGCTGGAGGCGTCGCCAGGGAGGCGCCGGCACCGATCCAAGAGGTCCTCGCGGACCTCCGAGGGCTTACGTTCATGCAGCTTTTTGCTCTCCGAGCATCGGTACCCTTTTCGAACTCTCTCTTTGATCCTCCCCCCCTCCTTCCTCTTGATCCTCCCCTCCCTCCCTCCAAATCTCCTCCCCTCATCCCCCCTGGGGAGACCAAAAGGTACCCATACCGCTACTCCGCGGACCTCTCCCAGGGTGCGCTCTGACCAGGATGTCGAGGCGAGTCCAGCGGTGACGACGAGGGCCTCACACGAGGCCGAAAGACGAGAAAACGAGCGAGGGGGTAGAGGTATGGGTAACTTTTTTGGGACGCCCGAAATGGGTACGGAAGAAATGGGTACAATGCCCAACAACAAATTGTCCCAAACCAACAGCGGCCGCTGTTGGGCAGGCGGCCGTTTGTCTCAAATGGACACAGGCCGCGGCGGCGCGGACAGCGAGTCCTGTTCAAAATGAACAGGAACTGCTGTTGGGCATTGTACCCATTTTTGTCTGTAACCAATTCGTTCGTGCTGACTTTTCCTCCTCTGGCACCCCCCCCTCCCGCCTTCCGCGTCTCCCTCCCGCCTCGCGCCCATGGCCCCGGCCCCCCGTCGACGACCTCGGCCCGGGGCGAGGGGCGCCGGACCTGTACGCGCGCATGGCTTCCCACAGGAGGCGGTCGACGCCGCCTCGGGCAGCGGGGGTGGGGGGAGCAATGACGACGGAGGCGAAGCGGCAGTCCAGGAGCAAGAATCGCCTCGGATTCAGTAGCCTTCGGGGGCCTTCAGCGGCCTCTAGTCTATCATCAGCGGCCTGTAGTGGCCTTTAGTCCCCTTTGGGCAGCCTCTGGTGGCCTCTAGCGGCCTTCAGCAGCCTCCAGTGGCCCCTACGACAGTGCATAGAAGTGCATTCCGTATGTTAAAGTGAGCTGCCAAAAAAACCCACTCAATTGACTTGTATAGGGGACGCATTAGCGATCCGTGGATTTGGCGCGCGGTCGCCGAATCCATGGATCGAGGGAAGTGCCTCCCCAAAATGCGACCGGTGCCGCCTCGCTCGGCGGCGGACAGCCGCGATTTCCAATAGAAACAAGACCCGTCGCCATCGGGGATCTTCGGACCCGGGTCAATCCAGACCCGGGTCAGTCAAGCCTTGCATAAATCCTCCAAGATCCTGCCAGATACTGCACCCAAGCCCGGGTCACCGCACAAGATCCGGCAACATCCTGCAGGATCCTACACCCGAACCCGGGTCCAATGCGACCCTGGCCCTGCAGGATCCTGCAGGATCCGGCGCTCTGGCTGACCCCTGTTTGCATTCACCCCCGTCTCTTGAGCCCCGAAAAGCGCAAACTTTTGGCGGTCCGCGCAGATGTCTTGGGTCCGCGCTGGGGCCCCCTGGCGCAGGAGGGGCGCGCCCGGGAGGGGGGCTCTAGCCCAGATTCAAGACACTCGCGCGGACCTCCAAAAGTTTATGTCTGAGCAGTTTTCTCCTGCCCCAGACACGTTTCTTCTTGCTCGAGGCAAGAGCGCACTTCTTCACTCGCGGCCATAACGGGCGTCGTGGGGTGGAGAGGGGGGGGGCGGGAAGGGCAACAACGCAGCGCCCCCCCCCCCCCCCAGACTGTAACAGGGGGAACAACGCATCGCCCTCCCCCCCAGACTGTAACTGTGGCAGTACCGGGGACGCACTGAGGGGGGAGCGTTACAGTATGAGGGGGGAGGAGGGGGGAGAGTAGGGGGTGTAACGCGCGTTATGGCCCAGAGGGAAACAAAAAGTATCTCCAAGAGGGGAGGTGATGTTATGTTGCATCGTCGTGGACCTCGTCTATCTCAAAGCGGTCCTGTCCGCGTCGAATCCGTGTCGAATCCGGGCCGAGCGCGACGAATGCGCGTCGAGTCCACGTCGAATCCACGCCAAATCGACGTGGAGTCCGCATCGAGCTCGCGTCGGGCTGAAGAAGAGACAACAACTTGAGGGACAAGCGAGGTCGCCCGAAAGATGCAACGTGAGCGATGAGGATGGGCAGAGTACAAGCCAAGATGCACCAACGATGCCGATGTACAATCCCATCCCGGAGTCCTAGAAGCGATCCTCGCCACGACGGGCCTCCATCCGTGCACCTGACCATACAGAGGCACTCATGCTGGCAGACGCTGGTGATGCATCAACAGAGAGCGCCATGCTCTGAAGATGGGCCGCCCCCCATCCGTGTGACCGTTGCGTGGGGACTCTCGTCTGAAGTTGGGCCTGTCCCTCTACAGGGGGAATGCTCAAAAATAGTCAAAAACCAGTCTGGGAACGATGGTTGTACGTCTGGATACACATAAATATTTGTTTGGGCTGCTCTTGTGTATTTTTGATGTTTCGTCTAATGGGGGGACATGCCCGACCGAAGACTTGTCACGTGTAAGAGTTGGACTGGTCTGGCCCGGCGAGCGCAGCAGCTCGGGCCAGCCTCACGCTTCATCTGCACCCTCGCGCGCCTCTGGCAAGTGCACGGATGCGTCAAACCATGACTCCTGTCGCAGCTAGTCGGCGTGCGGCCTACGCGTCTGCAGCATGACGCCATGCGCGTCGAAGGGAACCAGAAACGGCACAGTGCATCCTGAGCCGTCGAAACGTGGCGTGCCTCGCAAAAGCAATGTGAGCGCGAGCTTACTGCAAGCAGCGGCATGGCGCGACTGCGATGCGGGTGAAATCTCGGGCGCAACGCCTTGCTGGCCCTCCCGACACGCCTCAGGGTGCGACGAGGAGGTATTCATGATAAATATGGGTGGACGGATGGGGAGGAGGGAGAGGATGAGGAGAGGCAGGACAAAGAGAAGTGGGGAGGGAGAGGGAGACAGTATGGAAGAACTGGTCGATATGCGGTGCACCTCCCCGACATAGTCTCCAGATTCTCTTCCCCTCCACATACTCGTCACTCTTCATTTCTCATCCCCCCTCCACCACTTTCGCTCGTTGTCCTCGTCTTCATGGCCCCTCTCTCCTCAATCAAGTATCCTCCCTGCTCCCCCCCCGCAAACTTCCCTCATACCCAATCCCTCCTCCCTCCCGCCTCCTTCATCCCTCCTCCCACATTTACCATGCAATGAACCATTCACGACCCAAGTGAGCAGGCGCCACCCACGTAGTACTTCCAGAACTGCGCGCGGTCGTGCTGGTCCTTGTCTGACATGTCCATGTGTTTCTCAACGGTGTTGAGCTCTGACCTTTCCCATTTCTGTCCTCGACCCTCTACGCCGTGCCATGCCCTGCCCGACAACCGCGACTCTTGTGCGCCCCCCTTCGCACCAATCGTGCCAATCCGCCCCGACGTGCGCTGGCCGCGTTTGCAATATTGCTCCTCCTGCCCTCCCCATTCCTCCTCGTTCGCCCATGCTGGCACGTGCTCGCAAGATCGTTTACTCTGGTCCCCCAGCTTCGATGTCCTCCTCCAAGAGACCTCACCCTGCCCCTCTTCATGCTCATCATGATCTGTCTCCTCGTGCTCCCACCTCTCCCCCTCCCTCTCCGTAGCCATCTTGGCTCAACCGTTCGGACTGGGCCCACAGCGCCGGATGCCGTGCAATCCGCCGACGTGATGTTTACAATCCGCGGCTTTAGAGGTCCCGACGGATTCCCCTGGACCAGTGTTCGCCCCGGACCTATGGTTCATGACCCTGGGGCCCGATAGTGGGCCCCAAAGGACACCTGGCAACGATCTCCAGTTGCAGGAAGAACTCAATCGGAGAGAGGCTGGGTTGCCTCAGCTCTTGAGGCGCGTGGAGGATTGCACGTGCGTCGACGGAGGGAGCGGGACCTCTTCCTGGCAACTCCTGCGCACGCGTGCCCCGAACCTGGGCAACAACTCCGCCAGCCCCCCTACTTGCCATCGCTCTGGCGTCCATTCCCGTGCATGTGGATGTAGGTTAACGACCGAAGAGTCGAACCTACTGAGATGTCCGTTGGTAGAGGACGATTCGGATAGAAAGAGGGAGAGATCCCTTTTCCCATGCGCCGCGGGCGAGCTGCCCGGGTCCTGTCTGACAGGACTGTCCAGAGTACCTGAGCCGAGACGGTAGCAGGATAGATGGATAGAAAAATGACATGAGCGGACTTCACACACGGTGCATTGTTCGGTTCCGTGCGCGTGTTCTTTCGCAAGCTGGTCCTCGATCCCCCTCGATGCTCCGCGCCGAGAAGGAAACTGCACGCGTCCGAGCAGCGCCAAGCCCAACACCTGACGAGATGGCCGCGTCGCCCCGACAGGTGGTACAACAAAGTACCGGAGGCTGGTCTATGTTGCCCCCATCGTACTTACTGACCACATCCCCGAAACAATTTCGAGCACCCAGAAAAGGATCGGAAACAGTGTCGAACGAGCATTGCCTCCCGGGGCCCGACCAGTGAAAAACCCTCCAGTTTCGGTACCTTCTTGGTGCTCGACATTCCTCCTGGTGGTCAAGGCTAAAGTCGGTTGGAACATCATACAGCGCGGGCGCGGTCACAAGAAACCCTCGCAGGAAACCCAACCCTGAGAACCCGTGCGCGAGGTGCTCCTGAGGGGAAACCCCGAGCACCCCGAACGCAGCAGCTCCTTCAACAGCTGCGGGAAGTCACCGCGCAGCGCGAGGAGCGATGAGACCCAGGATGCCCTGACGAACAGCACATGGTGTCTTGATGCGCGCCCCCGCTGTAAGGCTGGTCCTCCGCACTCGCAAAGAACTCGCGAAAGCGGTGGGGCCCCCGCCCGCCCTCCGGGGCGCCGTTCCGATTGCGGCGCCCCCCCCCCACGAGGCTCCTCGAGCAGCCGCGAGGTTCTCGGGAAAGGGGGCAGGGGCAGAAAGGAGAGGAGGAGAGGGAGGAGGAGGAGGAGGAGGAGGAGGAGGAGGAGGAAGAGGAGGCGGAGGGAAGGGATGAGAAGGAAAGGGAGGAGGAGGAGGAGGAGGAGGAGGAAGAGGAGGAGAAGGAGGAGGAGGGGGGACGACGACGAACACGAGGGAGAGGAGGAGGATGGCCGACGCTGGGGAGGACGATCGGCGATGGCGATAAGAGTGGCCATGGTTGGTGCAGAGAACGCTTTTCCTCACATCGTATGTCTCCAACTGTCGTGCCCCGCGAGGCGCGACGCACGGTTATCCTCGCGCGGCCACCCGCCAGGATGGAACACCTCCAGCCCAGCCGCGCAACACGAAGCGCAATCATCTTCGCGCCCTCGCTGGTGACCTGAGCTCCTCCTCCTCCTCCTCCTCCACATCCTCCTCCTCCTCCTCCTCCTTCTCCTCCTTCTCGTCCTCTCCGTCCTCCTCCTCCTCTTCCTCCTTCTCCTCCTCCTCCTCCTCCTCCTCTCCTTCCTCCTCCTCTCCTCCTCCTCCTCCTCCTCCTCCCTCTCCTCCTCCTTCTCCCTCCTCCTCCTCATCATCATCCTCCTCTTCGTTTCCGTATTGTTCCTCCTGCTCTTCCTCTTCCTTCTCCTCCTCCTCCTCCTCCTCCTCCGTCTCCTCCTCCTCCCTTTCCTTCTCCTCCTCTGGACATCAACTCCCATGCATCAGAAAAGCTCCCGAGACCTCGCCCAGCGACAAGAACATGCCGTACAAGGAGGAGGACACGAGGAGCAAGGAGCGAGTCATGCACTCAAAACGTACGTAGCAGAGCGAGGTACCCCAGCGACGAACGTGAAAAGCACTCGCATAAACGATGGACTTCAAGAAAGCAGCGACAGTCACCTCCGCAGTCTGTAGCGGAGGCCAGTCAGACCCCGCAGTGCAGTGGAAGCCCGCCTGAGCCAGACTTGTTGGTACAAACACATGTCTCCTTATTAAAGAGCAGAAGACTGGACAAGCATAAACTGTTGGGGGTCCGGGCAGACTTCTTGGATCGGCGCTCGACCTCTCCCCGTGCGCGTGGAGCGCACCAGGGGCGGCGCCAAAGGTGCCGCCAGGGGTGTTCAGCGCCGATCCAAAAAACCCGCGCGGAGCTGCAACAGGTGTGAATTCACCAAGTGCTCAACACGTCTATGAAGGACGGGTGGTAAGGACGCAAGACCCTTGGAGGCCGAAGTTGGGATTCTTTGGGCGGCGGGCGACCCAAACCCCAAGGACGCAAGGGTACCCTAAACCAGGGAGAGGCCAGTGATAACGGCAAAGGACGGGCCGCAGATGCCAGGACACAAGTGTACCCTAGATAAAGGCGCGCGTCGATACTGGGCGCGTTGACTGGAGGAGGGGGAGGAGAAGGAGGACCAATGTAAACTAAGACCCATCAACGATGTTGCTATAAGCCCACCACTCTCGTTTCACAAGTTCATACAAGGATTCACCTCCACTGAGAAATGCCCCATTGGAAAAAAGCCGTCTGAAAATCCTGAACCGTGACAGGCCACCACTCCTGGGACGTCAACACCGCAAATCAAATCACTGATGCGCCCCGACGGCCCTGAATCGCGCCAGAACGCTATTCCTGGGACTCCAGCACCACAGGTAAACAGAACTGTCACGCCCTCACTGTCCGACATCGCGACAAGCTACTATTCTGTGGGACTCTCAAGGATTTTGGCATCTTGGGAGTCTCTTGGGATCATCCTGGAAGCCTCTGGGGCGCTTCTTGGAGTTTCTTGGGGCCCCTCTTGGGGCGAGCGGGGGAGCATGCAGAAGAACAAAGGGCGGGGTGAGCCGCCATATACCCCAAGAGGGGGAGGATGTAGGAGGAGCCGTCGTCGTCGGAGTAGGAGGAGGAAGAGGAGGAGCAGGAGGAGGAGCAGGAGGAGGAGGGGGAGGAGGAGGAGGAGGAAGATAAGGAGGAGGAGATGGAGGACTGCGAGGACGAGGAGGACGAGAAGGAGGAAAAGGAGGACTGTGCGCGGCGCAGAGGCGAGAACCACCCGTTGGCAGGTGCCGCCCTCCGCCCGTGGAGCTGCTGCAGACTTGTCACGCAGGGAGGAGGACAGGGAGGAGGACAGGGAGGAGGACAGGGAGGAGGAGGAGGAGGGAGGAGGAGGGAGGAGGAGGGAGGAGGAGGAGGAGGGAGGAGGAGGGAGGAGGAGGAGGAGGGAGGAGGAGGGAGGAGGAGGGAGGAGGCCCTGGAGCGGGGGGGGGGCGGGCCCACGCGGGGGGGCCGGGAGCGGCCCGCACGGGGGCCCGAGCGCCCCGCAGGCTCGGCCGAGGCAGCGGCGTACTCCTCCTCCATCCGTACGACTTCTTCAGAGCGTCAGCGTGAGGACCACAAGCGGTGAAGAGATCTCGTGCGCAGCGCCCGGGTCGCCCTACCCACACGTCTCGGACTGTGAAGCTAGGTACCCGGAATACGGTTCTAAGGAACAGCGATGATGAAAAACTATAGCGAGAAACATAAGAAGACAAATAATCCGCCGGCCCCCTTGTGGGGCCACCAGGCTGTAGGCGCGGGTTCGCAGTTTCCTGTACCAGTTGTAGCTTGTAGTTTCCAGTGTTACAGTTCTGCTTCTTGCTGGTTACTGTAGCTAGTTGATTGACCGCGCGAGGGGGGGGAGGCCCAAACCAGATATTTAGCACCTCCTGGGCGCGTTGTCTGAATTGCTGGGGGGGTTCGAAATCGACACCTCACGCAGATCGGCGGGGTCAGGGTCCAAAAACACAGGGGATTTGCCACATTTCTGAAATTCGGTGCCACCCCTCACGCAGATCCGCGGGGTCAGGGTCCAAAAACACATGGGATTGCCACATTTCTGAAATTCGGTGCCACCCCTCACGCAGATCCGCGGGGTCAGGGTCCAAAAACACATGGGATTTGCCACATTTCTGAAATTCGGTGCCACCCCTCACGCAGATCCGCGGGGTCAGGGTCCAAAAACACAGGGGATTTGCCACATTTCTGAAATTCGGCGCCACCCCTTACGCAGATCCGCGGGGTCAGGGTCCAAAAACACAGGGATTTGCCACATTTCTGAAATTCGGTGCCACCCTTCACGCACATCCATCGCAAGGCGTGGTAACCCAAACTGCGAGAACTCCCTCGGCCCTTTAATCGCAAGGTGTGGTAACCAAGCCCGTAAACCATACACGTCTTACCAATCGCCAGGTGTGGTAACCCCTCTTGTGATCAGTTGGTTTTGCTGATTGCGAATCGGCTTCGCATGAAGTTTCGATACTGCTTCACGACAGCGCCAAGGCCTCATGACTTAGCTCTTCCATGGCCCATTCTCCGAGAGAGGGGGCCGGCGGCAGGGGGCGAAGCCCTTACGGATAACATAGGGAGAACAAGTTTAATAGTATTATTGCGATTGTCTGACGCATCACACATTAATAGTATTGCTAGTTGCCTGACGAGTAACAATACTACTAACATAGAGAAGCATAGAGAGAAACACATTACTATGATTGTCGTTTGTCTGACAAATAGCAATAATAATACACAAATCGTATCACTGAAACAAGTAATGCTGATGATAACAACAAACACCCCCGCGCGAATTTACAGGGCCGCGAGCCGCCTGCCCCAGTCGAAGAGCTGAACGATGGTCGCAGAGCGCACCTCGTCCTGGCGTCGGGGCCACGTCCCCTGCACGTCCCGTTCCGTGCGTGCTCCTCCCCCAGCGGATCCTCCTCCCCCTCCTCCCCCCTCCTCCGCTCCAGGAGGAGGCGGAGGAGAAGGGGGAGGAGGAGGAGGAGGCGGGGGAGGAGGAGGAGGACGACGAGGAGGGGGAGGAGGAGGAGGAGGAGGACGACGACGAGGAGGAGGAGGAGGAGGAGGAGGAGGAGGGAGGAGGAGGAGGAGGAGGAAGAAGAAGAAGAGGACCCCCTATCATCTCTCCTCCCTCCCCCTGGCACGAAAGACGCGGGTCAAACGGTTCCTGGACCCCCCCAGGCTCCAATCCAAGACCAACTTCTCCTCCTGAGCCGTATTTGACTGTCCTGGAGCCCCATCCTCCGTCCTCTCCTCCGCCTCCTCTTCCTCCTCCTTTAAGAAAGCAACCACCGAAACGTTCCTCGACCTCTCCACCATCACGTTCGGTTTCACCGAAACGTTCACCCTCTCTACCATCACGTTCGGTTCCCCCTCCATTGAAACCTTCCCTCTGACATCCTCTGTGTGACAAGATTGCGTCGCCGTGAGAGCAAACCACATACATTCCTGTGAGCACATGCCCGACGAAGTCGACATCCCAAAGAGAACTACGGGCCCGAACCTCTCGAGTTATATGTGTAAGCTACTTGTGATTATTGACTTTTCTGGCCCTGGACACGGCCCAGCTGCATGTGGGCCCGCAGCGCCTGTGCAAACCACAGCGAGTGTGAGCGCTGGCAGCTACGAGCGCCACGCTACCTACGACCGCTGCACCAATACCTCTCAGATACAGAGCAACACTGCGTCCCTGAGAACACCACGCGATACGCACGCATGCTGCGCTGTCCCTCACCAATGCCACAGCGTGCCTGTGAGCACAACAGCATGCCTCTGAATGCCACACTTGCCTGCGAGCGCCACAGGACGTCCGCGGTCGCCACTGGACGAACTCCGTGACGTGATCGGGGGGTGGGGGGAGCGAAGCCGATCAGGAGGAGGAGGAGGAGGAGGAGGAGGAGGAGGAGGAGGAGATGAAGGAGGAGGAGGAGGAGGGAGGAGGAGGAGGAGGGGGAGGGGAGGAGGACAAGCTAGGTGCGCGCGCGTCATATCTGACGTCATACCCCTCCCTCCCATCCCTTACCATGGCGCTGATTTTCTATATCCGCGGACTAGTGGGTGGTGGTGCGCGTGCGTGCGTGCGTGCGTGTGTGCGCGGTTGTGGTGGTGGTGGTGGCGGTGGTGCTGCTGCTGCTGGTGGTGGTGGTGGTGCTGGTGCTGGTGCTGCTGGTGGTGGTGGTGGTGGTGGTGGTGGCGGTGGTGGTGGTAGTGGTGGTGGTGGTGGTGTGTGTGTGCGTGTATGCGCGTGTGCTGTGGCATGGCACGGGAAATGACGCCAGCGCTGCAGCGGGAGCACGAGTCGAAACGGGCGGAAGCGCGGAAATGAGGCCAGCGCTGCAGCGGGAGCACGATTCGGAACGAGCGGAAGCACGGAAATGAGGCCAGCGCTGCAGCGGGAGCACGATTCGGAACGAGCGGGGCCCGAAAATGAGGCCGGCGCCTCTGCGAGAGCAGCATTTTGAAAACAAATGCAGGCGAAAACCCAACTCCCGGGAATCCTGTGTAAAAAAGCAGGACGCGGGGGGGGGGTCGGATACTTTCAGGCCGCCATCGGGGGAAGAGGGAGAGTAGTATTCATATTGAGTAATTGTGGAGGAGGAGGAGGAGGAGGGAGGAGGAGGAGGAGTAGGAGCAGGAGGAGGAGGAGGAGGAGGAGGAGGGGGAGGAGGAGAAGTAAGAGGAGGAGGAGTAGGAAGAGAGGAGGAGGAGGAGGAGGAGGAGGAGGAGGAGGAGGAGGAGGAGGAGGAGGAGGGGAGGAGGAACAAGGAGGGGGAGGAGGAGGAGGAGGAGGAGGAGGAGGAGGAGGAGGAGGAGGAGGAGAGAGGGGAGGGGGAGGAGGAGGAGGGAGGACGAGGAGGGGAGGGGGAGGGAGGAGGAGGAGGAGGAGGAGGAGGAGGAGGAGGAGGAGGAGGATTTTGCCGCTGCGCTACTCTGCCGCGAGTCATCGCGGTCCTCCTGGCGGCCAGCCAGGCAGCCGTCGAGCCCGACACTTGAGACGCTGCCAGCGCAGGATTGTTCCGTGCACGCTGGCCGACCCGCACAAGCAGGCCACGCGACAGGGCCATGCCCCCGTGGCGAGAACACCAGGAGGCTCGCCCGTCGGGCGTCAATCGAATAACCGAACCACGCTGAGAGCATCCACGTCGAGCCAAATAGAGTCGCTCTTCGGGTGCTTGCCAGAGAGGAGACGGTTCCAGTAGGTGGCCGACGAGCGGGGACAGTGCGGCTTACCGTTGCAAACTTGGTTGAGATAGCGCACTTGCCCCCCCGTCGAGAAGGCCTTGCACTTCAGGCAGATGCATAACGCGCTGCCGTCGGAGCAAGACAAAGCAATACATTTGTGGCCAAGTTCTATGAGCTTAGTGTCATAGAGCTTGTGGGTTTGACGACAGATACTGTTGGGGGGCCAACAAGACCTGGTCACCCGCAAACATTGCTTGCACTGCCAGTAGCCGTCCCTATGCACCCAGGAGTGGCGAATCTTGGGAGCGGGCACAACAGGCTCCCGCTGCTCGCGCGTGGCCTGCGACAGATCACACGCGGGCCAGAGCGGAAGCACCCTGGCAGCCAGCACACAAACTTTCTTGGAAATAAAGAGGGCTCGGTCGAGCCACTCGGACTGCTCGGGGCTCGGCTTCTCGTGAGCTAAAGCCCCAAGCTTGGCGTAATGATCGGCCAGGTCGTTCCCAGCCTTACAAAAGCGCAAATGGTCATCCCCCTGGGCCTGCTCTTCGGCCATGTGACCCTTGACCTTAAAAATCTGGCCCATTTTTGAATCAGCCGCCCACGCAAACATACCAGCGTGCACCCGTGTGAAAGACAACTGTTCAGAGCGGGGGAGGGACCAAACCTGTACAACATTCTGACAGTCACTATATCCACATGACGGGTCCAGGGCGTTCTGGCAGGCCGCCGCGCAAGCAGCGAACTCACCAGCCTGAGCCGTTTGCGGGATGGGGAGGGGGAGGGGAGCGTACACATGACCCAACTCTTGCCCAGAATCGGAGACCGAAACGTACGACCACCCCGTCCGCGACAACTCCCGAATGACAGACCTGATGCACGATCCGTCCATAAATATATGACCTTTCACAAAGTAATCATCACGCAAGGGGTCGCTGGCATGATGCACAGTAGGTTCAGCAACGGTAGGGGCTGGAAAGAAATCACCAGGATGAGACATAATCCCCATGGTATACAGAACCTGATCGTGCTTTGATAGGGATGACCAGGCCGGTGGATGGTACTGAAAGTCATCACCTAAAAGCTCGCGGCGCATCTCGGCGCAGGACTCGTGCACGCACTTCCACAACCTGTGGAAAATCGTGTCCTGCTCCTTGCCGCACAGAGGGCAGAGCAGGTCGGGCAAAATGTAGCCGTGCTCTGACGCTCTAACCTTGGTCCACGGAGCCTGACAGACGAGCCCGCGGATACAACCTTTCTCCCAAGACGTGAACTTAGACGAAGCCATAGCTCGGAGCGGCACGTCTAAGCAAGCACGTCGCTCGAGACCAAGGCTGTCACCGTAGGCACGCTCGTGATATCTCAAAACGGCGAGACGCAGCAGACGTTTGAGGAGGGCTGGCGAGACGAGCGTAAGCTGAACCTGCACCCCCAAATCGTCCACCAAGGTCGAGAAAGAAGGCATCTTCCACCCAAGACGCTCCACCGACAGCCTAAGGGCCCCAACAGGGCCCCCAATCTGCCTCCAGGAGGGGGAAGGGCCCGCAAACACGAAACTCCAGGCCCCCCTAAGCTCGGCCAAGCTGAGGCCAAACTCGAAGGAGGCCGTCAGGCTGGCCCAGATCTCTTTGGACCAACGCACAATCGGGGCCACAGAACAATACCACGTGGGGTCGGCGGCGAACAGCAAAGCTGCAGTCAGAGAGCGGCCTCCAGCCGTGGGGCTGAGAAACCGTCCAAGAGAACGCCGCAGACTCGCCAACTCGTGGTCGGAGGTGCCGTGCACCTCACAGCCATAGGTTCTGCTGGCCAAGGGGCCACTCGTATAGATTCGCTTGGCGTGCCTCTCCAACGCATCCCTGTGAATCCTGATCCGATGACATTTGGTGTTGAAGGACGTCTTACGAATCTGAATCTTAGCTCCTCTCCTGGCCGTCCTCCGAGGTTTGCCTGCAGCGTCGTCAATGCCCAGGTCGACAGCAGATGCGCAAGGAGCTCCGCCCACAGCGCCAAGGCCTCGGCGAATCTCCTTAGCCACGAGAGAAGCTGAGGCGACCACAGCCGCCTTGCTAACTGAAATAGAACAGCCTAGATCGGACTCGATGGCCACCTGCAATCGGAACGCGGCTTCGATCAAGTCCTGGACGACGGCCCTGGGAGCCCCCGTGCACGATAAGGTGTAATCATCGATGTAAACTCTCAACGAGACCGATCTAAGGATGCTAAGGCCACCGAAGGCCGCTAGCGTGAAGACGCGAATGAAAGTGGTGGCGAATCCGCACCCAGCTATCAAGCCTCGCCAAGCAAACTGCGGGCCCTCCACGCGGCCGTTCATGGCCATGTAGCGGCACGAGCGGTAGGCCTCGTAGCAGACCCTGGCAATCTGCATGGGAAAGGAATGCGGGCGACAACGAGCAAGGAGCAAGTCGAGGTCCACAGCCTCGTAGAATTTCAGAAGATCCCACAAGACCGACCCAGAACAGTCCTTCGAAGCAACAGCAACCTCGCTCCTCACTCCTTGCCTCCAGACGGTATCGACACTGGAGGCGAACGCGCCAGCGCAGAAGTATTCTCGAGCATTGGCCGCTTCCCACTGCCGAGCAAAGTCTCGCCTGGCGCGGTCCCACAGACGATGCAGAGCAACGAACAATCCGATCGGGCGGTGCCCTCCATCGGGCTTAGCAAGCATGATAAGCAGCACAACTCTCATCTGGCCAGGCAGCAGACCCGAACGTTCCCAGATCGCGATCATGATCGCAAGCACCTGCAGAGCAGGGCCCGACAGATGCTGAAACGACCGAGCGTGGAACCCATCGACAGACGAGGCGGTACGAGCAGGGAAAGAGCGGGCCGCCCGACGAAGATCCTCGACCGTGAGCTCAGGCAGAGGCTCGAGGGGCTCGAAACTAGCGCCAGGTGGGCGCGGCTCGGGAAAAGGTTGGGCGTGCCAGATCCGCGCAAATTTCTCGAGCTCAGACGATAAGAGGGCCCCAGGGTCCGAGACCACCTCACCTTTGGCCGACAGGGTAGTAGAGGGGGTCCACCCCGCAGCTCCACGAATCACCCCGTGGGCGTGACGGGCTCCGTTTTCAATATTATGACGGATCCATTCCAGACAGTTCTTATAATCCTCGTGACGAGACTTGCTCTCAGCCGCCGCCAGGGCCTGGGATACCATATCGAGCACACGTTGGGGTTCCCCCTCAATGTTAGATTGGCTTGGGGGGGCTATAAGTCACAATATCTTGAACAGCCTGGAGGAGAGTCAATGGCTCACCATCCCAGGTGCCCAGTCTCGACGGAGGGTGGAACAGCTCGCCCGCAGTATCTCGCAGGTGTTGCTGCCGACGCTCCTCCGAGCTGGACGCTCTTGTCACGGCGCGGGAGCTATCGCTGACCCCCGCAACGCAAGACCGTTTTTCATCACCGCTATAGGCAAAAGGTGGGGAGGAGAGAGGCACCACCTGACAATCTCGATCTTGACAACCGAGGCCGTGCAGCTGGAGCCAAAGGCGGTAGCGCGAACACAGCCACCTCAAACTGGTAGCCTCACGCGAAGTCCGCGAGATACCCGCCATCGAGCGATGCGACGCGTCGGCGACGTTGACCCAGTGCAGCTGAGCCTGGCGTCCTCTCGTGCCATGAACTGGCAGCTGGGTCTGAAAAACACCCTCGAGCTCCTTTTCAGCAGCCGTACCCCACTCGCGATACAACGCATCAAGGTTGAACTGGGTTCTATCAGTGTCGCCATTCTCGGCCGAAGCAAGGGCTCGGGAGGCCATGCGAGACACTAAATCCCAATCCTTAGATGGTTGGGGCAGGGGACCAGGGGGCCGTTCTTCGGGGAGTGGAGGGGGGCTGCGAAAAGTGAGGGCCCGAAGAGACGCAAGCTGAGGGTGAAGCTTAACCGAGACGGGGTCGTGGGTAGCCAACTCCGAATCCGCGATAATCTTCACGCTCGCAATAGCTTGGGCAACTCTGGCCTCAACCAACATATACTCGTACATCTTCAATCCTCCAGTAGACCTGCAAGTGCCTAGAACACCCGAGGGAACGCAACATTCGGCACCAAGGCGGTCGGGGACCCGCGAGGTGCACAAAGTCGAAGGCTCCATGTTGAAATCACCCCGATCACATAAGGCAACGAGAGGCTCTTGGCTCTCGAAGCAATGCACGCCAGGGTCTCTCGATTGAGATCGTTCAAACCAGCGCAATCCTGCAGGTAAACACCCATAACATAGAAACTGGCCTGACCAGGGAGATGGACTAACACACCCGTGGCTCGATGATTTTTCACCCGTGGCCCAAAATCAGGGTAGTGAAGTCCCAGGAAGGACCGAGCCAGGACCCCGACTCCCGAGGACGGACCCCCTCCAGGTCCCAAAACTCCAGGCTCAAAGTGCACCTTCCAACCGTTTCGAACACACCATGCCTGGGCCTTACGCAGGTCCTCGGCGCTGATGAGCTTGTGCTCCTGACACATGACGACGTGCGCCGCGGTCAAGGCTAAAAACTTCTTGAGGGAACTCCAAGAGGTACAATAAGCCGTGACGAACTCCAATTCGAGATTTTCCCAAGAGGATCCGTCTCGCCGCCAGTGATGTCCCGAAACGCTCGAATCATCCAAAACTGGGCAAGAAGAAGGGATCATGGGGAAGGTGGAGTCCGTCCTGGCTCGATTACCCTGGAGACGGAGCCTTAGCTGCCGCCGCGGCCCTGGGAGCCTGAGCGCCCCTCTGGACCGTCTGGCGGGCAGCAGCTCGCACATCTGCTGGGGCTGCTGGGGGGCCCGCTGCCTTGACTGGCGGAGCGGGCGGAGGCGCCTTGCCTGCGGCAGCCGCCTCAGCCGCTGGGGCTCCACCACCAGCAGTTGCAGGGGCACGCGCAGCCTCACTGTCAGAAGCCGCCGCCGCCGAACCTCCAGCTGCAGTAGGTGCATCTCCAGCAGCTGCAGCTCCAACGGCATTCGCAGCATCACCGCCTTCATCACCCTGGCGACGACGCTTGTGGGCCAGGCGCTCCTGCTGCTCCTTGTGCGCAGTCTTGTGCTCCTCGGCGCGCTGCTTGAGCTCTCCGAACAGCTTCGTGCACGTATCCTTGATGCAGTCGGCCATCTGACTCTTGCGACGCGCTGCCTCCTCCAAGTCTCCTGCAGACACCTCAACATAGTCCTCGAGCCCGAACAAGTTCCCGTCGTCCACCTGCAACCCTGCGAGGCGACCCTCCAGGATGTCGGTGAGGCTGATCGTGGGCAGGGACTGCTGCTGCTGCTGGACCTGGGGCTTGGACACTGTGAGGTGCAGCTCTGCAATGGCCGCCTTATACTCAGCATCGTACTTATCCAGTTCAGCCAAGGTCGACTCCAGCTGGGCACGAAGGGTCTCAAGCTTCTGCTCCACCGGGTGGACAGCTTTGAGGTCCTTGTCCAGCTTCTTCTCGAGCCTAGCGATCTCCTTGTGAGCGGCATCGGCACGCTCCTGAGGTGGAACTGAAGACTCCTTGAGCTTCTGAAGCTCCTGCTGGGCTTGCTGCAGCAGCGCTTGGTTGCCCACTCTCTCGCACAGCTGCACCATCTGCTCCAAGTCAGACTTGCTCGCCGAGGAAGAAGGGGCTGCGGCAACAGCTGCCTTGGTGGCCTGACCAGCGGCGACTCCAGCAGCCTCGCGACGAAGGGCAGCTGGGTCTCCACGTGCCTTGTCCCCCGCAGAGCCGTCGTCGACGGGGGCGTTCCACCACTTCTTGCAATGCTTGCAGTAGCTGTAGTAGCTCTCGTTACGCTTGCACCCGCAATGGCGGCAGGTCCAGCGAGGGCCACGAGCGTTGTCGCCACCGCCAGGCCGAGCCTTGGGCCCCATTGCGCGCGTGCCGTCTTGGGAGTGATACCGCGCCAAAAAGGCCCGCTGTCACCCAGCCGTTCTGAAGTGTCAGTGACAGCAAGCTGAAAGATGCTTGAGCCAAAATGGCTACGGAGGAGAAGGAGGAGGAGGAGAAGGAGGAGGAGGAGGAGGAGGGGGAGGAGGAGGAGGAGGAGGAGGAGGAGGAGGAGGAGGAGGTGGAGGAGGAGGAGGGGAGGCGGGAGGAGGAGGGGGAGGAGGAGGAGGTGGAGGAGGAGGAGGAGGAGGAGGAAGAGGAAGAGGGGGAGGGGGACGGAGGAGGAGGAGGAGGAGGAGAGGAGGAGGAGGAGGAGGAGGAGGAGGAGGAGGAGGAGGAGGAGAGGAGGAGGAGGGAGGAGGCGGAGGAGGAGGAGTAGGAGAGAGGAGGAGGGAAGAGAAGGAGGCGCCGGAGCAGACCATGCCCGCAGACGCCCAGGGATTGTCGGAAGGGGCCCCAGGGCAGGCGGCGGCGGAGAGAGGGCGCCTCGGAGGCGCCCCGCCGCGGCGGCTCGCCCGCGTCGAAGCCCAGGGCCACGGAACTGCCGATCCACTGGCCGCGGGGGGGGGGGGCTCCTCCCCCGCCTCCTCCCCTCCACGCGCTTCTCCTGCGCCCTCCCTGCTCCTCCCTCCCCTTCCCTCCCTCCCGCCCTCTCTGTTCCCCTCCTCCCACGTCTGCTCCGCCTCCTCGTCATCTCTCTCTCTCTCTCTCTGTTTCTCTTCCTCGTCCTCCTCGCCAGGTCCTGGAGGAGAAAGGAAGCGGAAGAGGGGGGGATGGAGGGGGGATGGGGGGCCAGATGGAAGGGCAGAGGAAGCCCTGAGATCTGTGCTTTGCAATTTTGTCGCGCCATGAGTTCTCTCGCGGTCTTGAGCCCCGAGACCATCACGGACCGACTTGGCTCGGGAAACGCCGCAGAGGGGATGTGATCTAGCGTTCCGATTATTATTTCCCGCGATGTTGCCATTTTTGGGCAACGTCGGATCTCACGGAAAAGGAAGGGAGGAAGGGGACTGTTGGGGACTATTGCTTAATCGCGCAGCGATGTGAATCATTTACTTCGCTGCAACCTCACTGTGGGTTGCTGTGCTGCTCTTCTGGGTGCGCTCAGCGGGGTTGGGGGGAGAGGGGTGGGAATACGGGGAGGAGGGGGTGTGGGGGGGGAACAAATGTGGGGGGGGGCACGGGGGGAGACGGGAGGTGAGGACGGACAAGGTGAGAGAAGAGAGAGGACGAGGGACGAGGAGGGAGGAGCGTAGTAGTACAGATGCTGCTGGTAATAACTGTAGCACATGTGGTGTAGCCTTTGTGACTTGTGTTGCTTTGGTTTCCTTGCTTGTGATGTTGCTTGCCAAGACGTTCTCACTGATCGCAGACCCGCGACTGCGATGCCTGCGTGGCAGTTGCTCTCGATTAATTCTAACGTCGCTTGTCTGCTGAATGTGGCAGAAGACCCCTACTTAGAGAAAGGATGGGAAAACGAATAATAGGAATATGGACAACCAAAACGCAGTAGCACAAGACCAACTTAAACAAAGTGTGTGTGTCAGAGAGAACCCTAAGCAGTGGTGGATTCAACCTGTTTCGGTGGCGATCTACGCGGTGCAATCGCTGAGATGCAATGTATATGTGAGATCTACAGAACACAAAATTCGGTAGACAATATGCGGCGTGAAACATGTGCGATGCAATCTGCGAGCGCCACCTACGGGGAGCAATCTTCGTTGCACAACTTAGGTGGCACAAGCTGAGTGGTGCAGTCCACGTGGCGAAGTACGAGAGAAGCAACATACATAGTGCAACATATGCGGCGCAAACTATCTGGCGAAAGCTACGACATGACATCTGCGCGGCGCAATCTACACCATGCAATGGAGAGATTGAACCCGTGAACTCCAAATCTCGCGGAAGACTCCCACTCGCCAACCCGCAATTTGCTGGACACGTGGAGGAGACCGTGGGTGCCATTACAAGTCGAGATTATGGAATCCAGATCTAGCGGGCGCAGTGGCGCGCGGGTCCTCTTCCTTCGCAGATCCACGCCCCGGCAAAGCGAGCGATGACGACGTCAGGCGGAGGATCTGCAAGGAAGCCAGATTTGAATGCAACCCACTTGCCGCCCTGTGCTAGAACAAGACATATCCAAACGCGGCTCAAAACATAGCTTCAAGCTAAAATCGGCATGCCCGCGCACGGGCGCGCGCGCGTGGACAGCATGGGACCCGTTGACCAAACCACCGGGGCAAACGTACAACTTCTACCAGACCGAGTCATGTTATGAATACCTGGTTTGATGCATGCAATGGTGTATGGTAAGAGTCTGGTCCATGGCCTTGTCGCTTGCTGTTGTCAGGTGCTGGATTGTGCTGGTCAGTCATTAATTTGAATTCGTTATTGGTGTCTGGCAGTGGCACCTGTTGTCGGTAATTACCTGGTGTGTGGTGCAGGTGGTTTGGCTGGCGCCTGTCATGAATCTATGTTACACATGCCTACTCTTGAAAAGCGTGTTCGGTGTAGGTTGCTGGTGTATGTTGCCAGTGTAGCTGACTTGCGTGCCTTTGAAGTGTGCCGCGCGTGTCCTTGACGTGAACTGGTGGTGAGCCTCCTGGATGCACAGGGACGCGGGTACCTGGTGTCAGTGATTGAAGCTTGCGGCTTCTGCCCTGCTAAATTCGGCCCAAGGCTGCTCGAAACGGATGTCGGTGGACGCCGTGACGTCGCGACGACTGGTCGGGGCCACGCCGCGACGCCTCCCTGGCGGGACTCGGCGAGGCGGGAGGCTCGGGGACGCCTCGGGACTCCCCGGGGCCTGGCGGGCGCGGTGTGCAGGGCCGGCGAGGCGGGCGCCCCAGGGACCACCCAAGACACGCGGGGACTCGCGGCAGCGGCACGCTGGGCTGCTCAGGGGCCACCGTGTCGCCCCGCGGCTGCGGCATGCCGGGTCGGCGAGGCGAGGCCAGGAGCCGGGCCCGTCGGGCGGGGAGGAGGCGGCGAGAGGAGCCGGGCCCGAGCCTGACGGACTCGGGCCAGGGAGGCAGGACACGGTGACTCCTCCGCCTCCCCCCGCGTGCCTCCTTTCAGGATGCGCTACGTCGGGCATGTCGGGATGGCCTCACACCGATCGATTCATCCCCACCACTCCCACACCACCATGGGCCCCCTCCAACCCTTGATGAACTGTTGATACACGGAAATCCTCCTGCAGATCCTCCTCCTCACCCTTCCTCTGCTCCCTCGTCGCTCACAGGGGTATGCGACGTTTTGCGGCCAGATACACTCCAGAACTTTAGATGACAGCAGAGACGTCCCGGGGTTCCTCCTGTGGGACACAGCAGCGCTGCGCCTGTGCTGCGCTTTGATGCTTGACAAGTCTGTTCCTTCCTGACAAGTAGAAGAGGCGCGCAACAGGTGCAGTTCCACCGTCAAGTCAAGTAGGAATGCTGTAGCCTTTGCTCTGTTTCGTCGCCGCGCCCTGAGACGCTAAGCTGTTCCCGCCAGACTATGTGAAAAGGCTAAGCTTGGTCAGGGCAGCCTAGACCATATGAAGCTAAGCTTTTTCAGAGCAACCTAGACCATATGAATATTCAAATTCGGTATTGTCATCATCCTCCTCTTGCCTGCTTGTCCCCATCGCCCGTCTACGTGTTCTGCATCTCGTCTCCAATGCGGGCCCGAATCCCACTTCCCCTGTGGAATCGGATGCACACGGTGGTCTGTGAGACAACCTGCCTTCCACTGTTGGCACTTCCCCTGTAGTACTGACTGCCCGATCCCACCAGCCTTCTCGGCGTAGGTGGTTTAATGAGTAGTTGCTCCAAACTAAGTTTTCCTTTGCAGGGAGGGTGTCATCCCTCCCCCGTGCTCCCGAGGGGGGTTGCCGCGAGGTGCCAGAGGGCCCTTTTCGGCCCAGGATGCTCCAGGAAGGCTCCAAGCAGCCCGAGGCAGCCTCGGAGATGGCTCAAGATCAGACAGCCGAAGATGGCTGCAGACAACCTCCAGCATGCCTCCAAGAGGCCTCAAAGCTGCCCCAAGATGGCTCCACGTGGCCACCGAGTCTCTGAATGAGGCCCCTGGGACGCAAAAATCCTCCCCGAAGCCTACAGGAAGCACGTGTATGTCGCATTTTCACTTTTCCGCGTCCACTTTGCGTTTGAAACATCAAGATGTCGCCGAGATCGCCCATGGTAGCTTCAAGAGGACTACGTAAGAACCCCCCTTTCCTTGATCGATGACTTCTAATATAGCCCCAAGAACGCCCCTAAGACCCCCCAGAGGGGCCAAAGAGGTCCCAAGAGGGGCCCAAGAGCGCCCCAACGGCTTCCACAATTGCCCCAAGATGGTTTCCATTGCTGAGCTGGCCGTTGCTTCACTACATGCTTACCCACGCTCCTGCTCCAGAGAACTCCCCTGGGAATCGCATCTGGAGCATCAGTAATTCCGATATGGCCTCGAGTGTCCAATTGCTCGAAGATCGTTCAGGGACACCGCTTCGGAGAGCCGTCCACAAAGACACGGTCTTCATCTCAAACCGTGTCTTCGCATCGCGCCCACTTCCCCTGTGGTCCCGGCACCCTGAGCAACGGGCAAGCCGGCGTCGCGCCTTCTGGGGGACGGGAGCCTGCCGGCAAGCGATGGCGAGGTAGGCCAGGCGGTGCACGATCTGGGCGCGCCGGAGGCGGACCCGGGGCCGAAGGGACGAGTGGGAAGACGGGCAAGAGCTCGAGGAGGACGAGACGTATAGAAGCACGGGGAGGAGCGCGCGAGGACCAACGCGCACTCTGCAAGGCCCACGCCCACATCAGGCGAGCACGCACGTGTGCGCGCGCACGTGCGCCCGCAGGCCGCAGGTGCACCCCCGCCAACGCACGCATGTCCTCGTACGACGTCCGCGCGCACGTCCCTCGTCCACGGGCGCACTTGCGCACGCGTTCGCCAGTGACCGCCCCGAGTTACGCCAACACCCTCCATGGCGCGCAGAGCGCGCCAGGGGCGGCGCCGGAGGCGCCGCCGGGGGGCCCCAGCGCCGATCCGAGAAATCCGCGCGGACCTCCGAGTGTTTATTTTCATGCCACTTCTGGTTCCCCTACATCAGAACGAGGAGGGGAAGCGACAAGATAGGCAACGGCGGGGAGAGCGGCAGCGCTACTCAGCCGCCACCGATCCTCCCACAGCTGCACCTGCGCCCGGCGGGGCGAGCAACCACGGGCCCGGTCGGCCCGCGCCCCAGCGACCCGGGAGGGGGAGCGGCAGGGACCGAGCCGGAGCACGCGTGAGAGCCAGATGGCCGGCCCCTGGGCCCCTCGGGGGCATGGCAAGAATGTCACTAGGGGAACAAAAAATGACATTAAAAAAAGACTCTCCATCCCGGGTCGCTGGGGCGCGGGCCGACCGGGCCCGTGGTTGCTCGCCCCGCCGGGCGCAGGTGCAGCTGTGGGAGGATCGGTGGCGGCTGAGTAGCGCTGCCGCTCTCCCCGCCGTTGCCTATCTTGTCGCTTCCCCTCCTCGTCCTGATGTAGGGGAACGAACAAACAACGATATAAACATAACATCTCGGAGGTCCGCGCGGATTTCTCGGATCGGCGCTGGGACCCTGGGGCGGCGCCTCCGGCGCCGCCCTTGGCGCGCTCCGCGCGCCAGGGAGGGGGGTCCAGTGCCGATCCGAGAAATCCGCGCGCGCCTCCGACTTTACATGTTTATGCCACTTCTTGTTCCCCTAGTCACCGCCATCGCAAGACACCCGGGACGGGGATCCACCAAGATGAGCTGCAGAGGTCAGTTGCCGGCACGACCCAGGAGACGGCTTCAGCACAGCACCGGACACGGGAGGGCCATCGGCCATGCCGGGCCAGGCAGGCTACAACACTGGCAAGGCACCTGGAGACGCCATCAATATGGCGGCCGTGGGCCCACTACAGTCAAAACCTGTGGTCAGGACGCGCTTTAAGAACGCAAGATCCTTGGACGGTCCTTGGACGCCCCAGTTGCAGCTTTTCTAACGGCGCACTGCCGAACAAATCGAAGGACGCAAGTGTGCCTTTTGGGAAGGTTGCCCGTCCTTACTGTGGATTTTCATTGTATGACAGGCAGCTGCGGCTAGCATGACGTGACCACGGACACACGAACACACGCCCACACACACACAAACACACGCACACGCACACTCACAGAAACACACACACACACGTGCATGTGCACAGAACATTAGAGCCAATTACACGACACAAATATAACAAACGCAACCTCTCAACTACTCCTTCAGAAAAGTTGGACACGCCGTCGACACATGCGCCGGAAAGCCTCAACGGCCACCCCTACGACACAGACATCTGCGCTTAAGGTCAATCCCTGCACAACGGCGACGACATCGGCTTTGACGCCAGCAGTGTGGTGATCGGAGGCGACGACGAGAACGAAGAGGACGACGAGGACCTGCAGTAACGGCGGCTTGGAGGATGATGCGGAAGAAATGGCGACTGTACCCTCGCCCAAGTTAAAAACAATTAAAATTCGATTGCGAGTAAGCAAATCCCACCGGCTTCTCGCCCTCGGCAGCCCGATCCTTCTGCTCCTCCTCCTCCACCACGGGCCATGCATAGCAGGATGGCGTGCTGCACGCAGAGCCATACGGGGGGACAAGGAACGTGAGAGCGAGGGCAGCGGACGATGAGGAGACAAGAAGAAGCGGACAAGGAGAAGTAGGGGAAGGAGGGGGGAAGAGGACAAGCAGCGGCAAGAAGAGCTGCAAGGGGAGCAGCAGGAGGGTGAGGAGCAACGGAAGGGGAACGACAATCGGGGGCGCGCAAGCTTGGATTAGCGACCCATGGATTTGGCACGCGGTCGCCAAATCCATGGATCGGGGGAAGCCCTCCCCAAAATGCGGCCGGTGCCGCCTCGCTCGGCGGCGGAAATCCACAATTCCCAATGGAAACGTAACCCGTCGCTAATCCACGCCCCCTTGATCCATGTTTGCGATCGCCTGAGACCAAGAAAGATGGAAAGCGGAAAAGGAAGAGCAACACAAGGAAGTTCCGTGTGAACCCTGCGTGCAAGCCCAAAGGGCCCCTACGGAACGTGCGCCCAAGGTGAAGAAGCGCGGCCAACCCCCGCCCCGCGACACCGAGGCCCCGCAAAAGCGACAACATGGCCCGCTAACAACAAACAGCGCACAATCATCCCGAGGACCAGGCAGGGCTGGACCAACTAAACCTTGTTTTTCGTTGTGGTTTCGTTTTGTTGTTCGTTTTGCTCTACCTTATTTTTCCTGCACCTCCCTGCCAAAACGAAAAATGATTCGACGCGTAGATCCCCAGATGTGCATCTCATAGTGATGACATGCTTCGGCAGAAGGCATTGTCCTTTCCAACATCGGAATGTCAGCGAATTCATGTAGACGAAGCCGAGAGAGACGCCGACGACTTCGACGACTTGAACTAGTTGCTTCCTCCTTCTTTCCTCTTCCTCCTCCTCCTCATTGTCCTCCTCCTCTTTCTTCTTCTTTTCCTCTGAACACCTGTTAGGGCGCCGGAAGCTGCTCCGAAAAAGAAGGATGTTGAGCGCCCCCCCTTGGGAAGGCTGAAACCAGCGCCTCGCCTGAGACATCCTCGGAAACTGCTCCGAAAGAGAAGGATGTTGAGCACCCAAACCGGCAAACCGCCTGAGACATCCGCCCAATCTGGGCGCGAACGGGCCCGTGAGATACCCCCTGGCGCCCCCCCTTGGGAAGGCTGAAACCAGCGCCTCGCCTGAGACGTTCTCGGAAACTGCTCCGAAAGAGAAGGATGTTGAGCACCCAAACCGGCAAACCGCCTGAGACATCCGCCCAATCTGGGCGCGAACGGGCCCGTGAGATACCCCCTGGCGCCCCCCCTTGGGAAGGCTGAAACCAGCGCCTCGCCTGAGACGTTCTCGGAAACTGCTCCGAAAGAGAAGGATGTTGAGCACCCAAACCGGCAAACCGCCTGAGACATCCGCCCAATCTGGGCGCGAACGGGCCCGTGAGATACCCCCTGGCGCCCCCCCTTGGGAAGGCTGAAACCAGCGCCTCGCCTGAGACATCCTCAGAAACTGCTCCGAAAAAAAAGGATGCTGAGCACCGAAACCGGCAAACCGCCTGAGACTTCTCCCCAATCTGGGCGCGAACGGGCCCGTGAGATACCCCCTGGCGGCCCCCCTTGGGACTGTTGAAACCAGCGCCTCGCCTGAGACATCATCACACCGTGTGTTTGAGTCTGAGCGCGGAAGTGGTGTGGCTGAGTCTGAGCGAGGAAGAGCGAGGCAGAGTATGAGTGAGTCTTAGTGTGAGTGAGTCTGGGTGTGAGTGAGTCTGAGTATGAGTATGCGTGAGTGTGGGTGTGAGTGTGTGTGTGAGACCTGAGTATGATGAACCCTGAGTCTGAGAAGCGACTCGAAGTGCGAGTGAGTCTGTATATGAATGATCCCGATCATGAGAAACCTAAGTATCATTACTCTCAGGGCGAATGCATATGAGTATGAGTGAGTCTGAATATGAGTGATCTACATGTGAGTGAGTCAGACAATGATGACATGAGGGCGGCAGGTGTGTTCTCGTTATCCGCGCGGTCAAAGTAATAACAATAACCCCATCCATAGGATATGGGGAACAAAACCCAGCCGAAGTCCAGCACAACAGCATTTAGGTCCAGCCCTGGGACAAGGTGGATACGGCCGTGCTTGATAGGGAAGGACACGCGAGAAGACGCAAGACCTGACGCACAGGACAACACTAGGGCACCCTGAATTTGCAAGAGCCGACCTCCAAATCGAACGCTACTGCACTGGGAGACTCAAAGATACAGATGCCACTACTACTCCATGGACATCTCCCTGGGCGCGGCCTGATCAGGACCTCCAGGCGAATCCAGCCGTGGCAGGGAGGGCCTCCCGGGAGGCCCGAAAGGCGGACACGACGCAAAGGCAACGGAATCGGTACACGTTCTATCGCGGATCCTTCTGACCCGGGGCAATCCAAGCCCGGGTCAGTCAGGCCTTGCAGAATCCTGCGAGACCCTGCAGGATCCTGCACCCAAACCCGGGTCAGTGCGAAGGATCCTGAAAAATCCTGCAGGATCCTGCACCCAAACCCGGGTCAACGCCACCCTGGCCCTGCAGCAATCTGCAAGATCAGGCGCTCTGGCTGACCCCCGTTTGCATTGACCCCCGTCTCTTGAGCCCCGATTCTAGGAGAGAACAGATCCTTTGGAGGTCCGCGCGGATTTCTTGTATCCGCGCTAGGCCTTCCCTGTCGCGCGGAGCGCGCCAGTGGCGGCGCCAGAGGCGCCGCCAGCGGGACCACGGCGCCGATCCAAGATACCTGTCCAGATCAGAGCCCCGAGTCATCAGGACTGGGGGCAGTCAGGGGTAGATCGATCAGATTCGCGCCTCGGGGTTCCAAACAGAAGTCACCCCGTGCCGCCACTGCCCCGGATGTTTTGGGCTCCACGGCCCTCGCGAATCGTCGGGGCTGGGGGCAGCAGCTGTGATCGATGTATTCCTCTGAGTGCTTCTTCCCTCCGAAGCTCGAAGGACAGAGGTACCTGCGCCCGAGGGGAGGAGGAGCATCGACGAAGAACGCTGCTGCATCCGAAGGGAACTCAGAACTGGTGGTACTTCTTCTCTTCGAATTCGAGGGGAAGAAGCACTTCGAGTTAGGAAGTCCTCTTTTTTATGCAGCTGCATCCGCCTTCGAACGGAAGAGGTACCTCTTCCCTTCGAACTTCGAACGGAATTACCTCGAGCCAGAAGTTCAATGTTTTATGCAGCTGCTTTCGTCTTCGAAGGGAAGAGGTACCTCTTCCCCTCGATCTCGAAGGGAAGAAGTAGTTCGAGCTTGGAGTTCCCTGTTCATGCAGCTGCGTTCGTCTTCGAAAGGAAGAGGTACCTCTTCCCCTCGAACTCAAAGGGAATAAGTACTTCGAGTTAGGAGTTCCCTGTTCATGGAGCTGCTCTCGTCCTCGAAGGGAAGAGGTACCTCTTCCCCTCGAGCTCAAAGGGAAGAAGTACTTCGAGTTAGGAGGTCCCTGCTCATGCAGCTGCGCTCGTCCTCGAAGGGAAGAGGCACCTCTTCCCCTCGAACTCGAAGGGAAGACGCACTTCGAGTTAGGAGTTCCCTGTTCATGCAGCTGCTCTCGTCCTCGAAGGGAAGAGGCACCTCCTCCCCTCGAACTCGAAGGGAAGACGCACTGCAAGTTAGGAGTTCCCTGTTCATGCAGCTGCTCTCGTCCTCGAAGGGAAGAGGCACGTCTTCCCCTCGAACTCGAAGGGAAGGCGCACTTCGAGTTAGGAGTTCCCTGCTCATGCAGCTGATTTCGTCCTCGACGGGAAGAGGCACCTCTTCCCCTCGAGCTCTAAGGGAAGACGCACTTCGAGTCAGGAGTTCCCTGTTCATGCAGCTGTGTTCGTCCCCGCTTTGAGCAGGGTCCGACCGTCCTGGCATTCCTATAGTCCTACCACGAACTGTTCTCAGAACCCAAAACAACAATTACCCCAGTGCGACCCTACCTAGAAGTTGGAGCCCCTAGGAAAGCAGCATTAGTTGCTATGCTATGCTATGATATGCTATTCTATGATATGCTGCGCTATGCTATGCTATGCTACGCTAAGGTATCATATGTCATGTTGCGCGGTGCTATGCTAAACTATGCTATGATATGATATGCTATGATAAGCTGCGCTATGATATGCTATGCTATGCTCTGCTCTGCTATGCTATGCTATGCTATGCTGCTCTGTGCTATGCTGTTATGTGCTGTGCTGCGCTATGCTATGCTATGCTATGATATGCTGCGCTATGCTATGTTATGCTATGCTATGATATGCTGTGCTGCGCTATGCTATGCTACGCTATGCTATGCTGTGCTCTGCTATGCTAAAGCTCAGCGAAGCTAAGATTAAGGTAAGCTAAGCTAAGATAAACCTGAGTCGAGATGAAGCTAAGCTAAGCTAATATGAAATAAGCTAAGCTAAGATGAGATAAGCAACGCTAAGCTAGGGGAACGTAGCTGGAGAAACCGCGGGGCGGATACTGGGGGAACCGCCCGGGGGGAGGCCCACTGCCCGGCCCTTTCAGCCCAGAGGGTAAGAACCCTTCTAGGCAGAGCCTAGGTAGGGAACAATGTTCTTAGAACCTTAACCCGATGTGTCAAACCAAGACAGTCTCAACCAGGAATGATCTAAGAACATTTCGTGGAAACCAGAAAAGGTCCTGAGAACATTGTTTGGTGGGGCTACAGGCGAGCCAGGACACTCCGCCACTGCTTGATCGCTGCTCCTCCTCTCAACAACTACCGCTCCCCATCGGGCGCCCCAGCGCCCGCCGACCCGAGAGCCGAGCTCTCAGGTAGAGACCCCCATCGCCGACGCCTCGGCGCAGCGCCAGCGACGCATCGGCGATGCACCTCTCGGGTTAAGTCGGGCCTGTCCCCCTACAGCGGGATTTGGACGAAAAAATTGTAAGAATAGCAAAACCTACACTGAAATATTCGAAAGTGGTCACAACATCCTCCCCAGACTATGTTTTGACTATTTTTGAATGTTCCTCCTGTAGAGGGACAGGCCCGACTTAATTCTCGAGGGATGGGGACGAAAACGCAGGACAGCATTGCGGATGCCATGACAGCGGACACCCTGACAATGCTATCATTGAGCGCTCAAGACGCTTTTTTTCGAATGTCGCAAGCATGCTCAAGAACATGTTTCAAACATGTGTTTGACATGCTGAAGACATAATTAAAAACATGCTTGGTAATCTGGAAATTGTTTGGCAGCATGCTTCCTCTCCAGTGATCGTCGCCCACAAGGATCGCAAAGGGCAGGGTAGAGAAGCAGCTCGCGTAGCTGAGTTTCCCGGCGCCTCCTGGGCGCCGGGAGGCGCCCATGTGTCGAGAAATGGGCCTGGCGGCGGAGCGGCAACCAGCTGCATGCAGCAGATTTCGAAGCCCACACCTTTCCCCATGCTACCCTTTCGTGCGGCCCGAGCATCGGCGTCGTCGGGGATGCATCGGCGCCGCTGGCGTGGAGAAAATCAGGTCCACATCGAGCCGCATCGCAGACCGTTCGGGACGTTCCGGGCACCACCGGCATGCCCTCGGCGAGGCGCAGCTTCTGGAGCGCACCCCGAGGCAGGAAAAACCGCTGAGGACGGACGAAACGAAAACGCCAAAAGACCTCGAGCCCCGAAGTCCTCCTCTGAATACTGGTACCTTCAGGCTTTCTTCAGCAGAGACGGACCGTCCTGGCGAAATGTTCTTAGAACCGAAAATGGTCTAAGAACAAACGTGGAAAAACAATGAGACTCAGCCAGAAATGCTCTAAGCACAGTTCGTGCAGGCCACAAACAGGTTCTCAGAACCTTTTCTGGTGGGCCTGTAGGCGAGCCCGGGCGCTTCGCCACTGCTTGACGAAATCCTCCTGTGAATACCGGTCCCCTTCGGCGTCTCAACGCCTGCCACCCTCGGGCTGGGCGAGAGGGGGGGATAGCAAAGGGGATGTTTGAGAATCAGCTCACGTAGCTGATGTTCCCAGCGCCTCCCGGCGCCGGGAGGCGCCCATGTATCGAGGAATGGGCCCGGCGGCGGGGCCAAAACCAGCTACACGCAGCCGATGTCGTACCCCCCCCCTTTCCCTATCCCCCCCTTTCGTTCGGCCCGACACCCCGAGAGCGGCGCTACACGAGGTTTGCGGGGGGGGGGGCCCGCGCGGGGGGCGGCCTCATGGTGCGACAGCTCGGCCACCTGCGCGCGGGCTGCTCGGCCCACGCGGGCCGCGGGGGACTTCCGTGCACGCCCCCGGCCGGGAGCAGAGCGAGCCCGGGGCCCAAGAGACACGCATCGGGCGTTGCTCGAGGTGCCCCTGGCGCAAACAGAGTGTTACGCATATACACATATATATATATATATGCATGTATAGATATATGTATGTGTGTATATGTATGCATGCATGTATGTATGTACGTACGGATGCATGAATGTATGTGTATGTATGTATGTATGTAGGTAGGTATGTATGTGTGTATGTATGTATGCATGTATGTATGTTTGTATACATGTATATCTGTATGTATGTATGTGTGTATGTATGCATGTATGTATGTATTTATGCGTGCATGCATACATGCATGTATGCATGTATGTATGCATGTGTGTATGTGTATGTGTATGTATGTATGTATGGATGGATGTATGTATGTATGCATGCATGCATGTATGTATGTATGTAGGTCATGTGTGCAATGTATGTATGTATGTATGTATGTATGTATGCATGTGTGTATGTATGCATGCATGCGTGTATGTATGTATGTATGTGTGTATGCATGTATGTACGTATGTATGTAGGTAGGTAGGTAGGTAGGTAGGTAGGTAGGTAGATAGGTAGGTAGGTGGGTAGGTATGCATGTATGTATGTATCGCGCGTGTTTCATGTATGTATGTATGTGTATATGCATGTATGTACGTATGTATGTAAGTATTTATGTAGGTAGGTAGGTGGGTAGATATGTATGTATGTATGTATGTATGTATGTATGCATGTATCTCTCGTGCTTCATGTATGTATGTATATATGCATGTATGTACGTATGTATGTACGTATGTATGTAGGTAGGTAGGTAGATAGGTAGGTATGTATGTATGTATCGCTCATGCGTCATGTATGTATGCATGTATGTATGTATGCATGTATGCACGTATGTATGAAAGTATGGATGTAGGTAGGTAGGTAGATAGGTAGGTAGGTAGGTATGTATGTATGTATCGCTCGTGCCTCATGTATGTATGTATGCATGTACGTACGTATGTATGTATGTAGGTGGATAGATAGATAGGTATGTATGTATGGATGCATCGCTCGTGCTTCATGTATGTATGTATGTATGCATGTATGTACGTGTGTGTATGTATGTAGGTAGGTAGGTAGGTAGGTAGGTAGATAGGTAGGTAGATAGGTAGGTATGTATGTATCGCTCGTGCTTCATGTATGTATGTAGGTGTGTATGTATGTATGCATGTATGTCGTATGTATGTATGTATGTAGGTAGATAGGTAGATAGATGGGTAGGTAGGTAGGTAGGTATGTATCGCTCGTGCTTCATGTATGTATGTATGCATGCATGCATGTATCTACGTATGTATGAATGTATGTATGTAGGTAGGTAGGTAGATAGGTAGGTAGGTAGGTATGTATGTATCGCTCGTGCTTCATATATGTATGTATGTATGTATTTACGCATGTATGTATGTACGTATGTATGTATGTAGGTAGGTATATAGGTAGGTAGGTAGGTAGGTAGGTATCGCTCGTGCTTCATGTATGTACGCATGTATGTATGCATGTATGTACGGATGTATGTATGTATGTAGGTAGGTAGGTAGATGGGTAGGTAGGTGGGTAGGTAGGTAGGTATGTATGTATGTATCGCTCGTGCTTCGTGTATGTATGTTTGTATGTGTGTATGCATGTATGTAGGTATGTATGTATGTAGGTAGGTAGGTAGGTATTGCTCGTGCTTCATGTATGTATGTAGGTATGTATCGCTCGTGCTTCATGTATGTATGTATGTATGCATGCTTGCATGTGTGTACGTATGTATGTATGTAGGTAGGTAGGTCGGTAGGTATATAGGCAGGTAGGTAGGTAGGTACGTATGTATGTATGTATCGCTCGTGCTTCATGTATGTATGTATGCATGCATGCATATACGTATGTGTGTATGTATGTAGGTAGGTAGGTAGGTAGGTATCGCTCGTGCTTCATGTATGTATGTATGTATGCATGTATGCGCGTATGTATGTATGTATGTAGGTAGGAGGGTAGCTAGATAGGTAGGTAGGTAGGTAGGTAGGTAGGTATGCATCGCTCGTGCTTCATGTATGTATGCATGTATGTACGTATGTATGTATGTATGTATGTATGTATGTAGGTAGGTCGATAGGTAGGTAGGTATGTATGTAGGTATGTATCGCTCGTGCTTCATGTATGTATGTATGCATGCATGCATGCATGCATGTATGTGAAAGTGGATTTTAGCCAAACTGTTGTCGGATTAGCTGCAAATGCCCGCAGCCAACTCCTGGCAAATAGCGTCCCGCGCCCCGCGCAAACCGTTCAACCACCACCCCCTGTTCGCCTATAGTGTCAGCTCAAACGGCAAACCAAACAACTCTAGGGGAAGTTCGAGGCTTCCATTCTAAAACAAACCTAACGATGCAAACCGACCTCAACAGAAACACCCGGACAAACAATAGACGCACCGAACAGGACGGAGCTGCTCTAGCAAGCGCCCAAACGCCACGTATGCGGGTGCTTCTTTTTCCGTCCGTCCCTCACGAGGCCAGCGCCCCAACATGGGGCGAAAAGCTGAGGACGCCTTGGCCCAGGAGCGCACCTCTGGTAACACCTTGACGGAGGCCACCTTCGCCGCCAGACCGTTTCCGCGGCCACAATCTTTGGGGGTCGGCCGTGGTGGACATGGCGGTGCCGCTCTCCGGGGGTCCAAGGCCGGGCTCCAGGTGCAGGAACAGGCCGGCGGCCATGCTGCGGTTGGCAAAGTACATGTCCCAAGAATTCTAGCTTCCCCAAACACTGCTTGCACGTAGGGGCTCTTGCCTCTGGAAAACGCACTGGGCCTGCGGTTTGGTCCCGCGGCTGCGAAGCCGCCGTTCCCGCCCCGTCGCCGCCTCGTCGCCGCCCGTCGTCTGGGCCTGCGGGCTGCTCTGGCCGCCATGTCGCCGCCGTCGCCGGCCCGCCGCCGCCTCGTCGCCGCACGTCGCCTGGGCCTGCGAGCCTCTATGGCAGCCATGTCGCCACCGTCGCCGTTTCGTCGCCGACCGTCGTCTCGTCGCCGTCCGCTTTGCATTGCTTCACATTGCTTCGCATTGCTTTACATTGATTTGCATTGTTTGGCATCATTTTGCATTGCGTTGCAGCTCTTCTATGTTACTTTGCTTGCGTTGTGGCGCTTCGCTTTGCTTTGCACTGGTTTGTATTGTTTGATTTGCGTGGCATTGTGCTGATTTACGTCGGTTTGCATGGCTGCGAATGCACAACAAAGCTTCCAGCACATGTTTTGCACCACGCCGATTGCACCACATGTTTTGCACCACGTAGCTTGCACGATACTTATTGCACTACACAGTTTACGCCACATTCTTCATCCTTCTAAGACTTTAAGAAGGAACTAAGAGTCCAGCCTTCTCCCCCCGGATCTATCGATACACTCTTGGGATGTGCAAGTTACATATGTCTGCTCCATCGTTCACTTGCGATACACATTCTCACCATCCCACCCAAGCCAAGTTCGTCCCCCGTCATCCTGATCTGATGATACTATGCGCGCGGACGCCATCATAACCAATAAACACTTGTCAACAATCCCTTACAATCGATGGAACGAAGGGCACACGCGCGCGTCGTCGCGCGCGCATGCCAAACTACTTGAAAAGCATCCAATGTCCCAGAACCATTTGAAAGCACATGGTTGCGCAACATGTTTTTCCAACAAAATGAGAACGAACCCCTGCGAAGTCTTAAAACAACATACGGAATCCAGCATTTTCATCAGATAGGTGGAGTTGACAACTTCAAGTTCTGCAAAGTGAACTAACTCTCCTCAGTGCTCAGCAGCCCATCGAGCCCTGGCAAGCAGTCTCCAGGAGGAGGATCGAGGAGGAGAAGGAGGAGGATAATCGAGGAGGGTCGAGAATTGAGGAGGATCGCTCGCTCCTCCTCTCTGCTCGATCCTCCTCGATGATCCTCCTCCTCCTTCTCCTCCTCGATCTTCCTCCTCCTTCTCCTCCTTCAAACTTTGCGCTTCGCGCTGCGCAGCGTGCGAATATATGTCGCGTTTTCGCGGGGATCGAGCCCAACAGTGTTTCTCGTGTTCGAGTCGTTCTCTTTCGCCCTCCTCCCCCACCCGTGCGACCGCCCCGTCCCTCCCCCTCCCCCCGCCTGCATGCGGGCCAATGCGCTTTGCAGTGTCCGTGCATTGCTGCCGCGCTGGAGCGGAAAGCCCCGCCTCGCCGCCGACAAAAACAAGTTCGTGTCTCGGGCTGGGCGAAAGGGGGGGATAGCAAAGGGGGGGTTTGAAAATCAGCTCACGTATGTGATTTTCCCAGCGCCTCCCGGCGCCGGGAGGCGCCCATGTATCAAGGAATGGGCCCGGCGGCGGGGCCGAAACCAGCTAAATGCAGCAGATTTCGTACCCCCCCCTTTCCCTATCCCCCCCTTTCGTTCGGCCCGAGTGTCGTTCTCGTTTTCCCTCGTTTTGTCCTCCATCCGCCTCTGCTGCACAGCGAACTCGAAACGAGCACGACCCACGAAATCGCCGAACCAAAAACACTGTGCAGGTCGTTCCCTGCTCTTTCTCGCGCCGCCGGCCCCAGGGGCAGATGAGGGAAGGACGAGGAGGAGGAGGAGGAGGAGGAGGAGGAGGAAGAGGAGGAGGAGGAGAAGGAGAAGGAAGAGAGGGAGAGTAGCAGGAGGAGGAGGAGGAGGAGGAGGAGGAGGAGGAGGAAAGAGAAGGAGGAGGAGGAGGGGAGGAGGAGGAGGAGGTGGGGAGGAGGAGGAGGAGGAGGAGGAGAGGAGGAGGAGGAGGGGAGGAGGGAGGAGGAGGAGGAGGAGGAGGAGGAGGGGGAGGAGGAGGGAGGAGGGGAGGAGGAGGAGGGAGGAGGAGGAGGAGGAGGAGGAGGAGAAGGAGAAGGGAGAGAGGAGCAGGAGGGGGAAAAGGAGGAGGAGGAGGGAGGAGGGGAGGAGGAGGAGGAGGATGGGGAAGAGGAAAAGGAGGAGGAGGAGGAGGAGGAGAGGAGGAGGAGGAGGAGGAGGAGGAGGAAGGAAGGGGAGAGGAGGAGGAAGAGAGGAGGAGGAGGAGAGAGGAGGAGGAGGAGGAGGGTGAGGAGGAGGAGGGGGAGGAGGAGGGGGAGGAGCAGGAGGATTTTTTTGCATCAGCGACGCCAGAGAACACAGGACCCTCCACGACTGCACAGGTGGAGGGAAGTGCGCTGAGCGGCACGACCCCTGTACAGGTCAGGGTCGGCCGCAACGGCTGGCACGGGACACGGCCAGCACGCATCGCTGCAACGGGCGGCGCCACGACAGCAGCAGCCGCGCAGCTGAGCTGAGCTGCGAGAGTAAAAAGGGACGAACCGAAACCGTCAGGCGCTGAGAAGCGCCAGTCGGACGGAGTCGACCAAACGCTGTACAAACGGCAGGTCAAGAGGGGCACCGTCTTCCTCTAAAAGGAGGGCGGCCGCCGCGCCAAACCAAAACCCAAAACGAACACACGTGCTGCGCACCTTCCCCCACTACTGGGGTGCCCTGACACACGTGCACGCGACGCAAGTGAACGCAACAGCAGAAAAAACTGGGCGGCGCCAGGACGGCGCAGCAAGCCAACCCCTCGTGGAATGAAACGCCAGGACGGCGGCCAAAGTGCGCCCCTGGTGAGGGGTAACCCCCGTGCACAAGTACTCTGAAATCCCTTCAACACGACGGTGCCCCAAGGCTCGGGTACAATGGCTGGCTGCGTAATCGGCGCCGCCGAATGGAGGGAAGAGAAATGCGCGGCGCTCCTTCCCCCTGAGGCGGGGTGCCTGACACGCGCACAGGGCCGCGCGAGCGCGCGCACAAACCAAGCACACCAAGAGAAAAAGGCGGCACCCCAAAGCTCGGGTACTAGGGCAGGCTGCGCAACCTGCACCGCCAAGAAGAGAATGAGAGAAAATCAGGCCGCAATCATACTAAACACACAAGCAGGGCGACGCCAGGACGACAGCCAGGCAACCCCAGGTGTACCAAACCCAAGCGGGCGGACGCCTGGACGGCCCCTTGTCAGCCCCTGGTGCGGGCCCGCCTCGCCACCACAGCCAGTGCACCCATGGTGGGCCTGCAGATGCGGCCTGTGCCAACTGGGCGGAGCGATCAAAGGACCCGCCGTTATCCGCTCCAACGCAAGGTGCAGAGGCTACAAGCGGCAGGGACATAAAAAAACCTGTGGGGCAAGGAGCCGGCCGGGGCAGAACACCGCCCTCGTGCCAGGCCCAGAGGAGTCTGAACATAACACACGTGCTGCGCACCATCCCCCACAACTGGGGTGCCTGACGCACGTGCGAGCGCGCGCAAGCAACGCAAAGGCGGCCAGGACGACGCAGCACACTACCCCTGGTGTAAAGGACCTCCTCCGCCATCCACCGACGACGGCCTGACGACAAACTCCTCCTCCACAGAAGCTCCGAGAAAAAGACGAGCCATCTCGTCCTCCGCCTCGAGGCTGTCAGGGTCCGAATGCCCCGTTCCAGGCAACGGGGACTGGACAGGGGGCCTGGACATGCCACTGCCACTAGAGATATTCGCGCAACTGCGCGACGTCCTGAAAACCGTAGATTTCGATAAACTGGGCGCAGCGCAATGTGGGGACGAGAGAAAGGCGACAGTCGCAGCTCCAGCTGCAGGCGCGGGTGCCTTCAGGGAGGCGTTGGTGGCCGCTCGGCCACTGCAGCTCGACCGTGACGCTGGCTCGTAAATCGCATGCGCAGGCCGCACCGCGGTGCGGTAACGTGCCAACTCGGCTGCTACTCTGAGCAGCACCTGCCCTGGGCTCTCGGCCCGCTCCTGAGAGGAGGGGGGCTCGGGAGGAGGCTCATAAAGAGGGGAGGCATTCAGTGCGCCTTCGGCCGTCAGGTCCACACGCTGCTGGGTGACGCCATCCTCCTTGGGATGGAAGCCCTTAACAATGCGATTCCAGCAGTGTCTGCGCCCGCGCATGGAGTGATCAGACAACTTAACGGGCTCCGTGGGACAGCGCTCGCGCAGTCCTCGCACTCTGCCACCCGCCGAATACAGCTTGCAACGAGTGCACACGGCGACAAAAGAGCCGTCCGAGCAATCGTACGCAGCAATGGTGTGACCTAGGTGCGACAAATCTTCCGCCTTGAGGCCTCGCAAGCCGTCAGCACCTAGGCACTTGGAGGCTGGTGGCTGAGGGGGCCGCGAGCCTCTCAGTCAAACAGAACACTGCCAAGACTGCCTGAGCTGGACCCAGTTGTGGGCTAAACCTTCCTGGCGGCCAGAAACGACCGACCCATGGGCCAACCAGTCGACATCCTGAAGGTCCAGACGAGGCTTCAAGGGCAGGATCCGCGCGGCTAACTTCGCTACCAGGCGCGCAATGGAAACCTTCCTCCAAATCGCGTCCGGCTCAGCTGGGCCCGGGAGGGCGTGCTGCCCCCTTCCGAGGTTGGCCAAACGAACCGCGTGGTGATTCCCAAGCCTCAAAACATATTCACGAGCAGGCAGCGATTCATCGAGCTCCTGGCGAGCGCACACCTTGATGACTGCCTGCGCACGTGAAGGATCGCCCATGCGAGCCTGGAGCATGAAGCCCGAGTGCATTCGCTTGTGCGACAAGGCTTGCTGCCTAGCAAGTTGCGCGTGACAAACTACCGACTGGCAATCTGAATAGATATTGGTTGGGCCAGCCAGCATACGTGCAACAGCAGCGAAGATGCCGCACTCTCCGCCGCGGGGCGTTTGGGGCAACGGCGCCCGAAGAGGAGCCAACAAACCAGCCCCGAGGGCGCCGTCCTGGTTAAGGACCTGGGCCCCAAAGCCCGTCCTGGAGAGTTCCCGAATAGGGTGACGGGCACATGGGCCGTCAATAAACAGTTCACCCTGAAGCTTGAAGTTTTCGCCCTCAACCACAGACCCCCCAGAGGCGGGAACAAAAATCACACCGCCACCAGAACAGGGTGGAGGCGCAGTATCCCCAGGATGTTGGAAGAGCCCTCTGGAGAAAAGAAAGAGATCTTCAGTCGAGTCCGCGCACTTCGCCTCGTCGATGAAACCTACCCCCTTGTCGCCCAAGACCTCCCTGCGCTGCTCGTCGCAGTGCTGGCGCAACCATAGGCGATGCAAAAGCGTGCCTGGCCCAACCCCCGCACATCTGGCAAACGGAGCTAGCTCGCTCTCGAGTCCAAACAGCGCTGGTGGCCAGACTCTTGATACAACCTCGCTAAAAGGGTGTGTATCTGGGCGACGACGACGCCGGCTTCATGATGTCGAAACATAATCGGCCTTGAATGCCCCCTTTCTCGGCCACATCCCTTTCCAAAGCCCTCAGGACACCGTGAATGAGAAGCTGAGCCACCAACTTAGGAGACGAGAGGGTTAGAGAAATCCAGCTGCCAAAAATTTCGATGAATTCCGTGAGCGAATTCATAGACCAGCCGAGCTGAGATAAAGAAAGCCGAAGGGCCGTCATCGGGCCTGACACTCGCCTCCAGGTAACTTTCCGAACTCCGAAAAGCCGATCCCCACCCCTGCCGAAGCTCGTGCCAAGACAGCGCGCCGTCGAACAAAAAGGTATGCCTGAACCATATCTCCTGAGAATACCTGACCGCGGATCCCACGGAGCCGAACCAGCCAGGGTCGTCTTCTAGGATCATGAGGGCCGAGAGGGACCTCATTCCAGCAGACGGCTTGATCTTTTTTATATATATATATATATATATATAAAAGCGAACCTGCAGGAGCTCGCTGTCAGACATCCCGAAAACAGTACAGCCATAGAGCACTCCAGGGATGGGTCCAGACGATTAGATTTAAATCGCACTTCTGCCCAAAAAGGGGCGCTGCTTTTTCAGCCTGGCAACCTTCCTCTTGAAAATGGGCATGCGGACCTTGCTCTTCTGAGACCTGGCAGCCTGCCGCCTGGCTAGCCCAGCGGCAGCGCCCACCCCCAAATTGGTGGTAGCCGAAAGGTGCGGACCCGCAAGGTCCCCGAAATGCGCCCGGGGAGCTAACGCAACCGCTGGGCTAGAAGAGATCAGCGCTACTTTGTCCATGGCGATCTTCGCCTCCATGTCTACAGTGATGGCGCGTCACCTTTCCCAGTGTCTAGGATCGTCGCAGGAGCGTTTTTTTTTGTTTGTGAACCTTTCTTTTCACTGGGGTCGGGGCTTCAGTTGACGCTGGGGGCAGTTTGCGCGGCTCGCAACATAGCAGCGCCATTCAGCGCGCGCGGGGGCGCACGTGGGCACTCAGAAGCGCGCAGCTACTGGGAGAGACGCCCGCAAGCGGGCATGCGAGACCACGGGCGCTCACAGGCACGCGGAAGCACTGGCAAGCACTCCCGCGTGTTTACATATTCCCCAAAAGGTTGGCGAGACCTTCCACGCGTGCCCACGAGCGCCCGCAACTGATCACGAAGCGCCCGCGGCCGGTCGCAGTCGCGGGCACGCGCCCAAAGGCGGCCGCACAAGCGCAGAAACGCCCGCCGAAACCTTCCCCGTATGCACTGCTCCGCAGGCACTCGGAGGCCTCCGCCCAGCGTCGCGACCAGGGGGCCACGTAGTGAGTCGGGCGAATGTTTCTCAGCCTTGCTGGTCGCCCTCGTCATCCCTGCGCGCGCTGGCAATGGGCGCTTTTTACAGACAGCTTCCGGAGGCCCATCGACCCCCAACGCATATTGAACTGCTGATGAGGGGGCCTGAGCGTTTTCCAACATTTACAAGAGCGTTAGGTCTCAGAGGGGGCCCATGGCCACAGATGGCCAAAAATATATGCTTGGGCCTGTGAGTTAACATATAGCATGCATGGGCAAGTAAACAAGTACATGACGCATACGCCGGTATAGAGAAATATACATGTATGGGCGGGCGTATATAACGATATGCACGGACCAATGTAACACGACAAATGTGCACAGGTGTATCCAGAATGTGGCGACATTTTCCCAGCCGTCCATGTGCGCAGAAGGCCTCGCTCGGGCATTGCCTTTTGGATGAGCACTGCCACGCGGGATTCTCGTGTGGCTTTGGTAGGCTCTCACGGGTCTCATGGGGTTCGCTCGTCGGGCTCTCGCGTGTCTCGCGGGGTTCGCTAGTCGGGCTCGTCGGGCTCTCACGGCCTCGGAGGGCTACAACGAGACCCCCAAAGGGCCTCAAGAGGGTTCCAGATGGCACCAAGAAGGGCAAATCAGGACACCAACAGGGCCATATGAGGGCCCCAAGAGGTCCCCAGAGATGTGTCACGGCCGTGAAACATCCCCGGGGCCCTCTCCGGGCCCTCTTGGCCCCCCCTGGGAGCCTCGTTGGGCCCCTCAAAGACGGCGGCAGAGGCCTCAGGAAGAGTCAAGAGAGGGCTCCAAGAGGGCCTCAAGAGGCCCCCAAGAAGGCCCACGGGATTATGTACCACAAGGGGGTCGGTTGGTAGATATTCCTGGGCACCTCTTGGAAACATCTGCGGTGCTCTTGGGGGCCATCTGGGGGCCCCAGGGGGCCTTGTGGGGCCCCTTTTTCCGGCCCTCCGAGGCCGTCTTCCCTCCTGCCTCCTCCTCCTACTTTATCCTGCTTCCTCCTGCAGCACCCATCCTTTGCATCCTCCTCCTGCCTCCTCCTCCCCCCCTCCTCCTCCTCCTCCTCCTCCTCCTCGCCCTCCTTCATCCTCTCTTGCACCTGCATATTATTATTTCTCCTCCTCATCCTCCCTCCTCCTCTTCCTCCTCCTCCTGCCTCCTCCTGCTCCTCCGGCTCCTCAGGGCAACAGGGGCCCCGGAGCATTCAGAGGGCCGTTGGGGTCCGCACTGCGCTCCCCACTGCACTCCCCACTAGCGCCCCACTAACGACTGTCACAGGGTTCGTGGCCATGCCGATTCGGCTTAAAGTCGAGTGCCACAGAGTGCGAAGTCCCGCTTAAGATTTCTCGTGGGCTCGTTGGTGGGCTCGCTAGTGGGCCCCTTAGTGGGCTCGTTAGTGGGCTCGTTAGTGGGTCGCTAGTGGGCCCCTTAGTGGGCTCGTTAGTGGGTCCCTTAGTGGACTCGTTAGTGGGTCCCTTAGTGGGCTCGTTAGCGGGCTCGTTAATGGGTCCCTTAGTGGGGGCGTTCGGGGGTCCGCTCCTGGGCCGTTCGTGGGCGGCCTCCTGGAAGAGCCTCGTTGTTGCCTGGTGGGCTTCTTGATGCGAGCCCTGAGTGACTTCGCCCAAGAGAGTCCGAAAGGTTTCAAGACCCACCGATGAGAGCCCAACGGAGACTTCGAGAGTCCGACGGGACCCGACGGAGCCGGAAGGAGCCATACGGAGCCCGACGGAACACGACAGAGCTCAAAAGGGAAAGGAAAAGGCGACAGGATGAGCCCGACGAAGCCTGACAGAGCCCGACTAAAGGAGGGAGGAGGACAAGGAAAGGAGGAGGGAGGATGACGAGGGGAGATGCGGAGCCCGACGGAGCCCAATCGAGCCCGCAAGAGCCCCACGAGAGCCTCTCGAGAACCCCTGGGGGAGCCCGGCGAGAGCCCCACGTGAACCCCGCGAGACCCCGAGCGAACCCCGAGGAACGCCCGGCGAAATCCTTGCGGGGAACCCCATGAGAGCCCCGCAGGAATCCCGCGAAAGCCCGACAAGCGAGCCCCACGAGACCCGTGGGAGCCCAACAAAGCCCCACGAAAACCCCGCGAGGCAATGCCGGCCCCAAAGACAGTGCTCGAGAGAGACAGGCCACCTCGTTCTCCACTGGCCCATGCACGTGTTTTTCGCTACCCGCCCATGCATGCATATTTCCATATGCTGGCCGATGCTCAATGTCGTGTTCTAAACCGGTTAATGCTCACATGGTCGCACATTGGCCCATGCATATATTGCGCACGTCTGTGGCGAAGGTCCCCTTTGCAGCTTAACTGTTATACATGTTGAAGCACCCGCAAGTTCCTTGATCGGCAATGCAATTTGGGCCGATGGGCCGATGGGCCGTCGGCAGTCGTCTGCAGAAAGCACCCCCTGTCAGCGCGCGCAGGGATGCCGAGGGTGACTGACATGGCTGAGAAACACTCGCCCGACTCACTATGTGAGCCTCCCGGGCGCGACACTGGGAGGAAGCCTCCGAGTGCCTGCAGGGCGGTGCATGGCAATTTGTGAGCGCTTGACAGTAATGGCCACCTGTGATTGTTTCGCAATGTCGGGAAGGCGTTGGCGGGTCACTTCCAAACCGCGCCAGAATAATGGCCACGCGTTTAAGACGACTCTGCCGCTATCATGCAATGCGCATGCCGTTGGGCATGCACTGGGCCCCGCCCCGCGCAATCGCCATGGCCACGAACCATTCTGGCGAGATGCGCAGACATGGGCATGCGCGCGCCCGCGATTCAGCCACCCCCCTCGAGAAGGAGGGGGCAAAACCATAGCGCCCGAATCCAACAAAAACGGCAATGAGCAATGAGTTCGGAGCGCGAGTCCAGCGCGCGCCGCAAAAACGAAACAAGAAACAACAAAAAAGCAACAAAAAGAACATGAAAAAAACACCATTCGTGGATCCTAGCCTCGGGGAGAGCTGAGGCGCGGTGGAGGGCCTCTGCAGCCTCGACCAACTCCTTAATCACAAGACGGGGGGCACCGGCCGAGGATAACGTGTTATCGTCGATATAACTATCGAAGAAAGTGCTTGGCGACCGCGGGACCTTGTTATAGGCTTCGGTCGAATAAATTCCTTACATGCGTGGTTGCGAAGCTACAGCCAGCCACGACACCCCGATTCACATGCCAAGGGCCATTGATCACCCCTGCCGTAGAAAGAAACCTAGGAGCTCGATGGGCAGCCACAGTGGGGGAAAAAAGGACCCCAGGTGGGAGGCCCAGCCTCAAAGCACAAAATTCGAGCCTGCGCAAGTTGAGCAGTTCGTGATATTTGTGCATATCCCACAGAATACTAGCCGCCCCCTCCCCTTCGGCAGTGCCCATCTCTGCCCTACATGCTTGCCTCCAGACCGCGTCCAGGGCGCCTCGGTGGTGCCTTGCTGCAGAAAAATGCCGCTCGTGGTCGAGCTCCCAATGCAGGCCGATCGGCCTGCGCGCTTTGCCCCAGAGCCTGCGCAATCCTCCGAAAACTCCGAGTGGTCGACAACCCCCGATAGCCTTGGGGAGTAACGCAATGATCACGCCCTGGAGCTGGGAGGACGCGGCCCCCAAACGTTCCATGATCTTGAAAAGGGTGGCGCCCGCTTGGAGGCCGTCGTCGCCAAGGAGCGGGAAGTGGCGCATGTGGAAGCCGCCCATGGCTACGGCGCTGGTCGCCTTGTAGCGCCTAGAAAGATCCCTGAGCGCGTCAGGGTCCAAGAGGGGAAGCGGCTCGTGCAGCCCCCCAGGGGCCGAGTCCCGCGGGCCTTTGGAGGCCCCCCAGTAACCCGAGAGCTTGGTGCTTTCGGCGTCCAGGAGAGACATGGGGTCCGACGCGACGCAGCCCCCCGCGGAAAGCGTGGACGTCAGCTTCCAAGCCGACGGGTCCCCAAAAACGCTGTGAGCTCGCTTCCCCCCCTGGCCCAACCTGAACGTCAGCCACGACTTCCAGTCCTTGCGGCCAATCGCTTGGTAGCGACCAGTAGTGCGCTGGAGGGCTTCAGCGATCCCGCCACCTAGATCCGAGAACTGCTGTTCGAAATCCGCGGGCCGAGCCTGCAGAAAGTCGATCGGTTCCAGAAAAACTCTGACTTGCCGAAAAATATCGAAGGAGCCCCCCAGGTTGTCAGCGATGCACCCAGGAACGCCCAGCAAGGTCCGAACGAGCCCAAGACCGCCATCGCGCAAAGTTCCAGCAGAAGCCCTCAGACACCTGCCCAAGCTCAAACACTGCGCGCTGAGCCAACGCACACAAAACAGCTCGGGATAACGTGGCTGCTGGTCCTTCTTGTGGACGCTCTTCCAAAAAGGTCTGGGGGCTCTCCCCCTCGATCCGTAACAGGGCAAGTCGACGCCGAAAATGGTACACAACTCTTTGTCCGAAAGGTTGGCCCCGGACTGATAGAGATTCGAAAGCAGCTCCTGCCCCCTGGGGGTGCCCCCTCTGTCAACAGCTTGGACGGCGTGATCTGCCATCTCCAGCACTTGGCCCCAGGGCGGAGGCTCGGCGCGAGGACCAAGCGGCGCCTGTGCAGGAAGAGGTTGCGGCTTCCGAAAGGCCAACACTTGTAAATCAGCAAGCTGAGGGTTACACGCCAAGTCGACGGGGCAGTGGGGAAATAGATCCGCACCAGTGTTGACGCTGATACTGCGCACAGCCTTGGCCGGACCCGCTGAGCCCCAGAAACAACATGATAATCCAGAAGCCGCATTAAAGTGATCATTTGTTTTTTGGCCCCCCCTCTGTCACAGAGGGGGTCTAAGATGCCCCCCCTCTGTCACAGAGGGGGTCTAAGATGCCCCCCCTCTGTCACGGAGGACCTCGTTCTGGGTGCTCTTCTGCCACGGGAGCTCCCGATACGATTGGAGACGATAAAATGCGATGGCGGGATGGGGGGTTGGAGGGGGAGGGAGAAGAAAACGATGAAGGAGAGGAGGCAACGACAACACCGATGAAAACACCGTTTCTGTTTCCTTCTCCGCTCGGGCAGCGGTCGCCGAGCACGACGGCGCGCGCGAGTCGCCGCCGCTCACGATGCATTGGCAAGGCCTCCGCTGCTGCGGAGGGTCGACGTTCGGCCGATGAGGCCTCCCTCCGCTGCTGCGGAGGGGCGGCTCCTGTGCGATGGTTCAGCTGAGTTTTTCCCAGGGATTGGTCTCGGGGGGGTGCTCGACCCACCTCCAATTCGTGGCCTCCCAGTGCCCCTGGCCGCTACTCCACCCACTGTGGCTGCTCCACCAGTCACTGGGGCGTTGGTCGCTGCCGAATGCAACTTGCATGTCGCGCCAGGCGGAGTCGACCATGCGGTCCTGCAGCGAGGAAGCCTCGCCGCTCGGCTGTTGCCACTCGCGCTCCTCGCCCTCCCTGGTGCGCCACCACTCATCCCTGCGCCACTCCCCGTCTGTTGGTTGCTGCCGTGGCGTCTGTGGCCTCCGCTGCTGCGGGGGCTCTGGCGGCTCGTGGCCGAGGGCAGCGATCGCGTCCGAGATGTAGCTGGCGGCGCCGCGCTGCCCTCGCTGCTCCAGCGGCGCAGGCCCTGGAGATGGGCACTGCGGGGTCGGCTGCCACCTTGGGGGTGATAAGTAACTATTTCTATAATGATGCCCTCCCTGTCAACTCCCGCCCCTTCCCGACACTCATTTCCTTATGTCATTCCCTCGTCCTGCTCAGCCTATTCCTCATTCCCTCTCCTCCCTCCTGCCCTCCCCGTGCTCCGCCCCCCCTATCCCTTCCTCCCCCTTTCAACCCCCCGCCGCGACCTTCCATCGCCAGCCGCGGGCCGGTCGCGGCCGTCGCCCGCGTTTTCGTCTGCCCATCTTGGTGGGCGCCGCGCCTGTTGGGCGCGCTCGACGTGCTCGCCCCTCTCGCTGTGCTGCTCTGGCGCCTGGCGCTCGGGTCCGTGCTGCTCGGGCGGCAGCGGCGCCCTCAGCGCAGCTGCCAGCTGTTTCTGGGCGCGCCTGTCCTTCTTCTCTTTGGCTCTCTCCTGCTTCCTCCCCTGCGAACGCACGCTGGCCATGCGCATTTGGAACAGGAGAGGGCAGTGGGCGCCGCCGTGCCAGCGCCACTCCACCTCCACGGTCTCTGGCGGGAACGTCTTCTGCAACGCGCGGAAGAGGGTCACCTCGCGATTACTAGAGAAGCGGTGGCCCCCTCTAGCCTCAGCCTCGGCGCGCCTCAGTTTCTCACGCTCCTTCTCTTGGATCTTGCGTTGGCATTCCTCTGACTGAGTCAGTAAATCCTGGAGGTGCTCGCGGGCGTCTTTTTTCGGGTAGTAGCAAGAGTAAGGCATCCCAGGGCCTCCGTTCTGGCTGTGGTGCCAGTACGTCGGCTCCGATGATGGGCTGGTGGAGGCCCCCGCTGCTGCGGGGGCCTCTGCCTTGCTTCTGTTACGGTACCCGATCTCACCGATCACCGACTTGCGTGCGAAGAGCAACCCCGTCTCGTCTCTGTCGTGCACGGCGCTCAGCGGCCAGCACAGGGTGTACTCGCCAGGCCTGTTGAGAACGAAGATGCCGCAGCTGTCCAAGCACGGAGTGCCGTCCAATCCGCGCCAGAAGTACGCTGCTGCCGTCTCCAATCGCATGCCTAGACCCCGAAGACTCGGCAGCGTCTGTGTGAGCGCCATGTTGAAATCCCCACAAAGGATGTCAACGTTGTTGTCCTGCAAGATGGTCGCCAACCTCCGCCACCACGTCTCGTGAGCCTCGTTAAAGCCTTTGGAATGTTTCGCCGCGTCGCGGTGGAGGTGCACCGCGCACACCCGCACTTTCGAGCCGAAGTGGGCGTAGGTTTGATCGAAGTAGATCTCAACCACCATGATCCTCGAGAACGCTTCCATCTTGCGCCCTTCTGCTGTTTTGTAGTGGCCGTCGACACTCCTTTCCCAGTGGAGCAGCCGCATTGCGTAACACAGATTTGCGCGCGCAGCGATGCACAAGGACTTGTCCTCACGCCCGCGCAGGGTCAAGTATTCGTACTCTGGTCGATTCTGGAGCTGTTGGCAATCGCCAACACTCGCAGCACGACTTCCTCTTGCTGTCGCCATCGCTGCTGCGGGGGCGACAAAAGGCCCACCGCTGCTGCTGCTTTGGCCCTCCGCTGCTGACGCCCCCGCTGCTGCGGGGGCGTCCGCCTGCAGCGGCGGTGGTTTCCCTGGCCGCTGTAGGATTGACTCCATCTGCTCCTCACATTCCGCAAAGCACGCCACGAGAGCAGGGCAATGCCGCAGCTGCAACTCAAGTCTCCGCCGCTGGTCCGCGCGGTTGGTCTCGCTCGGCATGGGGCCCCAGTTCCCGAACAGGACGGAAAGGTTGCCCACGTTGTCGTTCCGTGGCCTGTTCACGTCAGCCGCTCTTCTTTCGCAGAAGATCTTGCGCGGGACGGTGTCGCGAAGAACGCAGTTGCGCCGCTCGACGTCGTCGGGCGGCGCGCAGCCCCCAAATTCCTGAGGCTCTTCGTCATCGCTCGGATGGTCGCCTGGGCGGGTGCGCGTCGTAGAAACTTCTGATCGCGCCGCCGCTGCTGAGCTTGAAACGCCAGGCGGCGCAGCCCCCGCTGCTGCGGGGGCGCCCTCTGGCACAAGGGCCCAAGGACCCTTCCAGGGTTCTGCCTGACCACCCACAGGTCGCCAAACCTTCCCAGATTTCGCTGTAAACACTGCCGACAGTCGGCCCCGAGGCCCCGCTGCTGCGGGGCCCAATGGGCTGCTGCTGCTGCTGCTGCTGGCCGCGGCCATCGCCCCCTGCCCCCGCGTTGCAGGGGGGGCGGCCGTCAGAGCCGAACTCCTGGGGCCGAAACGGCGGTGGAAGGAGGGGGGCGGGGCGAAGAGGAGGAAGACGGGGCGGATAGGGAAGGAAAGGGCGGGCAGAGAGAGAGGGAGAGAGAGAGAGAGAGAGAGAGAGAGGGAGATAGTGAGAGAGAGAGAGAGAGAGAGAGAGAGAGAGAGAGAGAGAGAGAGAGAGACAGAGAGAGAGAGAGACGGACGACGATAACGAGAGAGAGAGAGAGAGAGAGAAAGAGAGGGATAGAGAGAGGAATGATATAATGACCAGGAGAGATCAGGGAAAAGGAGGGGGGAGAGCAGGAGGAGGGGCGGAGTGATCGACACCCGCGTGGTTTTCTCCCCCTGCCTGCTCTCCCCCTCCTCTCACCTCCTCCCCCGTCCCCCCTCCTCCCTGTTTCTTCTGCGCAAGGGCCTGCGCTACGTCCGCGCGCGCACGCGGCACCTCAGTCGCAGCCAGGTGGAAGAGCAGTGGCTGCTGCCCGAACTCACACCCCGCGCCTCGCCGCTGCCGCGGCGGGCCGCGCCTCTCAGAGGCCCCCAGCTGCAGGGGGCGCAAGCGCCAGGGAGCCAGACAGACGGCGTCGCGTCTCACTGTGCACAAACATGCTGAAAGCTCTCGGGTTGCCTCCCAAGTACTCGTCTATGACGTTCTGCAACCATGTGGCAAACGTCTCCGGCCACTTTCCACCGAAGTCCTCCATGCCAGCGGCGTCCCATTCCCGCCGAAACCACTCAAAATCTGACCGCTGAGCTGCAGAAAGCCCAGAACCCAAAATCGCAAGGCGATTCAGCGCGTCGCACCTCGACGTTCGACCCGCCGCGCCTCCGCAGCTGCGAAGGCCCGCGCCCAGCTCGGATAACCCGACATGCTTCATCCTGTGTTTGATATCTATGGCTGCCTCTGCGTCTAAGAGTTTGGCTTGCTGTGTCCTCAGCAGCTTGCGCGCTTTCTTTACGTCGTCCCCCAGGCGGGTTAGCTCTTCTCTGCGCCGCGCCTCGACATCCCGCTGTCGTTTCTCGTTTCTGAGCGTCGCCTCGCGGGCGTCCTCGTATGCTGCGAGGGCCCGCTGAACCCCGGGATCTTCCTTCGACACTTCACGCACTCGCCTCCGTTCTTTCCGTAATTGCGTCTCCATGAACGTGGCCCCCGCGATGTCGCCCCAGCTGCGCAACTCCTCAGCGATCGACGAATACGTTCTCATCAATTCAGACGTCTGCTCCGCAGTTTCCATGCGAGACGTCGACAGGCCAGGCGGTGCCTCCAGCGCGCTCTCCCCCGCCGCTGCTGCGGTGAGACTTTGATTGGCCCATTCGTAGTCAAACTCGCCAGCGGCGCTCCACCCGTCGTCGTCCTCGCTCCCATCATCTTCATCTCCTTCGAGGGCGTCGACGGAATTGCCACCCTCAGTGCCCCCGCTGCTGCGGAGACCCTCGGCTGCGTCTTCCGCCCCCTCCATGCCATGCCAAATCTTGTCGCCCTCGTCCAGAGCCGTGTCGTCTCCAAGGTTTGCGAACACGTCGTCGCAGTGGCCGCGTCGAGGGTGCGGGAGGACCAATCGCATGATGTCTTTGTAAGTCCATCTCAAGCGCCCCGCCTGTACCTCTTCTTCGACCTCCGCTACTGCGGCGGCGACCTTCTCACGCATCCCCAACTTTCTCCAGAAATGGCCTGCCTCCTTGCATATGCGCGCGTCCAAGTCCGCATCCCACAGATTTGCCTTGAAACCAGTTTCCCAGTACCCGTCTGCCGCAGCCAAGTGAAGACTCATTTGGGACATCACTTCCACCATCAAGTCAATGCATTCTAACTTGTCCAGCTGTGGGACGCACTGGCCCAGCCTCATGGCTCTCAGCAGCGCGGCTCCTTCTCTCTTCATGTACTCGCGCTTGGCGTGTTGATTCAGATGTGTGTCCACAGTTTGGAGGATTGGGGTTACGCCGCCCCCGTGCGGGATGAACACGTACCCTCGAGACCAACATAGCTTACTCACAAGCGGGGACAAGTGAGGGCCATGATCATCCGCCATCATAATTCTCCACTCCCGCTGCTGCGGAGGCTCTGGCAGATGAGGGAGGTGGCGGTCCAGGTACGCGAGCACGCACGGTGTCCGGTAAGACCCCTTGGTGCTGGTGGTCGCCGACACCCATCTGCCGAACCCTCGGCGCCGAAGGTGTTCGAGCAGGCGCGGCCTCAACTTCTCTCCCCCCCCCTCCGCCTTGAACATGCACTCCATCGGTGGGGGGCCTTCTCTCCGCAGTCGATCCTTGTCGCTCATTGTCATGAAATTGGCCGTCCACCGCTCCCGCACCGCGCCGTGGCACTCCACCAGTGGCACTTCGACCCCCGCTACTGCGAGGGTCCTCACGCCAGCTGATCCTGTTTCATTGTGGTGGAAAGGCGACTGGTCGAAGTTCTCCATCTCGGGATCCTGCTCGTTGAGTAGCACGCACGCGGCGCGTGCCCTAAACACGTTCAGCCAGCCTCGCTCGAGGCGCTCTTCCAAGACGGGCAGCGGGCACTTGTACTTCCTGTTCGGGTACCGCATGCTGAGGCCGTATTCCTTGCGCCAGGAGGCCCACCAGCGCGACCTCAACTCCACGGCGGCGGGTCGCTGCCCGATCCGCAGCTGCTGCGTGACGTACTCGCTCATGAGCTCCAACGCTTTGGTCTGGAGCATGCTTTGCGTGAACCTTGCTATCTTCGCTGGCTCTCTTTGGGTACTTCGCATTCCACTTTTGATCATCTTCCAATCCACACTGTGCCGAATGGAACTCCACCATTCAAACAGAGCTTGCCGCAGCCAAGGGCATTTTCGAGCTGGCCCCTGTCCCTGTTGTGGTATCCTTTTCCGCCCTTTCCACTTCAGGAGGCGCCCCTGCCCGTGCTGCGTCTCGTGTCCCCGCGGATGCCGAACAGCCTCCGCTACTGCGGAGGCGTATTTCGACGACAGAAAAGCCTTGCCAGCGCCGCACAACGTGCGTGCGCTTCCTGACGGGACATGGAACCCCAGTCCCACGCATCCATGAATGAACGCGCCCCTCCATACGGAAAGCGGTCTCCAGGCGTCCAGCCTAAAGAGCGCATGTGCTCGTCGAAAGCACCCGCTATCTCCATCCTCGAGCACAGGAGCGACGGGACCACCACGCGCTTCTTGTTCTGGGCGGGGGCTTTGCGCTCGCAGCCGCGGTTCCTGCACCTCAAGAGCTGCTCCTCCCGCTCTGCGGGCATCAACTCCCGAGCTACGTCCAGGGCGCACGCAGCGTCTTTCAGTCCTGTCCACCATTGGATGGCTTGCACGAGCTCCTGACAGACAGCCTCGGCGTCGACTTCCACCACTGCCAAGTCCTCAGGTGGCGCCGCCGCTGCTGCGGCGGCAACGCCCTGTGCTCTCGGAGGGGCGGCGTGGCCAGGCTGCGGGACAAGTTCTTCGTCGTCTAAGGCGCTCTGCAGGCGACGAAGCTCCTGGACGTCATCCTGCGTGACTTCTTGTGTCAGGACCATCACGTCGAGGAACCACGCCAGACGCACCCTTTGCACGATGTAGTCCGCGATGTCCTGGCAGGCGGGCATGGAGGAGGGGCAAGGAGACTCGGTGGGGAGGGCACGAGGGGAGAGGGGGGCGCGATGGGAGAGGCATGCAGGCGACATGGGGAGAGAAGGAGGGGGAGAGCATGTGGGGGCAGCAGAGATGGAAGCGAAGGATCAGGGTGGTCGGAGAGAGCAACTGTCCTGGCGGAGCTCCCTGCGAGACTCTCGCGTGGAAACCTCCTGGGTCATCCGCAACATGCAATCCAAACCGCAGTCCCCGTCTGCGACTGTGGACACGACGAACACACCGAGAGCCGAATAGAAACCGTCCACCGTCGAAGCATCTCCCGTGAAATCCACAAAGTCGGTGGAGACGCCTGCGATAAAATGATTGCATAGAAACAAAGGATACTCCTCCGGCACGGGGGCCCAGTCCGGTGGCCCCGATTCTCGGGGGACGGCGCAACACGCGATCGCGTCCACCGCAGGCTCGCGGGTTAACTCCTCCAGTTTCCACGGCGGCAAGACAGCTTTGCAAAGGTCGACTCTGTTCCGTTCTTCCCACGCGTAGACGCGCACCTTCCGCAGAAACGCAAAGATTACGAAAGCAGAATACCCTATCCACTCTCGGCCTCCCCCCGGCCATCCGCGAATACTGCGCGACAACTTCATCAATTTCTCGAAGCACCTCTGGCCTTGTTCTGAAAGTGTCCCTGCAGGCGCGGGCGGGGCAACCGCGGCGCCTGCGTTCGCGGCTGTCTGTTCGCAGGCGGTCACTGCAGCAATCTCCGCCCCTGGAAGCACGGGTTCCGCTATGTCGCGAACAGCAAGCGGGGCGGGTTGGGGGAAAGCGACAGGGGCAACCCCCTTTGCTGAGAGAGCTGCTGTTGCCGCGGAGTCCTTCAGGGCAGCCTCCACTGCGGAAGCGGCCTCGGCGATAGCGTCGGCGCCATGCGCGCCAGCAGGACCTACGCACGCCTCCGCTGTTGCGGGGCCTGCAGAAGGGCACGCGCACGGTGCCGCCGCCACTTCAGGAGGAGGCGCGCACGCTTCCGCTGACGCACCCGCTGCTGCGGGGCCGTCAGAAGAGCCCACGTACGGCTCCGCTGCCACTTCAGCAGGGGCCACACACGCCTCCGCTGACGGCCCCGCTGCTGCGGGGCCTTCAGCAGGGCCCACCCGCGGCTCCGCTGCCGCTTCAGCAGGGACCTCGCACGCCTCGGCCGGCGCCTCCGCTGCTGCGGGGGCCCCAGCTCCTGCGGGCCACCCGCCCGCGCATTGCACTAAATGCCAGGGCGCTTGCAAGTCTGACCACTTATTGTAGTCCACAGAACCGTCCGCCAGACGATGGTCGCTGGGACACGGCCACTGCGAGCAGAAATGAATCTTCTTACATATGCGTCTGCCAGAGTCATAATGGCAAGCCGCGCCGCTGCTGCGGCGCATAACGTACCCGAATCCGAATATTGTCCCCTTTAGTTTCCGTGGGTTCATGAGCACTCTGTCGGGGTCTTTCTTTTTGTCTTCTTGGTACCAAAACTCTACAAATTCGTTGGCCTCGCGGTCGCGCCCGACCCGCAGAGGCGCGTTTGCAGGGCGAGCGTCTCCTGGGTCTGGAGGCGGAGCGGCTGCGGCGGCCATGATGCCGAAGCCATGCGCGCGCACACGCGGCCGCCCTCTGGTCTCGAGCCCAGCGCCGCAGGACAAGCAAACGGCCGCATCCCCCCACACGGAGGATGCACAAGGGGGCGGGAGGAGCGAGGAACAAGGGAGATATGCGGGGACCAGCGGACACACGCCTGAAACAACACGACCGTCGGCATGCTTCGCGAGGGTTGCTGCTGTGAGATGGGCTGGTGAGGATGGGGCCCGAACGACTCGCACCAGGACGAGCGGCCCGAACGACGCGCAGAAAACTCAGAAGCATGCACACACGAACGAACGCCCCGAACGACTCCGAGAACACCCCCCAGAAAACAAGGCCAGAATGTGGGAAGTCGTCGACGTCGTCGTCGAGGGAAGGCGAACGCGGCACGGGGGATGATGATAGTCTCCTCTTCCACCGTGAACCAAGAGCCCCCCCCCAAAAAAAGCGGGCCGCTCGGGCGTTTGTACAAGACGCCAAAAGTGTAACATTCCTGCAGGCCGCCTCTGCAGGAATTGAGGCGCAACCCCTCCCGCAGCCGCGCTGCGGATGCGCCGGCGGGCGCGGGGGAGCGGCGGTGGCGCCAACGCGCAGCTGGTAGCTGTCCCCTCCTCCCCCCCCATCATAGCGATGATGAGAATGATGAGCATCCTACGATGATGAGGCCCTGTGTCCTGTCCCAGAGTCTCGGGCCCCGCCCTGGGCCGCGGGCCACGCCCCTGCGTCCGTGTTATATATATACATATATACATATATACATACATATACGTCGACACACCATACATACACAAGATATACATATATGCATCGTGTAATCAGTCAGCGGAGGCCCGACGCCGCCCAAGGCGACCGCACGGAGCGAGAGGCAGAGCGTGCCTCGAGACAATATTTTCTGTTTCTCAGGGGTTTTCTCCGGTTGGCGACGCGCCGCCACCTCCTTCGCTTTCGATGCGCCCTTCACGGTTCCGAGGAGATCCGCCATGGGATCCCGACCTTTTTCTCCCGCTGCTGCGGGAGATCCTGCTGCAACCCCCGCTGCTGCGGAAGCGTTTTTCACAGGAGTCGACGCTTCATCCACGTTGTCTCCTTCTCCGACGCGAAGCTCCCCAAGCACTTGCTCTAACATTGTCGTTTCGTTCAAGGCGCCCTTCACGGCGCTGAGACCACGGGCCACCTTCAGCATGCACAGGCGGTGCTTTCCGACGGGCACGAAGGCTTCTAGGCTTTCCTCGCCGCCAAAGGAAACATAGCGCTCCTCAAATTCCAGAGCAAATTCCGATGCTCCCTCGTGACTTCGGCACAGCCCGCCCGTCGCGCAGAGCACCCCCATGCTCGTGCCATATTGGCGCGCTGCTTTCCCGACAACGACCTCCCGCCATGTTTCCTCTGCCTTGCGTTTCATGCCGCCGTGCGCAAGCCCTCGCTGCTGCGAAGGCGCCCGCGTTCTAGGCGTCAGCTCCCCTCACTGGTGACCCGCCTGAAAACGGCTATGGAAAGCGGACTCCTCGTCTCGAACAAATCCTCCTACTTCTCATCGGACTCCAAAACCTAACCACTTCTTGTGGTCGCTTTTCCACGGCCACTGCGAGCATAAATGAATCTTCTTCCATATGCGCTTGCCAGATTCACAATGGCAAGCCGCGCCGCTGCTGCGGCGCATAACGTAATTACCCGAATCCGAAGATTGGCCTCTGTAGTTTCCGTGGGTTCATGAGCACTCTGTCGGGGTCTTTAGTTTTGTCTTGTTGGTATAAAAACTCCACATTCGCTGACCTCGCGGCCGCGCCCGACCCGCAGAGGCGCGTTTGCAGGGCGAGCGTCGCCTGGGCCTGGGGGCGGAGCGGCTGCGGCGGCCATGATGCCGAAGCCATGCGCGCGCACACGCGGCCGCCCTCTTGTCTCGAGCCCAGCGCCGCAGGGCAAGCAAACGGCCGCATCCTCGCAATGATCCCCCTGTCGGTGCTGCTGCGGGTGCTGCTGCTGCTGCTGTTGCTCCTCCTTCTCCTCCTCCTCCTCCCCCTCCCCCTCCCCCATCCTACTGGCCCCAGCCCCTCCGCCCCGTCCTCGCCAGATTCCGCGAGTTCCTTTTGTCCTCTAGCGCGCGAGCGCTGGAGAGCCGCAGGCTCGCGATCCCCCGCGCGTGCCCTAACCCCTGCCCAGTCGACAGGAACCCGCAGGCATCCACCTCAGCGGTCAGCGCGCCGCTGGCGCGGTGCATGCACCGAGTCTGTTTGCACAAAAAAAAGCCGTTGTAGCGGTCAGCGCGCCGCTGCTGCGGCGCGCGCCAGCGAGCGGATAACGAGGGCATCACTGCTTTGTGTCCTGTTTGATGGCTTTCTGGACCACGTCCTCCAAGAACGCTAGAAGAACCTGCTTTTGCTGCGCACGGGTGGACTGTTTCAAGGGCGTCGTCACTTCCGTCTACGCCACGCCTGTGGACCATTTCTCCTCGTTCAGATCCTGAATCCTGGAGGCCCATTTTCGGCCTGCCATTGGCCCTCCTTTGACCTCCAGTGTCCACATCCCAGAGGGGCACCACCTGGTGGTCCACGGGCGCTTCTCGTCCAAAGCGTCGTCCTCGTCGTCGTCGTTGGGTTCGGGAACGCTTTTGCCCTGGCTCTCCTCGTACAGGTAATGCAGAAGCCAAGGCAGGTCCTGACTCTGAACGAGTGGTTGCCCATACTTGTTCTCATACACACTGACCTCTTTCGTGTCGGCCTCATCTGGCTTAGGAGACATCGGCATGGTTACTCTGCAGAGCGTGCCTCGAAAAAATCCCTTCTGTTTCTCAGGGGTTTTCTTCGCTTTCGATGCGACCTTGACGGTGCCGAGGAGATCCGCCATGGGATCCCGACCTTTTTCTCCCGCTGCTGCGGGAGACCCTGCTGCAACCCCCGCTGCTGCGGGGGCCTCTTTCACAGGAGTCGCCGCTTCATCCACGTTGTATCCTTCTCCGGCGCGAAGCTTCCCAACCAATTGCTCTAATAAGTTTGTTTCGTTCAGGGCGCCCTTCACGGCACTGTGACCACCGACCACCTTGAGCATCCACAGGCGGTGCTTTCCGACGGGCACGAAGGCTTCTAGGCTTTCCTCGCCGCCCAAGACAACACAGCGCTCCTCGCATTCCAGAGCAAATCCCGCTGCTCCCACGTGACTTCGGCACAGCCCGCCCGTCACGCAGAGCACCCCCATGCTCGCGCCATCTTGGCGCGCTGCTTTCCCGACAGCGACCTCCCGCCATGCGTCCTCTGCCTTGCGTTTCATGCCGCCGTGCGCAAGCCCCCGCTGCTGCGAAGGCGCGCGCGTCCTAATGAGGCGTCGCCCCCCCTCAAAAGTGAACCGCCTGAAAACGGCCATGGAAGGCGGACCCCTCGTCTCGAACAGATCCTCCTACTCCTCATCCGCATCATGCTCCCTCCACGAGATCCTTTCCATTTCATCCAACCCATCCCCCTCCTTCTCTCAGAACGAGCACAGCTGCCTTCCCTGTCCCTTGACCGCCCCTCTGCCCCTTGAGGGGGGGCCTTGTGTGCTCTGACCGACCCTCTACAGGGGGGGGGGCGCCCTGATCGAACGACCACCCCTGTTTCACAGAGGAGGGCGCGCGGAAACGCACGACCCGACCCCCTCTGTGACAGAGGGGGTCCCGCGCTTTTCCACCCGACCCCCTCTGTGACAGAGGGGGGCCCCGCGGAAAAGCGCGGGACCCCCTCCGTCACAGAGGGGGGCCCCGCGGAAAAGCGCGGGACCCCCTCTGTCACAGAGGGGGTCCCGCGGACAAGCGCGGGGCCCCCTCTGTCACAGAGGGGGTCGGCCTTGTGTGCTTCGACCGCCCCCCTGTCCCACAGAGCGTCCCGCGAACAGGACGGCAGGACGATGAGCAGGACGATGAGCACGGAGAGAGGAAAACAGGACACGGGAGGGAGGCGGGAACGGACGAGGGGGGACGGAGACGGAGGCGAGGCGCGAGGGGAGGGCAGGACGAACATAGAGGGAGAGGAGCAGGACGAGACCTGGCAGGGGACATGCACCAGGAGAGAGATCTCATGGAGGAAGAGGAGGGGAGGGGACGAGAGGCACTCACATTTTCCGCATTTGCAGGCCCTCGCACTTGCTCCATTTCTCAGCGGCCGCCGCGCCGCCATGAAAATTGACGTACCACCGACACAACTGCGGCTGATGCGTGACCTCTCCCATCCCTGTCTGGTGCTGTTTCTGCTGCCCCCCTCCCCCCTCCCTCTTCGACCTCCTCTCCCCGCCCTTTTCCTCCTCCCCTCCAGCTGACGGCTGCGGGCTGCGACGGGTGGATCATCGGCCGCTGTCATCTGCCGCCCCGTTTCGCGCACCCTCCGCTGCTGCGGCGGGATCACACGAAGTGGGCCCCCTGGCCAGGGATTGTCATCTTGCCGCTCTTGGTGGTTTTCCGTCCCTCCTCGGCGTCCTTCTTCCGTTTCTTCTCCTGCTCTTTCTGCTCCTTTTGCCATGCCTGCTTCTCCTTTTGGGTGTCGGTGGCCCTCTTCTCCTTTGTGATCTGCAGCATCAGCCGATCTCCGCGCACCTGCGGCACCGTGTTGTGCATGCACGGGACAAGCACGCTGCAGACGCGGAGGGGGGCGGCTGGTTGGCACTTTGTCATTGTCTGGAACTCGAGCGGTCGAAGTGCAACGTTGAACTTCCAGTGCTCCTGTCCCTGCACTAGCTGGGCTCGGGCAAGTTCTTCTGGTGTCATCCTCTCAACTCCCCAACAGAAGTGCAAGGACTCGGTACCTCCGAACTTAAACTGGTACGGATTCTCTTCCTGTTCGGCCTCGCCCTGTGCAGGCGCCGCTGCTGCGGGGGCCGCCTCGTCGAGCTGCGGACCCACGGGCGCCTCGCCCTGCGCAGCCCCCGCTGCTGCGGTGGCCGCTTCCTGCGGCGCGGGCTTGAGCTCCAGCTCTGGTAATTTGAAATCAGGTTGTGCCCAATATTTTTCCATTTTCTCGACAGGAGTCGGACGTTTCTCACCGACTAGCACCTCCACTGCCCGCGGATTGCTCGAGACTTTCGGGAAAATCTTCGCGGTGGGGCAGCAAGGGAAGAGCATCAGTTTCCCCTCGGCGATGTCCCCAGTAGCCACCACATGACACTCTTGGCTTGAACGTCATATTGCATCTGGACGGGTTGGGCGCAAGTGTCCGCGTGACGATGGAAGCCAGTCATGACTTCCGCGATGCTTGCTTGGTGCCGCCTGTCTGTGTCGAGATTGGCAGACGGAGCCGAAGCGTGCCACGATTTCACTGGGACCACCATCAGGCTGTTCACGGGCTTTGACACTTCAGACATCTGCCTGTTCAGAGGCTTGTCTTCTTCGTTGAACTCTATCAATACTGGCTGCGGGCGAGAGCCCTCGCCACCTCCGCTGCTGCGAGGGCCAGCGGGGTTCTCGGGGGCCGCGGGCAACTTGTCGGTCCACGGCGCAGGAGGGAGCGGGAACTCGTTCTGTGCGTTCTTTTCAATTTTCTGCCAGGCCTCGCGTACTTCAGCATAGCACGGACGCACTGCCTCGCACACGGCCCCCACCACTGCCTCCAGACGAGGTTTGTTAGCCTTCACTCTTACGTACGCCTGGTAGAAGGTCTCCGTCGCAGTCAGAACCGCCCCCGCGGTCAAAATCGCGCTCTTCTCCTCCCCGTGGGCCTCCGCTGCTGCGGGGGCCAATATGCGACGGACATGCCCCAACCAAGAATTGAGCTCCTGTACCCGACTGCTGCCCTCGCTGTGTCCCCAAGCCGTTTCCGGCGCGGGGCATTGTCCGCGCCTCGGCTCTTGCGAGTACGCCCTCATGACAAGGGCAACCTTCACATGGGGACAATCTATGGGGAGTTGGTTGAGAACGCCCCATGTGGCTGGTGCCAGGGAGCGTATTTTGTGATCAACCCAACGTCTATCATAATCTAGAACTTGCGGTATGAGCTGCCCTGATGCGGCCCCCCACGTTGATGACGAAAGTGAACATGTCCTCGAACCATTTGGCCTTGGCGTACTCGGGATGTCGTTGCGCGCAAGCCTTGAGAACAGTGTCGTACGAGATATTCACGGGGTGTCCTGTCTCAGATCCCCACGATGCTTTCTTGCCCGCCGCTGCTGCGGTGGCGACGAAATCAGCGACGGACGTCAGGACCTCGATTTCGTGAGAGGTCACACCTTTTCCCTGTGGGTCGCTCAGGGCCGCGGAAATGATCGCGGGGCCTTGCGCGAAGACGGCATCGAAGTGAATTTCCCACGAGAGCACCTCGCAAAGCAAACCGTTATCGAGCACGTCCATGAGTTCTGTGAACTTCGGTGCGCGACGCATGTTTGGGATATCCCAGGAGCCACCTGTACCTGTCTGGAACTCCAAACCACATCCTTTGTGGTCCTCGGGAATGACCCACACTGCGCCGTGCTTGAGGCTCAGCAGACCAAGGGTTAGGGTGCAGTGGCTCAGCGCCCCGTAGTTGAACGTTGACAAGCTTGTGTACGCCGAGCGTAGAGCCTCCGCGGACTCCGTCTTCTGCAAGTTGTGGTCCGCGTGCGCCGTGCACGGCCTGCCATGGAGGCGCTCGTAATCGGCCTTCTTCCCCGCAGGGAGTTCCTGAACAACCACTGCTTCGTGCTGCGCCTCGTTCAAGAGGAACCTGTCTTTCAGAATGCCACGCAGGAGATTAACCACTCTGGCAGCGGAGGGGTACGTCCCACCTCTGTTCTGCGGGTGGGCGCAGATATCCTCCAAGGAGATTTTGGCTTTCAGCCGCTGCCCCTCGGAGTCCTTCAAGGCATAGCGGCTGCGCAACGTGGCGGCATCATTCAGGGGACCTGACTTGATGTCCACGGACATCTATCCAGGCGCCCCCGCTGCTGCGGGGGCAGCTTCCAAAACAGATGCTCCGCGGCGGTTGCCCCCGCTGCTGCGGGGCCCCGCTTGAAGCACGAGTGCCTGTCGCGCGCGCGGACAGAAGGAGGGGCCTCACGGATCCGCGGCCTGCCCGCGCTCGAGCAAGAGGAGAAGGAGAGGAAAGGCAGATAGAGGGAGAGAGACAGAAAGACAGAGAGAGAGAGAGAGAGAGAGAGAGAGAGAGAGAGAGAGAGAGAGAGAGAGGCGACGAACGGCGGGTCGACGCGGCCTTCTCAGTTTTTCGATGCGCGCACATCCGCCTGAACAGGAGAATCATTGATACATCGGCCCCCCCTCTGCGAGAGAAAGATTTCCCACCCCGAACCCATCTGTGAGAGAAGGGGGCGCTGTGTGAGTTGCGTGCACGGAAGCGATGATCACTACAAAGACATAATGGCGGGCGGGGGATTGCAGGAGGGAATGCAAGGGGAAGCGAAGCAAAGGAGAGAGCAGGACACAGATGACAGCACAGATGTCGTTTTTTCCCCACACCGCATGCGATGCCGCACGCGACGCGCGAAACCGCGCTCCCCCGCGCGCGCGCGAGTGCGCCCCTCCGCCGAGGTCACCCCCCCTCGGCGAAATTCGCGGGACATCCCTCCGCTGCTGCGGAGGGGCGCTCCCCTTGTGCGCTCGGGATGTCGCGGTCATCCTGAGGACCGTGCAGTCAACCATCTGGGGGCACTGTCGTGTTCATCCGCCCCGTACTTACATCCGAAGGGGGTCGACGCCTTCTTGCCAGGAGCTGCCGACTGGCGGCATCTTGGACCCTAGTTTGTACCAGTTGCCCCAATGGTCGCGGCACCAAAGTGCCTGATCGAATGGATCGTCATCTTCCACGCCTGTCCTCCGAGCAGTCTTCTCATCCCACAACCCACCACGCTCCAAGACAGCAGCCCCCGCTGCTGCGAGGGCTACAGCAGCCCCCGCTGCTGCGAGGGCTTGTTTCTTGGAGCTCGCCTTGCGCCGAGCTAGCGGCCGCGCGGCCGCCTTCGCCGACGCTGCCGTGGGTCGAGCCGCCGCCCCAGCGCGCTTGCTCGAATGAGGTCTGTGGTCCGGTTTCCGAGAAGCCCTCTTCTCGCCGACGCGGCATCGTCCCGTCCTTGTGTCGGGTTTCCTATTCCTCTTCTCGCCGATGCGGCATCGCTCGATCCTTGTGTCGGGCTTCCTAACCTTCATGGCTGGCGATCTCGAACCCAAACGGCGCGGCAGAGATCGGGAGCGGGACAAAGAGCTGACACATGGAGCGGGACCGGGACCGGGGGCCCGGGACCGGGACCAGCGCCGACACCGGGACCGGGACCGGGACCAGCACCCCCGTTCCCGGTCCCGGCCCCGGCCCCGGTCCCGGCCCCGGTCCCGTGGTCGGTCCTGCTGCCCGTCCTGGGCTCCCCGTCCCTGTCCCGGTCCCGGTCCCGGCCCCGCTCTCCCCCTGGTCCCGGTCCCGGTGTCGGTCCTGGCCCCAGGACCCCTCCTCCTCCTCCTCCTCTTGCTCGTCCTCCTTCCCCCCCAGCAAAAAGCAAGCGACGACGACGAGCGCGACGACAACGACGACGATTTCCTCAGCCGCTCAATGCGAGCGCCTGGCTCCTCGCGCGCGCGCGCGCCGAGCCCGCGCCTCAGATCTCTCATGATAACCCCCGCTGCTGCGGAGACCACCCCCGCTGCTGCGGAGGTCTCCGCAGCCGCGCGCCGCCAGCTGGAGTCGCTTGAAGGGCTGCGGCGCCGCGACTGCAATGCCTCGAACGCGGCACTGAACGCAAACGAGTCCGCAGGAGGCGGCGACTCCCTGGAGAGGAGCTGCGGCGGCGGAGGCTGCGGCGGCGGCCTCGGGACGAGCGGCGCTGCCAGAGGGGGGGGCGTCTGCGACTCTCTTGGCAGGAGCCGCTTCGGCGGAGGGTGCGGCGGCTGGCTCGGGACGAGCCGCGCTGCCGTAGGGTGCGGTGTCTCCTCCAGCGGGGGGGGCCCGCGGCGTCCTCCTCCACGCGGGGGAGGTGGCCGCGGTGGTGGCATCATTGGCGGCATGCCTGGCGGACGGCATATCTGGCCTGGGAGGAGCGGGCGCCATCCTCTCGGCATCAGCACCACCTGACCTGTGTGGGGTGGGTGCGCGGGCGGCGTGGGCAGGGGCCACCCTGCCCGCGCCGCCCTGCGGTCGCCGCCCTCCACCTGCCCACTGCGTCTGGAGCGGCTGCGCCCCCTCTGCTCCTGCCCTCTGCGTCTGGAGCGGCTGCGCCCCCGCTGCTGCGAGGGCGCTCTCCTCATTCGGTCTCTGCCCCTCTGCTCCCGCTCTCTGCGCGTGGAACGGCTGCCCCCCCGCTGCTGCGAGGGCTTCGTCCTCTTTGGGGTTCTGCTCCTGATGTCGTTATTATTCTTCTTCTTGTTCTTCTTCTGATTCTCCTTCTCCTTCTTCTCCTCCCTCTCACCTCTGTCAGGGTTCCTCTGTTCGTCCTGGGGCGGCGTGGGGCTGCAGCAGTCGACGGCGTCGCGCCCGTCGCCCTCAAGCTCCTCCTGGGCTCCGTGCGCCCCCGCTGCTGCGGAGGCTGCTGCTTCAGATTATGTCTCCGCCTCCTCCTGGTCTCCGTGCGCCTCCGCTGCTGCGGAGGCTGTTGCTTCGGGTTCTGTCTCCGCCCACTTTCCCCGCCGTTTTTCCCACTTGGCTTCCCGCTTCCGATCCTTCTTCCTGGCCGCGGCGCCTTTGCCAGACTTCCTGTTCTTGGCTTCTATGAAAACGAACAGTGTGTGGCAGTGTTCCGTGAGGCGGTTCGCATCCTGGGCCTTGTGGATCACCCTGTGCAAGTGCGGCCAGTCATATGTATCCTGCTCCTTGCGTTCCGCGTCCGTGAGCCTGACCCAGGTCGGACGCGCCGCCCAATCCACAGAGAACTGGGGAACTGGGAACTGGAGGAAGGAGATAACTGGATGGCGCGGGTTGGATCTGTATGCAGGTGGGACCAGAAAGATGTCAGGGTGCCCGGTTTGGGAACTGGCTCCAACTGGGTTTGGAGAACTGAAATAACACTGGGAGGAATGTGGGTGGTAAACGGATACCAGATTGGAGCCAGATGGTACGGTTGCGGAGCGGAGAGACAAAGAAAACACGGTGCTCCAGCCTGGTGAGGAGCCCCCGCTGCTGCGGAGACTGGAAAACCTGATTCCACCAGCGCGGCAGATCCGGCTGCTCGCTCGCAGGGCACTCGCGAACCTGAGCGGGGCCAAGAATCACGATGTAGTGCGGGTGCGTCACGTGACAATCTTTTTTCGGACACCAGAAAGCCAAGCCGAGCACGCCTGCACCAGACGCGCCGCAACTTCTGAGCAGCTCCGAAAGATCGTCCCTGTCTCCGTCGAAGATCCCGGCGAGAATACGCAATCGGTGCCACAACACCAGGTTCCGCAGCCCGTTGCGGAAGTTTTCGGGCCACGGGTTTCCCGCGAGGCTCGTCTGGTGTCGGAAGAACACGCCCCCCACTGCTATGGAGAGTTTGCCTTCCTTTGCTTTCGGATTGTGAGCCACCGCTGCCAGGGTCACCGACCAGGCCTGAACCAGGAACTTCCCGTGGGAGTGCGCGCGAAGCACCTCGCACTGCTCGACGCGCTCGGGAACCCAGAGGAGAGCCCCGACGCACTCGCGCGCGACCTTCCCGTGGAAGCCACTCTGGCGGATGAGATCGTCGAGATGTTGCTTCCGCTGATCGCGATTGATGGGTGCACCAGGCTCGAAGGAGACTAAGACGACCCCTTCGCGCCTGTCCCTGACAGCTGCGACCCAATCCGACAGGGGGGCGTCCGCGCGCAGGACGAGGGAAGCAAAAGCCAGATTCACGCGCGCCTCTGTCTGCCCCTCCTGCACCTGGTCTTCATCGTCGTACAGCAGGGGCACAAGAGGCTTGGAATGGCTCGGGCCGCGCTCTTCCGATGGGAAGTGCGGGCGGCCTTCCTCTGGGAAGCCCTCTTGGACAGGAAGCGCTGGCGACCGCGCCTTCGAGGTCAGGGCGAGAGGCTGTGTCACGCGGGCCCCCGCTGCTGCGGGGGAGCCGTCACGCAGTTTGCGCGCTGCGATCAGAGCCTGCCGTTGTCGCCAATTAGTCGTGCAGGGAGATCTCGGTCTCGGGTCATCGGAGCGGGCGGCGTTCTGTCCAGGCTCGGTTACCACTGCGGCGGCGCCCGGCACCACGGATGCCCCCGCTGCTGCGGAAGCCGCCTCCTTAGCCGTTGTGACTACGAGGAGGTTGGCGGCGGCCGTTAACTTCCGCGCCTCCGCGATCTCGCCCTTCTCCATCATTTCCTGAGCAACCAGCAGGCTCCGCGAAACGGTTTCCTGGGCACCAGACAGCGACGAAAGCAATGTCCGAAGTTTCGTTGCACCCTCCTCCCCCGCTGCTGCGGAGGCTGGTGCCGAATCTGCCAGTCCCTGCGGAACTGCATCAGGGACCTCCTCTGGCAGCCCCCGCTGCTGCGGAGACTTCGGCAGAGGTTCCTGCGCGGTTCCAGTCGCGCCTTGCTGCTCCATGCCCTGGGCCGCTCCCGTCGCGGAGGCGGGCGGGCGCGGCGTGGGGCAGACCTGCAACGGCTGCGGATTCACTTTATCGCAATGCCATCCCTCCCTGCGCTCAAATGACTTTTCCCCATGCGCCAGTCTGCTGCTCCCACTTCTGAACTACCTCATCCCTTCTACCTCTGCCTGCTCCCTCCTCTTCCTGTTCAGTCCTCCCTCTTCCCTCCACCGTGCTCATTTCTCCTTACTCCCTTCTCTGCTCCTCCTACGTGGGGCGTTTCACGACAACGACGACGACGACGACGACGACGAGAACGATGGCCACGACGGCGACAACGAGGACAACGACGACCGCGACGACGACGACGAGGACGATGACCACGACGGCTACCAGCGACGACGACTAGCGACGACGACGATCGACGACGACGACGCCGACCACGACGACGACGGCGAGGACGACAACGAGCGACGACGACGACGACGACAATTACGACGACGAGATGACGAAGGTTCGAAGATCGAACCTCGAAGTGCGAAGCTTCGAAATTCAAACTTCGATCTTCGAACTCCGAATTTCCAACTTCTAGCTGCGTTCGTCGCTGGGGTGCCAGGGATGGACTGGGATGGAGGGAAAATGGGAAGGAAAGAGCGAGGAAGCGGGAGAGGAAGTTGGAGGAGAACGAACAGGCGTGGAGCGACGAGGAACGGGCGGCGAGGAGCCGACGTTGAGGGCGGCGGGATGGGGGGACAGGGAGGAGAGGGAAGACGTCATAACGAAGATCGCGCCACGGCGCCTGCACGCGCGCCCCCGATCTCGGCGGCCGACGCGCGCGCCCCTGCAGAAATGCAACGCGCCCATCATTCGAGCACCGCTGCTGCGGAGCCACCTGCTCCACAACCAAATCGTCTGGGGAGCTGTTCGGACCCCGAACTACTAGTTCTTCAGCCACTCGGCTCTTGCGAGTCCGCCCTCATGACAAGGGCAACCTTCACATGGGGACACCCAATGGGGTGTTGATTGAGAACGCCCCATGTGGCTGGCGGCAGGAACGGACGAGGGGGGGCGGATAGAGGAGCAGGACGAGACCTGGCAGGGGATATGCACCAGGAGAGAGACCCCATGGAGGAAGAGGAGGGGAGGGGACGAGAGGCACTCATAATTAAGCGCACGCAGGCCCACGCACGTGCTCCATTTCTCAGCGACCGCCGCGCCGCCATGAGAACTGTCGCACCACCGCCGCTACTGCGGCGGATGCGTGACCTCTCCCATCCCTGTCCTGCGCTGTTTCTGCTACCACCCTCCCCCCTTCCAGCCAAGCTCGGGTTTCAAGCTCGGAGACGGGCGCGGCTGGCGGCTCTTAGTGCGGGTGCGCGCGCTGCCTCCAACTCCTCATCCCCCTCCTCCTCCTCTCCTCATCCTCCCTCCTCTTCCTCCTCATCCTCCTCTATCGGCCCAGCTCCGATCGCCGCTCAGCTCTCCTGGTGCGGCTGGCGGCAGAAGTGCCGAATATTGCCTGGGATGTCCTTCGCCGTCTTCTTCGACATCTCAAGCATCATCTTGCCCTTCTCCTCGGTGCGGCGCGCCTCCTCCATCATCTGCCGCGCCTGGTCGACGAGCATCTGGCCCTTCTCTCCAACGGCGCGTGCATGGCGGCAACGATTGCGCCACTCGAAAAACCGCACCACCATGGTCGCCCAGTTCCAAACACTGCCCTCCGCCGCGATGAGCTCGAAGTCATCGACGTCGTACTTGCCCGCGATGCTCGCCATAGCGGCGCAAAGGCCGCGAAGGAGCCTCCTCTGGCAGCCCCCGCTGCTGCGGAGACTTCGGCAGAGGCCCCTGCGCGGTTCCGTCGCGGAGGCGGGCGGGCGCGGCGGGAGGCAGACCTGCAACGGCTGCGGCTTCACTTTATCGCATTTCCATCCCTCCCTGCACTCACATGGCTTTTCCCAGTGCGCCAGTCTGCTGCTCCCACTTCTGAACTACCTCATCCCTTCTACCTCCATCTGCACCCTCCTCTTCCTGTTCAATCCTCCCTCCTCCCTCCACCGTGCTCATTTCTCCTTACTCCCTTCTCTGCTCCTCCTACGTGGGGCGTTTCACGACAACGACGACGACGATGACCACGACGGCGACAACGAGGACGACGACGACCACGACGACGGCGACGAGGACGATGACCACGACGGCGACCAGCGACGACGACTAGCGACGACGACGACCGACGACGACGACGCCGACCACGACGACGACGGCGACGACGACAACGAGCGACGACGACAACGACAATCGACGCCGACGAGGAACGACGACGACGAACGAGGACGACGATTACGACGACGAGACGACGAAGGTTCGAAGATCGAACCTCGAAGTGCGAAGCTTCGAAATTCAAACTGCGACCTTCGAACTCCGAACTTCAAACTTCGAACTGCGAACTTCGCTGGGGTGCCAGGGACGCAATGGGATGGAGGGAAAAATGGGAAGGAGAGAACGAGGAAGCGGGAGAGGAAATTGGAGGAGAACGAACAGGCGTGGAGCGACGAGGAACGGGCGGCGAGGAGCCGACGTTGAAGGCGGCGGGATGGGGGGACAGGGAGGAGAGGGAAGACTTCTTAACGAAGATCGCGCCACGGCGCCTGCACGCGCGCTCCCCATCTCGGCGGCCGACGCGCGCGCCCCTGCCGAAATGCGACGCGCCCTTCATTCGAGCCCCGCTGCTGCGGAGCCATCTACTCCGCAACCAAATCGTCTGGGGAGCTATTCGGCCCCAAAACTACTGGTTTGCCAGCCGCTGCTGCGGGCGCCGAGGGCCTGGTGCTGGACGCCGCGGCCCCGCTGCTGCGGGCCCCTGAGAAGGCGTCGGCCCCCCCTTCTCTTTGGCGGCGTCGAACTTGACCTTACGCTCCACACCGAGGTCCTTGTGCCAGCGAAAAGTTCCTGACCCGTCGCTCCCGCCTAAACCCGCGGCTGGTGGCCTCACCGTGTCCGCGTGGGGGGCGAGGGGCAGAGCTTCGACCTTCCTGTCGCCCCAGTGCGGGTGTAAGCGGACGCCTGTCCCGTCGTCGCGGTGCAACACGAAATCCCACATCGGCAGCTTCACTTTCACCCGCTGCCCCGCGAACTGTCGCGCGCGCAATACTCTGGCGCATGTGGTCGTAGCTGTTTGGCCGGACTTCGAGGGAACAGCCGATCAGAGCCCCGCTGCTGCGGGGCCCCTCCACGACCTCCCTGATCCTCCTCCTGAAAAAAAAGAAAAAAAAAGAGATAAGGAAAGAAAAAAAGAGGAAAAGAAAAGAAAAAACAAAAAAAAAAAAAAAGAAAAAAAAAGAAAAAAAACAAAAAAAAAAAAAAAAACAAAAAACAAAAAAAAAAAAAGAAAGAAAAACAAAATAAACAAAAAAAAAAAATAAAAGAAAAGCGTCGCCACCATCTCTTGCCACCGCCAAGGGACTTCCTCGTCGCTTTTGAAACCAAAGCTCGTCCTCGCACCGTGGTCGCAAACAGCGACCATGGTGGGCTCCGCATTGTCATGCCACTTGGCTTCTGACTCGAACGGGGCAGTTGGGTCTTCATTCAGATGGCGCCACCATTTCAACGCTTGATTGTGTTGCTTAAACGAAGTGCCGAGCCTCTCTTCATAACTCAAAAAATAATTAACATCAAACTTCTCAAAATCCTGGGGCCCGCGCGCCGCCGCCGCTGCGGTGGCGCGGGGCTCCTGCGCCGCAGGCGCGGCTCGGGGTCCCGACCCCTCTCCTGACACTGTGTTCCAGGGTTCTGGTGAGTTTCGGAGGGCAGCCCTCACGAAATTATCGAATTCGGGCATGCCGAGACCAGGGGCGCGGGGGCTCACAACGCTAAGCGCGGCGAAGCGAGACGGCCGTTGAGGCGAGACCGCTGCCGCTGCTGCGGCGGCAGGGCCATCGCGCCATTTGGCGTCCTCCGTTGGCGTGTGCCCGTCTTGTCGCCAGTCTCTCCAACCCCTCGCTGACCAATCATGGCCGTCCTCCCAGCCACGCCAGCCGCTGCTGCGGCTATCCCACCATCCTCCCGCGCCACCCCATGTGTATCCGCCTGAATCGCCCATTGCAAGACGATGGCGCAGGCGCGCGTTAGGCCGCGACGGGCCCAGCTGCACCGGTGCTCGCGGGCGATCCCACGGGCGCGGGATGGTTTGAGCATAGCGGCGACGGACGACGCGATGTGATTGGACGGCGGAGAACTTGAAAGGAAGGGGGGTTGGAAACGGATGAACGAAGTGGACGAAGAGCGGAAATCGAACCAGAGGGGGGGGGCGAAAAAAGAGCGGAAGAGAATGAGGACGCGCAGACGAAGGAGAGTGACGAGGTAGATGGCGGGCCAGAACGGCAACGGAGGATAATGTGGTGGAAATTGCGAAAAGGACGCATGGAAAAACACGACGAGGATCACAGACGCAAAGATGATGAGCGCAGTGGTAGCATGACATATCCGAAATCAAGAAGCAGGATGACGAGGAACGGGATGACGAGCAACTCTGTCGCAGAGAGCCTCCGAACGCACCCCCTCTGTCACAGAGGGCCTCCGGACGCACCCCCTCTGTCGCAGAGGGCCTCCGAAAAAAAAAAAGGAAAAAAAAAAAAAAAAAAAAAAAAAAAAAAAAAAAAAAAAAAAAAAAAAAAAAAAAAAAAAAAAAAAAAAAAAAAAAAAAAAAACAAAAAAAAAAAAAAAAAAAAAAAAACCTCTGTCGCAGAGGGGGGACATGATCACTTTAATGCGGCTTCTGGATTACCGAGTAGGAGGAGACGCCATGAAACACGTCGGGTCGGACGGGGCCAAAACCTGCCCCTGGAGTTTGGCACCAACCCCAATGTCTTCCAAGTCCTCTGGCTGCTAGTTGAAGTCTCCTCCGACGAGCCCTCCTCCGCCAGCAACTTGCAGGGAGCTGCCGATGGCTGCGAGGATGCCGCCATTGGTGTCCGACAGCCTCTGGGAGGTGACCAAATAGCAAGCCAGAACCTTGGTTTCATAACCCCTTGGCGGATGAACAACTCCAGCCACCACTCGATGGGGCCAGACCTGCGAGCCTTCACGAGGAAGGTGTAGCCCTAGGAAGTCCCTCGCCAGGATAGCGACGCCTCCAGAGGCAGAATAACCTTTACCAGGAGACGCTGGTTCCCAACGACTGTTGGAACCGCGAGCCGAGCACCACTGCGAAGCCTTATCGACGGGGTCCCCAGCAGTCAGCTTCTGTTCCTGGGTCGAAACGACGTGGGCGGTCGAGGACATGATCCAGTCCCGCATCGAGCCCCAACTGTTCCCATCGGCGGTCTGTACGCGAAGGGAAAACTGCTCCTGGGGGGGTCGGGGCGGGGTGCAGAACACAGGCCCTGAAAGAAAGGCTGGCAGACCGTCGCGGCTTGGCAGCGCTGCTTGCTCGCTCGGCCTCGGCCTCGCAGTAGTCGGAAGGCGTCCGCCCTCCGAACAGAAAAAGGGAAACTGCTGGATGCGGCGGCAGCAACGAGAGATAGTCAAGCGAGCAGATGCCCGGCAAAAAACACGCGAGGCAAGATAATCGAGCAACTTACTCAGCTGCTCGGAGGGCGCTGCGTTCGCAGGCTGATTCCCGCACCCCCCCCCGCTGCCGCGGGGGGGGGGGGGGGGAGAATTGGGCAGCGCCCTCGCAACTCGGGCACGCAAGTCGTCCGCCCTGGTGGGGCCTCCAGCCTCACCCTCAGCGGCTGGGGCAGAAGGCGCGTCACTGCCAGCGCTAGAAGCTCCTCCAGGCTGGCCATCTCCACCTGCAAGAGCTCCGCCACCGCCTCCTGGGGCCGAGCCAGTGCCCGACTCTGAGTCCGTCTTCCGCCTCTTGGCCGCCAGCCGAGCCATGCGTTGCTGATGTGCCGCGCGCGCTTCGGCAGCCTGTACAACCAGAGGCCCCAGGAGTTCCGACGCGGCCTGCTTGATGGAGGCCCCCAGCTGCTGGCGTCGCTGGTTGATCTCCGCCAGGTCGGCCTCCTCGAGGGACGTCTCGAGCGAAGCGTCCGCCACCGGCTCGTCCACCACGATGAGGTCGCCGATGTTGATGGAGCCGTCCACCAATGCCGAGAGCTTGAGAGCCGTCGTAGCAGGCGACGCACCACTCTCAAACGCTGCGGGCAGCCTGGAGCTCCTTGGCGTCCTGCTGGTAGGCGTCGTCTGCCTTCCCCAACGCCTCCTGGAGAGACTCGAGGTACACACGCTGGGCCTCCACATCTCTCTGCCACTTCTCAAGCTTGTCAAGCTCGCCAGAAATCTACCTTTCCAATCGGGATACCTCAGCGTAGCTCTTCTGGATCCTCTGGTGGATGGGGACAGCCGAGGGGTTGTCCCTTGAGTAGATCTGCTGGGCCAGCTGATGGTAGCGCTCTGCGCCGGCGGCGTCCCCCGCCTTGCGCGAAAGAGACGCGAGCTGTCGAGCCTCTTCCAATGATACCTGTGGCTGGGCGCCCACCGCCAACGGCTGCTTGCCGCCAGCCCCTTTGCCAGGTCCGCCGACGCCAGCGGGACCGTGGCCATGGCCGCCCTTGCCGTTCCCCTTGTGAAGTTCGCCTGCCCCTTGACCCCGCACAGGAAGAGGAGCAGCAAACATGCCAGGAGGGATGCCAGCCGCCCACACCCCGCCCACAGGAGGCACCTCCGCCGCGTGGACCTTGGAGAGTGAGCCGCCGCAGTGCTTGCAGAACCTGGCCTTGAGGTCGTTCTTGGCGCAGCCACCGGTGACGCACTTGAGACCGCCACCCGCCCCACCCTTGTCGACTCCACGACCAGACTACCATCCCTGCCACTGCTTGTTCTCGTCTCGCCATGGCGGAGTCGAAGCACGGCCGCCATGATACATGAAAGAAACCGCTCCCACAGGAGCTCTCAAAGACTGCAGTCCGAGCCAATGGCCCGCAACAGCAATGCCGCTCTGAAGTTGGCTGTTGCAAGCTCAGAAACACCTGAGCCAGAACGGCTCAAGGAGGAGGAGGAGGAGGACAAGGAGGAAAGGAGCCGACCGCGAACCGCAAAGCACGAATAACGTCGCGCCTTCGCGGGCGCCCTCGAGTATCGAGCGACGTCCACCGTCGGGGGGGCCCAACTTGGACGCAGAAGGACATACTAATCACGTGTGCTGATCTTGAACGCGCACGTCTGATCCGAACATCCAACACAGTCAACCCGTGTCATAAGGATGCGCAGTAAAGCTGCAAAAGGCCTGGAAGGGCCATGTTAGCCTTTCTCGGATGAGGCTGGCCAGCGAGAGTCGCTGAGGCTGGCCTGAAGGTGAAGGGATGCAAGGGTAGCCTTGGGAAGGTTGCGCATCCTTCTTTATGCGGGTTGACTGCACCTTGACTCGTGTTATATACAGTGGAGGCCGTCCACAAGCAACCTCCCACAAGAAACCCAACCCCGAGACCCCAGGACGTCCACTGCTTTTTGGTGCGGCGATGTGGCGCTTGCCATCGCATCGCGCTTGCCATCGCAAACCATCGAAACCCGAGAAACCCATTGGCAACAGACCCAACGCGTTCCGTCCGAACCGAATGCCAGGTTCGGCACTCGCCCAGCACGAAGGGACGGCAGCTGCGGTCGGCAGCTGTCTCGCGCCGCAGATGGCGCTCGCCAAGGACGGATGTAGCTGAGGCTCACACGAGTGTATCCCGTCTTTTTTTTTGAATGGCAAAAATAAGCCCCTGTCCCGCCTTTTTGTTTGAGCGCCCGAAATTGGCTCATGATTCCAATGTTCGTTCCGCTCTCGCCTTTTTGCTCAAGTCTCTATGTTGCGACGTCGCTCACCAGTGTCGGGGATCTTCTGCTCCGGGTCAATCCAGACAGGGGTCAGCAGGAAACCAAAAAAGCGCAATGCAGAAAACAAACAAAACTGCAACGCAGGTCTTCGCAAACCCGGGTCAGCCAATGTGCGCGGCCGCCTCGCGGCCACGAGCGGCTCGCTAACCCGGGTCAGCCAGAGGGGGTCTTCGCGGGATCCTACAGGATCTGGTGCCCTGGCTGACCCCCGTTTGCGCTGACCCCCGCCTCGAGGCTCCCGACAGGTGGGGTGGGGGATGCGACCCCGCCGCGCGAGGAGCACCAGCCTCACACACGGATGCGCCCTGGCAGGGCCCCCCGCTGCCCAGCTCCCCTGGGCGGCCTGGCCAGCGCCCGCCCGCCACGGAGCTCCCGCCGCGAGACGTCTGGGCGGGCGCGCCGCCCCTTGTGAGGACAGCGCGCACGCAGGATATCTTTTTTTTCTGCTAGGATTAGGTCGGGCATGTCCCCCTACAGGCGGACCTTGGACGAAACGTAACAAATAGTCAGAACATGCTCAGAGTACAAAAAAAAACAAACAACTGAAAAGATCGTCCCCAGACAATGTTCTGACTATCTTTGAAGATTCCTCCTGTAGAGGGACATGCCCGACTTGACACTAGGACCCCTCTCTCGCCACACACCATATATTGACTTAGTTTATCAAGGGGCAGCGCGGACTTCTGGGATCGGCGCGGGACCCCCTCCGAGGACAGCGCGGGGCGCACCAGGGACGGCGCCAGAGGCGACGCCAGGGGGGGAAGGGTCCGGGGCCGATCCAGATATCCGCGTGGGCCGTCGGAAATTTGTGTTCATGTCCTGGTTTGTTCCTCCGGGAAGCTTAGGATGAGTGCCTTTGAAGGGGCCCCGACACACACACACAAACATAAATACACACACACACACGCATACACACATAAATACACACAAATAACAGGATTCCGCAGATTTTCCCATATCTTCTGGGTGTTCGTCTTCCCCCCACTTCCCATATTTCCCATATTAGTCTCGGGGATCGACGATTGATTGTGTCTATGTGTGTGTTTTCTCCCCTCCTGAATCTTTTATATATATATATATATGTATACAGATGTGAAGGACTCGGTTATCCAGAACCTCGGGTTATGATGTTCCAACCTCTACTTTCACCTTGATCACCAGAGAGAATTCGGAGCACCAAAAGACCAGAACAAGTACCGAAACTCGAGGGTTTTCACGTGTCGGGCCCTGGGACACTCTCGCCCGACACAGTTGTCTCAGTTTTCTCAGCTTTCCCAGGTTTCTCAGCTCCCCCAGGTTTCTCAGCTTTCCCAGGTTTCTCAGCCTTTCCAGTTGATTCAGAACGGATCGTCGGCAGATTGTCCTGTGTCTTGCCCAGATCAGATTGGATTCTTGATGAGATGGAAGCGTCGCTCACAAGTCTGAAGCACTGGAAGGAGAGGAGGAGATGGAGGAGGAGGAGGAGGAGGAAGAGAAGGAGGAGAACGAATGTTTAGGAATCTCTAGGAATCCTCAGGAATCCTGAGGACCCTGTAGGAATCCGTAGGAATCCTAAAATTCATGAGGAATCCCCTGGAATTTCTGACGAGCCCTTAGGAATTTAAAGGAGTCTTCTGGAATTTTGAGGAATCCACAGAAAGCTTTAGGAAGGCGCAGGAATCGTAAGGGAATCCTTAAGAATCCTAGAAACAAATCCTTAGGAATCCCTAGGACACCCGCAGGAATAGAACTGGAGTGTTTTTTCGCGTGGCCGGGTGCTAAGATAACGCCACGGTGCGGGGGGGGCGGGATACCCTCTCGTGGACCTCCCCCTAGGACGGCCGATGAACATCAATTTCTAGAAGGGTTTTGAATGAGAAATCTCTCAGGTTTTTCATGTTTCTCAGTTTCTCAGGTTTCTTAGTGCTCTTGTAGATGCAGTAAAAGAAAACCTTTAGGACTCTTACGGAATTCTTGCGAATCTTTTGGAATTCTCTAGATTCCTGAGGAATCCTTTGGATTCCTTGGACATATTCAGGAATCCCTGGACATCCTTTGAATCTTGTATGAATCCTGACGAATCTTTGTGCATGCGTAGGAATCATTGAGAATCCTGCGGAACTTGTCTGAAACCTGATGGATCCATTCAAGTCGTTAGGAGTCATCAAATATGCTTGCGAATATTCATACTATTATCATTGCATGAATTTTCCAAGCAGCAAGCGACATCCTGAGTCTTTCATGAGAGCCACGCAGATTTGAATTTCGAATTTCGATTGTGGCCCAGGGGCCAAGCCTCCGCGAATTTGTTTTGTGTCCGGGTGCTAAACCTATCGTTCGGTTATTTCGGCCCCTCGGAATATCGAATAAAAATGCGGTGCTAAGATATCGCCGGGGGGGTTCTTAAATGCTTCCTCGGGTTATGTGAGCTGCTTGTGGATCTTAGTTTTTCTGGTTCAAAAAGCGCTCGGACCTGTTGAGTCCACAGCGCCTGTGTACTCCATTGCGACTGTGTGCATCATGGGAGTGTGAACCGTGGCGCCTGTGTATACCACATGGCATGTGTGCACCACAAAGCTTGTGTACGGTTGTTTTTGCGCAATCCAGTCCAGCTGGTACAAGGTCTCGCCCAGTCCAGCCCCTTGCACCAGCACAGGGAGAATGGAGGGAGGACAGTGGTAGTAGTCATAATGATATTGTGAGAGTGCACCGGCTGGTTGCGCCATGGCTTGCCCGATGCGTTACACCACACGTTGTGCTTGCGAACATTTACCTGCGCCATAGGTTGAACCGTAAGCTGCGCCATAGGATGCGCCCCCAGGGCGTGCCATAGCTTGCGCCATAGGTTGCGCACCCAGGGCGCCCCACAAATCGCGCCTTACGTTGCGCCTTAGGTTGCGCCCTCAGGGCGTGCCATACGTTGCGTCGATGGTTGCGCCACAGGTTGCGCCAAAGGGATGGTTGCGCCATATGTTGCGTCGACGGTTGCGCAACAGGGATGACGACGACCATTATGTGGCACCTGTGGCGCGCCACACCGCCGATCAAGTGCTAAAGAGCAGTGCCCGTTGGCACTGCCTGCAAGATTTGGCGGCGAGCCGAGTGGGGAAATGACAGGGGGCGGGCCTTCTGAGAAGGCTCAGAAGGCCTCCGGCTTTCTGAGAAGATGTCCAAGCCTCCCCCGAAGACACGGAGGGCTTCTCTGAAGACCAGAGGGCTTCTGAGAAGTCCCGCCGCCTTCTGAAAAGGCCTGCCCCCTCTCACTCCCCCCCTGGGCTCGCCGCCGAAAGATATCCACTGGACGTCGCCCATGAAGCAAACAGGTCCCACAAGAGACGGGTTTCGGACCGCACGGGCGGCCCTCGTGGACCAGCCTTTCATCCCAGGTCGTTTTTTGATGGTCCCGGGGCCTGCCATCCTCGTCCTCCTCGTCCTCCTCATCCTCCTCCCCGTCCTCGTCCTTCTCGTCCTCCTCATCCTCCTCCTCCTCCTCCTCCCTCTGCCTCGCTCCCCCCTCCCCCCAGGAGGTGAGAGGAGGTGGAGGGCACGAGCACTGGAGGGAGTGCAGAAGCAAGGCAAAGGAGGTGGAGGGGCCAGGCCGGAACCCGTTGAAAGGTTCGCGCCGAAGGATGCGAACCTCGAACCTCGAGGATCGAGGCATCCTGGCCCTCGAGGGCCTTCGTCGTCGCCGCGGCTGGACGCGGCTTGGGAAACTGGTGCGTCTGAGCCCCAGTCGGGCCCCGTGGACCCATTTTGAGTTTGCGCCGAGGTTCGAACCTCGAACCTCGAACCTCGAACCTGAGCACACATGTGAGCGTCACAGCATGCCTGCCTGGACGGAGGGGGGGTCCGCACCCCCGTCCCCGTACGCTCGTTACCGTTACGGGGGGGGGGGGGGGGGAACCCCCCCCCGTAACGGGCGTTACGGGTCCGAGCAATAAAAAAACAAGCTCCATGGACGTACTGGGGTCTCAGGGTTGGGTTTCTTGTGGAAGGTCTCTCGTGGACTGGCCTCCGCTGTACGGCGCACTGGCCCCCCAAGGGGCTGCTGCTGCGCACTGTTTCCCCGGGACCACGGGACCACCTCACCAGGACCTCGTCGAAGATCTGCTGACCTGGGTCAACCCAGAACCGCGTCTGTCAGGCCCTGCAGGATCCTGCACCCGAACCCAGGTCAACGCCCCTGGCCCCGCAGCCTGAGCCTTTTTCTTCGACGGCCCCGAGGCCCAGTAAGGGGCCCCCCAGAGGCCGAAGCCATCGACAAACGTCCCGTCGTGAGTTTTGTCACGGCGCGAGGCGCGAGGGGGCGGGGGCAATCATCCCTCCTCCCTCCTTCTCTCCCTCCTTCATCAAGAGTCGTTTTTGTTGGAGTCCCGAAACGGTGCGGCGACAAACCGTGCGGTGACCTCGAAATCCCCCAAGACCTCACCGCACGGTTAGTCATCTCACGGTCTTGGGACCTCGGATGCCCCAATCGCCCGAGACGTCCTCGGAGAACGACCCGAGTCCCCAAACCGTGCGGTGACCCCGTATCCCCACCGACTCACCGCACGGTGTGGTCACCACCCCGTTTGGGGACCCCCGAGTTTTCTGTTTGGTCACCGCCCCGAGGCCCGGCAAAGGTGCCCCCGGAAGCCGCACCGCTTCTCTCGGGGGTGCGCAGACATGGATTAGCGATCCATGGATCTGGCGCGCGATCGCCCAATCCATGGATCGGGGGAGGTGCCATCCCCAAAATGCGGCCGGTTCTGCCTCGTTCGGCGGCGCAAATCCACGATTTCCCATAGAAACGGGACCCTTCGCTAATCCACGCCCCCTTGATCCATGCTTGCGATAGCCTGATTAGGGCGCCAGAATGATCTGGGGTAACTCGGGTCCAGGGTAACTGGGGTTTGGATTTCCGAAAACAAAAAAAACAACCCGACCTAGCCCTGACCCGGGTTGTCCCCGATGATTTGGGGCTCTGGACGACCGAGGTATCCGGGGGAACTCGGGCCTGGGGTAGCTTGGGTTCGGAATCCCGAAAAGCGAACCCGAGTTAGCCCTGACCCGAATTACCCCCGATGCTGCGGGGCTCCGACCGATGCTCTCCTCCGTTCTCACCCCCCGCCCCCTGCCTCCAGCCTCCGCTCTCCTCCCGCCGCGCTCCCTTCCTCCCTCCCTGGTCCTGCCTGCAGGTAGGAGCTCGGCCACGAGAGACCTTCCACAGGAAGCTCACTCCTGAGACCCCAGGGCCTGGATTCTTTTGCATGGGAACGTCACGCTTTCCACAGCCAGCCAAGCCGTTGAGACCCAAGAAACCCGGGGCATCCTGGAGGCGAGCAGGGTGTTGCTTGGCATGGCTTCCACGGGACTGCCTCGCTGTCCTGCTGCTTCCTGCTGCAGGTATTCTGGCAGGGGATGACCCCTATCCCAGGCTTCGTATTGTTATCGGATGGGCCAGGAGCTTGGGGTCCAACCCTGGAATATACGAAAGGGGGGGCCGTCCTCGATAAGGGGTGCGGCCGAATAGCCCCCCTTGGGGGGGGGGGGGGGGCATCCTCGATCAAGGGTGCGGCCAAACTTTTCGGGCGGAACTCGGGGGCTGGGGCAGAACCATCGCCTGCGAACTTCTCCTCCCTCATCCTGTTCCCTCTACGCGTGAGCACCAAGGAACATGTCAGTAAACTGTCGGGGAAACATGAATTCCAGAAGAGCCGGCACGCAAACATCACCCGCCTGCACCGGGCCCCGCCAACGTAAGACAGGTCACACACCCTGGCTCGCATCGTAGCTTGCACCTCGAATTATTCTAAGCCGTGTTAGATCTGCTGCTCTGGCCCTCCTCCTCCTCCTCCTCCGCCTCCTCCTCCTCTTCCTTCTCCTCCTCCTCCTCCTCCGCCTCCTCCTCCTCCCCCTCTCCTCCTCCCCCTCCTCCTGCATTCCTTCTCCTGAAAAATGATACCGAAGAAAAGCTCCAATAAGAATATGTTTAGGCAAGGCTATGGGGCTATAGGACTATAGGGCCACAGAGCCAGAAGGCTATGGGGCTATAGTGCTATAGGGCTATAGAGCTACATGGACAGAGGGCTATAGGGTTAGAAGGCTGTCAGGCTATAGGACCATAAGGCTATAGGGCTATGGGGCTATAGGGCTATAGGGGTATTTGGCTACTGGGCTATAGAGCTATGGTGGCTTCATGGTTATACAGGGAGGTTAAAAACACAAGGAATCTGAAGGAATTTCAATTTCTAGGTTGTCCCGTAGAGATTGCAGCCCCGAAGCAAGGCAGACAACAAAAGTGGGAATCTAAAAAAGCAAGAACCGGACCCGCGACGCGGCATGAACCAAAACAAGACACACCCCAGAACAGCAGAAGGAAGATCTGGGAAACATCTGTCCAAAGATCTGGGGAGTGTCGAACGGAAGACTTGACGCGGTTGCAAAGCGATAATCTGGAGGAATGTTTCGGGAATAGTTGCGGACATATCTGAGGGAGGAAGATCTGGCGGAAGATCTGGCGAAAGATCATACGGACAATCTAGCGGAAAATCTGGCGAAAGATCCCACGGAAAATCCGCCGACCCCTTGGGGATCATCGGCGTGTGAGATGCTTTTTATATTTTTTTATTTTTTTTCCCCCTCCCTATAAAAAATTAAAAAACAAAAAATAAAAAAAAATAAAAAAAAAAAAAAAAAAAAAAAGAAAACAAAAGACCCCCTCCCCCGGGAGCCCGGTCCGGTCGATTTGGAGGGGGGGGGGGGTCCGGGACGAGCGCACCACGGCCGGGACGAGCGCAGCACGGCCGGGACGAGCGGTTCACGGGGCTTTTCCGGGCCCAAGAGGGCCTCAAGACGGGCCAAGAAGCCCCCAAGAGGCCTCCAAGACGGCCCACGAAGGCCCCGAGACGCCAAACGACCGCTCCAAGACGCCCAAGATGGCCCCAAGACGGGCCAAGAGGTCTCCAAGACGGCCCCCGAGGTCCCAAACAAGCCTCCCAAGAGGGCCCCAAGAGTCTCAAATTGTTGATTTTCCATAGTGTTTTTCTATGTTTTTTGTTTTTTCCGCCTTTTCGGCTCCCCGACGCTCCAAGACGGCCAAAGAGGCCCCAAAGACAGCCCCAAGATGGCCCAAGAGGCCAAGAGGCCCCCAATACGGCCTCCAGACGGCCCAAGACGGCCCCAACACGGCCCAAGAGGTCCCCAAGACGGCCCAAGAGGGCTCCAAGACGGCACCAAGAGGGGCTCAAGAGGGCGACCAAACATGTTGAAACTCTAGCTTTCTGCCCCCAGGAGCCCAAGGGGGCCCCAAGAGTGCCCCAAGAGGCCCCCAGAGGCCCTCACGAGGCCGCCCAGGCGCCCCAAGGAACCCCCAAGAAGCACCCCAGAGGCTCCGAAACGGCCCCCAAGTGGCTCCAAAACTCGCTTCCAGAGGCCCCCGAAAAGCGATCCGCGAGATCCCGATACACATACAAGACGCCTCTAACCCATAACCCATAACCCAGAGCCGTTTCTCCGTGTCCCCGTTGTCCTCCTCCTCCTTTGCCTCCACCTGGGCCCCCAAGTGGTTCCAAACTGCCTGCCATAGGCCCCCGAGAAGCGATCCGCGAGATCCCGATACACATACAAGACGCCTCTAACCCATAACCCATAACCCAGAGCCGTTTCTCCGTGTCCCCCTTCTCCTCCTCCTCCTCCTTTTCCTCCACCTGGGCCCCCAAGTGGTTCCAAACTGCCTGCCATAGGCCCCCGAGAGGCGTGCCGCGAGATCCCGATACACATACAAGAAGCCTCTATCCCATACTCCACCTCACATGAACATGCATCCCGATCCATCTACTGAACATGCCTCCGTTTCGGCACACCCCGCACGCGGCAACTTGAGTAAAAGGCCCCAGAGCCCGAATATACGCGCGGTTCCCCGCCAACATTGGGCACGTCCCTCATACATTTCGTGGCTCCACGGCGCGCTCCAACCATAGCCCCAGTACCCGCGGTCACGTAAACTTCCAACCCCACGCGCACACACACGTCGATCGTGTCGTGGCTCCAGAATACGTCCACCGTGGGGCCCAGTGGGAACATTCGCATGCAAGTATACCCCATGCCGGCACACCCTTTGCACGCGCCGTGGCCTCGCACATGGCCAAGTTGACCCAAAACTCCCGACCGCTACCGAAACGTCTCGAAGACACTCCCGAGCCCAACCTGGCTCCATTATGCCTCTCAGATGGCCCCAGATGAGACCACGACCGCCCGCGGTGTCGCCGTCCGCTCGGACCCCCCCGCGGAACTGCCCGAGACCCTCTGGCGGTGGCGGCGAACAGACACCAAACAAATATCACTCGCCTTTTCACCCCTTCGCAGCTTCCACTACCCCCAGATTGGCATAAGCAAGGGGTCGGCGGTGTGGCGTAAGCCTAAGAATCTGGAGGATAAATCTGGCGGAAGATCTGTCAGAAGACCTGGCGGAAGATCTCGAGGAAAATCTGGCGGAAGATCTGGCGGAAGCTCCAGCGGAACATCTGGCGGAAGATCTCGCAGAAGATTTACAAGATCAATCTGGAGGAAAATCTAGCGGAAAATCTGGCGGAAAATCTCGCGGAGGATCTGAAGAACATCTGGCGGAAGATCTGGCGGAACATGCAGCGAAAGATCTGCCGGAAGATCTGGCGGAAGATCTGGCGGAAGTTCTGGCGGAAGATCTGGAGGATGAAACTGGCGGAAGATCTGGCGGAAGATATGGAATACAACTCTGGAGGAACATCTGGCAAAAATATGCAAGAAGATCTGGCGGAAGATCTAGCGGAAGATCTTACGGACAATCTAGCGGAACATCTGGCGAAAGATCCCACGTAAAATCTGGAGGATAAATCTGGCGGAAGATCTGTCAGAAGATCTGGCGGAAGATCTCGAGGAAAATCTGAAGGATAAAACTGGCGGAAAAATAGAGATAAGAAAACAAAAGAAAAAAAAAGGGGGGGGGGGGGAAAAAAAAAAAAAAAAAAAAAAAAAAAAGAAAAAAAAAAAAAAAAAAAAAAAAGAAAAAAGAGCAAAAAAAGAGAAAAAAAAAAAAAAAAGAAGGTGGGAACCCCCAAAGGGAAGCTCCGGCGGAAGCTCCGGCGGAACATCTGGCGGAAGATCTCGCAGAAGATTTACAAGATCAATCTGGAGGAAAATCTAGCGGAAGATCTGGCGGGAAATCTCGCGGAGGATCTGAAGAACATCTGGCGGAAGATCTGGCGGAACATGTAGCGAAAGATCTGCCGGAAGATCTGGCGGAAGATCTGGCGGAAGTTCTGGCGGAAGATCTGGAGGATGAAACTGGCGAAAGATCTGGCGGAAGATGTGGAATACAACTCTGGAGGAAAATCTGGCAAAAAATCTGCAAGAAGATCTCGCGGAAGATCTAGCGGAAGATCTGGCGGAAGATCTCGCGTAAGATCTGGAGAACAATTTGGCGGGAGATCTGGAGGAAAATATGGTGGAAGATCTGGCGAAAGATCCCGCGGAAAATCTTCCGCTAGCCAGAAGATCTGGCGGAAGATCTCAAAGGATATCTGGCGGAAGAGCTTGAGGACGGTCAGGCGGAAGATCTGGAGGATAGATCTGGCGGAGAACATAGCGGAAGATCTGGCGGAAGATCTGGAATGCAAATCTGGCTGAAGATCTTGCGGAAGATCTGGCGTAAGATGTGGCGGACGATCTGGCGAAAGATATGACGGAAGATCTCGAGGAATATCTGGCGAAAGATCTGGCGGAAAATCTGGAGGATAAAACTGGCGGGAGATCTGGAGGAATATTCGGCGGAAGATCTGGAGAAAGACGAGGCGTAGCAGGACGAGGTGGAGGAGGGAGGGGAAAAGGAGGAGGAGGCGGTGGAGGAGGAGAAAAGAAAGAGGAGGAGGAGGAGGAGGAGGACGAGGAGGACGAGGGGGGTAGGGATGGAAGGGAGGGAGGGGAGGGAGGAGAGGGAGGGAGGGAGGGAGGGAGGAGGAGAAAGATCTGGGGGACAATCTAGGTGGAGATCTGGGGGGAAAGCTTAGGGAAGATCTGGACGACGAGCTGGGGGCTCCTGCTCTTCCACCGCCTCCTCCTCCTCCCTCCTTTTCCACTCCGTCCTCCTCCTCGTCCTGCTACACCTCCTCTTCCTGTTCTTTCGCCAAATATTCCTCCAGAGCTTCCGCCGGAACTTCCGCCAAATCGTTCGCCTATTTTCTCCTCCAAATATTCCTCCGAATCTTCCGCCAAATCTTCCTCCAAATCTTCCACCAGAACTTCCGCTAAATCATCTACGACATCTTCCGCCAAATTCAGATTCCAAATCTTCGGCCCGATCTTCCGCTATCTTCCGCCAAATTTATCCTTCAAATATTCGGCCAAATGTTCCTCAAAATCTTCCGCCAAATCTTCCTCCAAATCTTCCACCGAATCTTCCGGCAAGTGATCCTCCAAATCTTCCGCCAAATCGTCCACTAAATCTTCCGCTATATGTATCTCCCGCCAAATGTTCCCAAAAATCTTCCGCCAAATCTTCCCGCAAATCTTCCTCCCAATCCTCCGCCACATCTTCCTCCAAATATTCCGCCAAATTTATCTTCCAAATTTTCCGCCTGATCTTCCGCCAGATCTTCCGTCAGATCTTTCGCCATATCTTCCGCCAGATTTTCCGCCAGATCTTTCCCCAGATCTTCCTCCCTCAGATTTTCCCGCAGAGCTTCCCCCGAACATTGCTCCAAACGTCGCTTTGCAACCTCCGCCAAGGGGGGAGGAGGAGGAGGAGGAGGAGGAGGAGGAGGAGGAGGAGGAGGAGGAGGAGGAGGAGGGGGAGAAGGAGGAGAAGGGAGAGGAGGAGGAAGAGAAGGTGGGGGAAGATAGCCGTGGCCATTTTTTAAGCTAGGTTTTCGACTATCACTCGCGCGACGACTGCAGGGAATGAAACAAAATAAAGAATTTAAAACATATGATTTTAGAGTAGGTGCGCGAGACTGAAGCCGGGCATGCCCGTCTAGTTTGTTTGAACTCCCTGTACCGCTATAGGGCTATAGAACTATGGGGCTATAGGGCTACCGGGTACACGGGATTGCCGCCGAAATCAGCGCCGTACCTCACCTAAGCGTATGAATCCGCAAGGGATACCGGGCACCCGGGCAACCAGGCACCCGGGCGTGCCGCCGAAATCGGCGCCATCCATCACCTAACCATATGAGTCCGCTAGGACACCTACAGAGGCAAGCTCTGATTGTGGAATAACTTCCCCCTGTCGCACCCCGAGGCCAATTGATAGGGCGGGCCAGGCGTTTCGCCTGAGACTTCCTCACCATGTATGACTCTGAAGCTTTAAACTTGCAACGGTTTCACAGGTGGAGGGCGGGTGGTTTTCAACATTTGACTCTCGCCTTAGCTCCGCGTGCACTCAACTTACTAAACATTTGCAAGAATTTCACGGGTTGAGGGCGAGTGGTTTTCAACATGTGACTCTCGCCTTAGCGCCGCGCACATTCATCTTTAACATTGCAAGAGCTTCATGGATTGAGGGCGGTTCCTTTTCAAAATGTGGCTCTCGCCTTAGTGCCGCGCACATTCGTCTTAAACATTGCAAGAGCTTAACGGATTGAGGGCGGCTCCTTCTCAAAATGAGGCTCTCGCCTTAGCACAGCGCACATAGGTCGTAAACACTGCAAGAGTTTCATGGATTGAGGGCGGTTCCTTGTCAAAATGTGGCTCTCGCCTTAGCGCCATTCACGTTCGCCTTAACAGCTTGTAACAGATCCACGGATTCCCATGATCAGCGTACCACAAATAATGTTTTGGAAGGGTTCAGGCTTATGAGGGTGCACGAATTATACTGATTCGCGGTGCTCAAGTCCCGGAAATGACGTTCTGGCACGAAGTAAGGATCGTCAAGAAGCAATAGTCCGGTTGATCCGTGGCGTTGAAATCCAGAAAACAATGTTTTGGCATGCTTCAGGGTCTTCAAACAATTGTCTTCCAACGAGGCAGTGCCCTCAGTAAAAATGAACCTTTGATGGGGCCTATGACGAGGAAGCTTGAAGGAAGGGTTTATTTCAACATCGTTGATGCCTCTTGGGTTTAAACTGGTCCTCCTCCTCCTCCTCCTCCTCCTCCTCCTCCAGCTCCTCCTCCTCCTCTTCTATGGCGATGCGCATGCGCAGAGATTCTCGGTATGAATTCTGCTTTGGACAATTGTATGATGATGCGAGCAACTATCCACAATCCTGACCATGTTGAACGGGATCGTTAACCGATAGCCGATGGGTAAACAATATGTTGCGCGCGCATTCGCAGACCATGGTCACGACGATCCGAGCGTGGGGCGCGACAAGTGTGCCTCGACGCGCGACATGAACTCGTCCAGATCTTCTTCGGGCTGCGGAACGCCTTCCTCGTCCTCCGCGCAGGAGCAATGACTGCGATCATTGAAACAAATCCGCATACATCGCCTCCGTGACTTGCGCAACTTGGGACAGGTAAGCTCTCTCTGATGCCTTCCGGAGCTGACCCCATCCCCTCCTCGCAGGCGCCCTTGGAAACACCCCCCAGGGATTGAGCCTCGGCGCTCTGTCTGGACGACTCCAGACGGCGTCAAAACAGCTCTGAGGATCCGAGCTGGTCCTAGATACCTCGAAAGCAGCCCCAGACTGCCTCAAGGCTGCCCCAAAATGCCCCCGATGCAGCCCAAGAAGGCTGCAAGAGAGCCTCCAGGCGGGCCCGAAGAAGACGACAACAATGAAGGGGCCCTGGGACACACAACAAAAATACACACAAATAACAGGATCCCTCTAGATTTGTTTCATATTTTCTGGGTTTGTGTCTTCCCCCCCACTTCCCATATTTTCCCATATTTTCGTGGGACTCGACGAGTAGTTCTGTCTGTGTCTTTCTTTCCCTCCTGAAACAATGATGTTTCATGCGTGCTTCAATGCTGTTCGCGGTGCCGCCTTTCTGGGCTTCTGGCAGCGAGCTCGGACCAAAACGGCCCCAAGGGCCCCCCAACCTGTCCACTAAGCCGCCAAGACGGCCCGAAACCACCTCAAGAGGGCTCCAACAAAGCCCGGGGAGGCACCCAAGACGGCATCCGAGGGCGCCAGACTGGCCAAAACAGGCCCCCGGTAAAGCGCACGGGGGGCCCCAGGAATCCCTCCAGGAGGCCCGAAGCAGCCCGAATCACAGATTTCCCGGCAAAGCCCGGCCACTCCTGGTGGGGAGCTCTGGCGCTGCAGCGCGACCGGTGCCCGAGGATGCGTGCGGCTCCTCGTCGCGCGGACTCTCTGCGTCTGGGGCCTCCCCTCTCGACGTGGGGGTCTCCGGGCGACCCTTCTTCTTCTGTTTCTTCTTACTATTATTGTTATCATCATTATTATTATTATTATTACTATTATTATGAATATGATTATGTATTATTATTATTATTCTTCTTATTTTCCTTATTCGTATTCTTTTTATGTTTATTATTATGTTTCTTCGTATTAGTATTATTATGCTTCTTCTTCTTCACCATATCATTGCTATTATGTGTGCGATTCGTCTTATGTTTCGTCTTCTTCCCCTTCCTCCTCCTCCTCCTCCTCCTCCTCCTCCTCCTCCTCCTCGTGCTCCTCCTCCTCCTCCTCCTCCATCTCCTCCTCCTCTTCCTCCTCCTCCTC
>CAUYUJ010020113.1:0-45369 GCA_963575745.1 Prorocentrum cordatum | reverse complement strand
GAGGAGGTCGGTGACACATCTTAGCCAGCAAGAATCCGCCCCTCACCCAGGAGATCCGAACAGTGACAATCCCAACGCACGTCATTCCAGGGTTTCGTTGTCCGGGTGTTTCGGGCCCTTCTGATTTTTCTCGAGTCTCTGGCTCCAGCGGCTCACATCATCGGGTGTGGGCCCACAGCGAGCCGAGATCTGGTCAGCAGTCCATTTCTCCCCCCAGACTCCCCGATCACCAAGTACCGACGCCTCCACCCCCACATCAGTAGGCGGCTTAATAATGGATCCGTTGGAACGGGCCGCGAGCTCTAGGTCTATGGGTGCTGCTGGTCGCGGTTCCCCTGTGGTCCACCTTCTGTATTGTGGAGCCCACCCAGGGAAGAGGCGTTTAGCAGCAGGTCCTTTCTGTCTTCGGAAGGCGATTGAAACATCTTGGGGAGTTGGTCAGGTCTTACAAAGAGACTTTGTTCCGGCCCAACTGTACGCCCCACAAGTCGTGCAGCATAAAACCGTCGAGCCTCGGATCACTCGCCTTCCGTCGGCTCCAAAAACAGCGGCTTTCATGAAGGCGTGCCGAGAGAGCCCCATGAGGTTTTGAAGCTCTCGAGGTGCCCTGGCTGCTGGCGGTCTCGACCTTTAGCTTTGATCACAAGCTCGGGAATGTCCTGAGAGCCCTTCAAGCTGCGACTGGCCACCAGAATATCTTGCTCCGCGGCCCAATGAGCCGCCTCACGGACAACTGGCTTGAAAACTCTCCCAACAGACCTGGCCTCTACCATGCTGGGGTGGCAGCCGGCCCCTACGTTCGCAGATTTATCCGCCGCATCTGAACCAAGTTTAGCCAAGGTGGTGGTCCGACCTACCTCCACGTCAGCCCAGCTGGTGCGTGCCTTTACTTTAGTGGCAGTGGGGTTGACTCCATCACAGGCATGGAACACACGCGACCTTAAAGGACACTGCGAGCAGCTCGAGGTCATCACAAGCGGCGGGCACCGGAGCGCTCCGAGCGTGCCGCTGCAATCGATATAGATTTGGACATTCATCACATCCACAACCCCGCGGGCTGCCATCTATATCGCATAATCTGCACCGTCTCTCGCTGATTGAAGAGGCGCTGCATCGAGCGGGACTGCGCCAAAACATGCTGAGATGAACCGGCCATCCTCATCCATCGCGGCGAGGGCCCAGCCCGCGCGGGCCATCGAGGGGTCCGCGGGGTCGCGGCAAGACCCGTCCGAGAAAACATGTCCCCGCAGGACCCCGTCTTCTGGCCGATTCACCCAAGCGACACCTGCTTGACAGGCGCGGAGGGGGGAGGGGGCCAGCTGAAGGGGGAGAGGGAAGAGGCCTGCTGCCGCCGTCTCAAGGTCCTGAAGCCAGGCCTCAAATCTGGCCGCGGCCTTCAGTAAATCCGCGCTGCAGGCCGTGATCCCTTCACCGTGCATAGCTGGGCATACAAATCGGCGATGCCAGAGGGTCCCTGGAGCGGAGCGACACAGCTGGCATAGCTAGCCCTCGGAGAGACCGTGCTTGCAGAGTCTGTCTTGGGCCCAGGTGCATTGAAAGACTAGACTGCGCAGCGACTCCTGATGATGCTTCGACCAGATGCCACGCGCGGGCCTTTCCATCAGATCCAGGAGAGGCTCCCAGAAGATGGGGCGGGTCCAGACAAACGAAGAACTTCGGGCTGTCAAGGCCGCCACGTCTGATTTCCTCTGGGCCGCTCGCTGCGCTAACAAAGAAACGTGATGGAGTGGAAGTGCAAGCAGATCCACCGCCCTACCATCCTCGGTCGCCACGCTCCGAGCATTTTGGATTTGCCAGCCTAGGTTCTTGATGATTTGAACAAAAAACGCGCGCTGGTGTGATTTTACCGCGCGCCAAGCAAATCGGGCCTGGATCAAATCATGCTGGGCCCCTTCTAGAGCCGGCTGCATGTTGGCCAGCGTGGGCCTGCCTTTCCATTTGCCTGGGCCCAAGCCGAGACCACGGCTCTGCGGTAAAAGGCCTGGGGGTCCATGCGCAATCCAATTTTTGAGCTATGCAATCTGAGGCCCGGCGAAGCCGTGCCCTCGCTTTTGAAAAGGGACCTCGCCGCAGAAATTCGGAGACCGTGAAGCTGACGACTCGTGAGGCCGCCCAATATGGCCCCCCAAACGGCACATGCCTGCGGGCCTGCTCGCTGCACTGTGGGCAACGGCCCCGCTGCCTCGAAGCTGACGCGGTTTCCAGCTCCTTCTGGCACCTTTTCGGAGTCGCGTGGCCTGAGTGGTGGTCCTACGTCGTCGCCCAGCCGCCGTCGCCGTCGACCCTCGGCTCCTGGTCGCCTTCCTGGCCAGGAACCCACGACGCCGCCAGATTGCCCCGAGCTGCGTCTCAAGGTGCCTCGTGGATGCAACATAGTGGGCCTTGGAGTTCCGCAGAACCAGCTCGAGCCCAGCGTGGCCTACCACCAGCTTGTCCCCCACCTGGCCTAGCTGCTGCGTGATGGTGCACACGGTGCCGAGGCACTGGGCGCGAACGCCATCAACAACGTTCCTGATCTTGACATCAGGGCGGGCCCCCTGAAGGTCTCTGAGAAGGCGGAGCACTGACATCTTAGCAAACGAGCCCCACCCGGGATGAAAACCTCCCCGACGGCGATGTGGAAGCTGAGGACTCTGAGCCCCCCATAAAGCCTGCAAGCAGCCAGAATGAGGCGCCCATTGAAACCCGTGGCCCTGGACTCCCTCATCAGGACAGGGTGGGGCGCTCCTTCATAGAAATCCGCTCCGCTAGGTCACAGAACAGGGTGGCGGGCTCAAACTTGTTTGGAGAGGCGAGGTAGTTGTTGAGCTCAGGTTCCCATCCAGCTAGATCGCGCGTCCGACCGCGCGATCCCCACAAGCAAAAGAGGTCATGTGCGCGCGCGCTCCCACTCCTTGGCCATGGATTGGCGCATTCGTGTCCAGACTCGGAAACTGCTTGCAATGAGCGCGATGGGGCGGAGACCTGGGCCTTCTGCTTTAGCAGTAGCGATGCAAGCGGTGATCGTGGGCCACATGTTGGGCGCCTCCCGGTCTCTTTCCCGAAACGCAACGACATTGCATAGACGGCTTAGAAAGTCGTCGGACAGGAACAACCAACTTCTGGGATTGATGCCGTCGACCCCCAACCCCACATCATGCCTGCACATTTCCAACGCAGAGCGGAACTGCTCGACCGTGGGAAGGGGGCAGGGCATCAGCTTCGGCCGAACATGTTTAGGCATCCGTCATCATCGTCTTCGTGTCTTGCTAGTACTTGCTTCAGTCCGACTGCAAGTGCAAAACAGCGGCGTTCCCCTGCAGTTGCAGCTCATCGGGCGCAAGGGGAGGGACGATCGCTGCCGCCTCTCGGATAAACACGCGCGCGGCCTTGTCTCCCCCAGACACTGCATCGCGGGCCCATGCTCGCCAGCGCTGCCATCGGAGACGAGACTGCAAGCGCGTGATACGCTCGGTGATGACATCTATTGAGTTGATGACAGCTTCCAGGGAGTCACCACGCGATGCCGCCACATCTCAAATAAAAGAGATGTCTCCGATAGGCCCCAGATCTGGTCCCAGAACTGCAGGATCGATCTGCTGGATGGTTCTCAGGAGGCCTCAGAACCTCGGGATGTCAGGACCTGCCCAAAGGCCGCGAATCAGGTGCACGAGTCCCTGGAGTGATTTCCAGTCGGCCTTTCGGTGACACTCCATCTTTCCACCGCCGCCGCAGAAGCATCTGCGGCTGCGCTTCGCGACGACGGAAGCCGCCGGCACGTCCACGGCATGGCGTGTCAGCTCCTTCGCAGAGGTCAAAGCGATGACACAGCTCATCTTCCATCTTGGCAAGCCACTCGCTCCAGGGGGCCTCTAAGTTCTTGTCCCCAGGGTCTCCAGCGGCCCAGGTCCAGCGGTGTCTGAGGGGCCCCTTCTGGCAGCCAATGGGGGCCTTGGTGGGGAACGCTTTTCGCGACACGCGTACATGAACTGGGAGCCTGAGGAGAATCCTCGCAACGTCAGCTGGACTGGGGTGCGCGGGCCGCATGGGGCAGCATGAAGCGGAATGATACGTTGCACTGCAGAGGCCATCCCTCTCGAAACGATAAAGGAATCGAGACAGCGGGCCTTGCCAGCGCCGCTGGAGAAGGTCGCCGTGCCAGGCGCCACTATCGCCCCGTCGAGTAGCTGAGTCCACTTGACCAATCCAGGCGTGTCTGGGGTCATGTTGAAGTCTCCTGCTAGAATCCAGGGCATCTGGTTACCTTGGAGAAAGACTCCCATATCGTCCAGGAGCTCGAGGTTGTCCCCCTTGCAGTCCTGGCCATCGTGGGCATAGAGAGCAATTCAGGGAGACCCAGAAGCCACCATCGCATCAACCTTGAGCGCTGCAACTCTTCCAGCACCGGTAGAGCGTAGTCCCAGATCCTTCCGGGGGATCGCGATCGAACGAGCGCGGGACGCGACGCCAGCCATGACCCCCGCCGAAGTAGCCAACAGGTGATCCCCGGTGCGGACCGCGACTTCGAAGTCGGTCTTGAGGCCCCTCTAGAGGGCCCAGTTGGTGGCCGACCTCTCCTTGGATTTCTCGATCCGAGTCTCCTGCGCGCTCCAGGCGTGACTGCTGCGGGTCCCTGGGCCCAGTTGTCATTCAAGGACATCCTGGTACGAGGCCCACGTGTTGGGGTTGAATGTGATGAGGCGCCAGTTTGACGGCCCGGCAGAGGCCTGGACGCTGCGCCTCCCGCGGCTGGTTGGAGGAGCAGACGTGCTCGCAGCCGCCGCCGGTGTCGTCGCGCTCGCCGTCGGGCTGCTGGATGCCGACTCGCTCCCAGGTGACGCCGGTGCCTGAGCATTCGCCGTGAGCCAACGAATGGTCTCGGTCTGGTTGTCGACATGTCGGTGCACTTCTGCCTGGTAGTCCATCAGATCGACTTGATCGCGCAGCAGTGTGAACAATCTCCGATAGCACGCCCTTGCTCGCACTCACTCGTTCCAAGCTCGGGTGCATATGTATCTGGCCAAGTTGATGCGTGCTTCCAGTGTGTCGATGCCCTGGAACTCAGCCATGGCCTGTAAGACAGGTGGATAGGCCTCGTCAGCCAGCTGTCAGTACACGCAAGGGACGCAGTGCTCACGCCAGTCCAAGCGGCCCTCTGACTCAGTGCGGGCGCCAGGTTCAGGCGACATCCAAGTGCTGGTCATAGCACGAAGGCGTCGGAGGAGCAGATGCTGTTGCTGCTCGGCGCGCTCTCCCAGGGGGGGTTCCAGCTTGAGCTCCTCGACTCACGTCTCCATCGTTCGTCTCTTGCAGAAGGATGGGCGTCCTGTCTGCAACGATGCGCGGCAAAACTCTGGCGACTGACTGCCAGGGACGTCATCTCCTGGACTTAGAAGCGGATCCGTAACGTGGTTCCATGAGCCCGAACACGACAACGGGACTTGCGTCCTACACGCCTGGCAAAGCCCCGAGTCAGCAGCGTGTCGGGCTTTGCCCAACCGAGGATGACCAGGGGACCTTTCCCCATCTCGCCATCTCGCCACTGCAACCAGGGGGAACTGCCTTTGCGTCCAGCGATCCGTGGCGGACATGCACCAGGGTGACCAAGTCCTGGATTTGCTCTGGCGCCAGTGGCCGCGTGCTCTCTAACGCCCGTGCCAAAAAGGGCGCATCCATGCAACATCTCGCAATCCTCGCCGTCGGCACCTATGTCGCTGAAGTCGCTACCTGTGATGCTACCCTGGCTCATTGTGGTCCACCCGTGGTAATCGACGTTGACCATGTCGCCCAGCGCCCACTCGCGGCCATCCTCGTGCCGCTGGTACTCTAAGCAGTGGTGGTCGTCCTCGCTGTCGCAGCTGTCCGAGTCGGCGACCGCGTACTCGCCGATGTAGTTCCAGCAGCTGAAATCCCTGACGCGGCGTCGGCCAGGCGGGCCGATGGGCGGCGCTGGCCCTTGTCGGTCTGGGTTTTGCAATCCAATCCCGGAGTCTTTCGAAACCACAGCGATGTAGACCGATCGCCATTCGTAGTTGGGCCGAGCTCAGGGTCGCTAGCCAGCGCAGGGACCTGTCTCGGCGGAAACGACTCCTGTCCCACGCCAATGTGCATATCTCCGCGGCAAATTGCGCCGCTGTCTGGTGCCTCATGCGCCGGACGTTGTCGACGCGGGGGTGCTGCAGATGCTGAGTCAGGTAGCTGGTGCGCCAGTCCAGGCATGCCAGCCTGTCACCATATCGTGCACCGATGTCGGGATCCTGGGTCCATCTCGTGGCCCATCGTGACGCAAGGCGGTCCACTCCTGGTCCAGGGCTGCTGCGGACTCGCCGCTGCTGTCGCCCTGGCTGGTTCCTATCCGCTGTGATGTGGTAGGTGCCGGTATCGTGCTCCGCGTGGCCGTCGTAGTCACCCATGACTTCCGATGTGAACGCGCAACAAGACCAGTAGGGTCGACCAGGGCTGGCATGCCCACAGTCACCCGTGACTGCTGGGACCATCATGCTTGACCAATCTTCGTGTTCAAAACTGCAGCGGCTCGGATGTGTCTGCTGGTCTGAACAGCTATCATCGCCCCGCTGCCCCTGGAGGTGGAAGTCGTAGTAGTTGGGGTAGAAGCCGATGCTACCCCTGCGACGGCGCCTTGCTGGCCGCGGCGGAAGCAGCAGCTTGGGCCAGCTTCTCCTTGGCATCCCTGACGACTGATGGGGTCTTCTCGCCTGCCGCCGCCGCTGCCGCAGAGGGCGCAGCACCGCGTGGGCCTGCCTCGGCGGCGGGCGGGGCTGCAGCTGGCCCGGCCTTGCCCGGCGGCGCCTTGGACGTCGGTGGTGCCTTGCCCCCGCCGCTGTCGCTTGCCTGTCAAGGCGTGGCCCCTGAGTCGCCCTGTGGTTTGGTCTGGTCTGCATCGCCTTTGGCATTGGGGCGAGGTCGTTTGGCTTTGAGTCGCTCCTTCTGCGTGGCCTGCTCCTCCTTGGTGGCCGTCGTGTTTGCCTTGAAGTCTCCGAAGCACGCCTTGGCAGTCTCTGCGAATTGCTTGTGGAGCTCGTCCTTGCGCCGCTGGGCTTCTTTCTTGTCGCCATCTGTGACCACGTCGCCCAGCTCGTCGAGTCCGAAGAGGGCGCCGTCGTACAGGAGGAATTCTTGGCCTTCCAATAGCGATGCCAGATCGATGGTGGGAACAGCGCTGTGTTCTGGTTTGGCGGCCTGTTCGTCTACAGCGACAGAAGTGGCGAGCCTCTTGACCACCGCTTGGTAGATGTTTCGGGCGAGGTCCTCTTCAGCTGAGGCCACTGCAACCTCTGCTTGAGCCTCGTTGTGCTGCTTCTCGGCCCGATCGAACCTCTCCACTGCACGGCGTACTCCAGCCTCTGACTGATTGATCCGTTGAATGGCTGCTCCGACTGTGGTCGATGTTTCCTGCTGGGATCGCCGATGTTCGTCGAGTTGCTTCTGGTACTTGGCATGGCCCAGGAGGTTGGCCAGCGCCTCGAGGCGCTCCTCCTGGGACAGGCCATCGAAACCGTTGTCGAACAGCGGCCCTGTGGCGTCTTCCTGGCCAGGAGCGGTGCCGTCGGAGAAGGATACGCTGGGCGCCCGAGACTTGCTGGATTCAGGCCGCGCTCCGCCTCCAGGTGATGCCTTGCCCCACCATGGCCGCCACGAGGGTTTGGCCGCCGCATCAGGAGCTTGCGAACGAACACGATCACGATCGCCGCCTGCACTACCCGAGCGGCGGGGCGGCTTACCTGACGAGCTCGGTAGCGGGGCCCTGCAGTGCTTGCACCATTTCCACCACGCTAGATTATTTCCGCATCCGCAGCTTGGGCAACGAATGAAGGTGTCATCGCCGCCCATGCATCCGCCTTGGTTCCGTGCTGAACGGTGATCTGCGAGGAGCCGCCCCGCAGAGGCGACACGCACCAGTACACGTGACCGCGCGCGGCCACAGCGCCGCGGCGCGCCGAGGGGTCCGAGGGTCCACCCCTCGGCGCGCGCAGGCGCCGCGGCTCGCCTGAGCCCAGCCTCTGGGCGGGCAGGCCGCCGCTGCTATCGCTCGCGCCCCGCGAGCGGCAGCGCGCGGCGGGCTGGCCCACGCGCGCGCGAGTCAAGATGGGTTTTCCTCCTCCTCCTCCTCGTCCTCCTCCTTCTCCTCCTCCTCCTCTCTTTTCCGCCCCTGCGGCCGCCCTCTTCCCTTCCAGCTGTTCCAACACGTCGCGCCACGGGCCAACGCGGCCCGTCGGCGAATCGAACGCGCGTTCGCGCCCGCGCCGGCTGCCGACACAAGAATCCCCGATAGCCCAAGTTGGCGTCGCGACCTTGGGGGTAATCTTAGGAAGCAACTGCTGGGAGACTTTCGTCGGAAAGATCAAGGAAGATTAGGCCCCATTTGGGAGCTGTTACGCCGGAGTGGGCCTCGGACTAAGCAAGATTAAGCCCGATTAAGCGGGATCAAGCGGCATTAAGCCGGATTAAGCGGGATTAAGCAAGATTTCGGACCAGGGCCAAATCAGAATTTGACCTCCCAGGAGTTGCATCCGAAGTAATCGGAGGAGGGGGAAGGCTTCTTAGGAGGCTGCTTCTTAGAAGGCGCGGGCCTCGCCTACAGGTGTAGGGCCGGCGCCTTCCAGGGAGCAACCTCCTTCTAAGACGCCTTCCCCCCTCCCCCTACCCCCCCCCCCCTGTGCGCGCCGCCAACCACGACAGCTCCAGAGGCCTCCGCGACGGGCACAAGAGACACCCCGACGACGGCCCGCGACCTCCCGCCTTTTCGTGTCTCCGACTGCCCGAGACAGCCCAAAAAGGCCCCCAGGCTGGCTCGGGAGGCCTCCACGACGAGCCGACGGCGCCAAGAGAGAGCCCCATGACGGCCCAGAGTGAAGGAGCCCTGCCACACACACACACACACACACACACACACACACACGCACACACACACAAGTACAAACAAATAACAGGATTCCCAATAGTTGCCCATATTTCCTGGGTTTTTGTCTTCCCCACCACTTCCAATAGCTTCCCATATTTTCTGGGGGATCGACGAGTATGATTAATTGTGTCTGCGTGCTTTTGTCCCTCCTGACCAGGAGGCCCCAATGGAAGGCCTCCAGAGGCGGCAGAGGAGACAAGAGATGCCCAAGACGACCCAGGGGGCCCCGAAGAGATCCCGAGTGCTCCCAACGATGCCCCCGAGACCAGGGTGGCCAAGAGGTTGAGAGGCAACTGCTGGGAGGTCTTCGTCGGAAGGATTAAGGAAAATTAAGCCCCATTGGGGGGCTGTTACGCCGGAATGGGCCGCGGATTAAGCCGGATTAAGCGAGATTAAGCAGGATTAAGCGATTAAGCCGGATTAAGTGGGATTCAGCGGGATTAAGCCTGATTTCGGACCAGGGGGACATCATAATTTGACCTCCCAGGAGATGCATTCGAACAGATGGGGGCGTCCAAGAGGGGGGGGCGCAAATCATGGCCGGCGGCACGTACGCGGCTCAGCGGGGGGGGCAGGAACGTAATGAAATGAGGAGAGGCGCCATGAAATCTGAGGAAATATCATGGCCCACGCCATGAAATCCCCCCCACAAGTCATCACCCCCCTCTTTGCCGCCCCCGACGAGAGGCCTGCAAGAGTCGAGGGAAGCTCGAGGTCAGACCGCGCGCTGAACTGCAGCATCCTTCCCGCTGCGCTGCTGCACTGGCGCGGAGGCGGGGGCTTGCTGCCTGGCTGAAAACGGAAGCATGTGTATTGTCACTGTGATGTGCAGACTGTTCAAGGCAGGGAGATGAAGAAAGAGGCAAAGGGAGAGGCATAGAGGGAGAGAGAGAGAACAACAAACAAAAACTAAGAAAGAAAGAGAGAGAGAGAGAAAGAAAGAACGAAACAAAGAGGTCCCTCAAGCAGTGCTTACGCTAAGAGGGTCCTCGCAAAGACTGCTCTGGTGGAAAATGGCAACCCTCTCCGAAATGTGGCCTCGATATGGGATTTCTGTGTTCCGGGCTCGCGGTTCCTGGGCCATCGGGATCTGGTTTCCCAGGCCCTCGAGAGCACAGACACACATCAACAGGATAGGCAGAGAAGAGAATGGAGAGTGGAGAGCAGACTGCACGTAAAGAAATCGAGGCGTATACAACGGAGTACAAAAACAATAGCGGCGATGATAGCACAGGCTGGAAGCTAGGGGTCACATGTGAGGCCGCGCTGAATGGGAGCAATAGTGGATCGCGATGATGCACGCTTAGAACCATGAGGTCGGCCTACCAAAAGCAAGGGTGCGCTGGTCGTAAATACGGGTACCGACAACAACCTCGGCTGGGCAGATCGGCCGATCCTGCCAAAACAGAAACTCCCATGTGCAGAAACAATCGCTGTGCTGAACGGCCCGCTCGTCACGGAACTCGAAGAACATCCCCAAGGAACGCGTGCTGCGTTTGAGCAGCTTTCCAAGGTCTTCCACAATCCCCCCAGCAATGGGCACGTGTTCTCTTGAGTCCAGGACCTGATTGGGCGCCGAGAAGACACGGCTCTCACGCGAGATGGCATAGCGATCTTACGCCGAAGCTGACGCGGGCCGCCAGCGTTAGATGCTCATTCTGGGGACCTTCCTGGAGCCACTGGCTCCACTCGTGCGTCGAAGCTGCGTCGAACCTGAGTAGAACCTGAATTGAACCTGAGTCGAACCTGAGTCGAATCTGAGTCGGATCTGTGTCGAACCTGAGTCGAACTTGCGTCGAACCTGAGTCGAACGGATCCATTAGGTGGGCCCCAAGAAGGTCCCCAAAACGAGCATCGAACCAGCGCGGCACGCCACATTGGAGACGAGGGCGCTCACGCGCGTCCCTCCGCGGGGAGCTGCCGCGCCCATGTCGGAGCAGGCGACCCCGCTTCTCTGCGCCGCTCACCCGTGCTCCCGAGGACTCGGAGCGGCAGGAGGAGCGGCAGAAAGGCGGCGGAGGCGCAGGAGGGGGAGAAAGAGGAAGGGCAGGAGGAGGCGGAGGAAAAGCAGCAGGAGGAGGACTGCGCCTCATCGGCGACACATAGCCGCTGCATCGGCGATGCATCGGCGACGTCGGCGATGCACCGGCGACGTCGGCGCGGAGAACAAATCCGGCTCCACATCGAGCCGCACCGCCGACGTGTCGGCCACGCGACGCAATCCTTCGACCCCATATGTTGGAACCCCATGTGAGCGACGATCAAGAACGAGTCTGACGCGAGATGACACAGCGATGTTACGCGGCGGCTTACGCGGGACGCCAGCGCGGCACGCTATCTCGGCAACGAAGGCGCTTACGCGCGACCTTTACGCGGGGAGCTTACGCGCGAATGTCGGCGCAAACGACCCCGCGTTCTTTCGTCGCTCATGTGGGAGGCCCGGACTGCCTCCCTCGGAGAAAGAAAAGCCAGCATACGTTAATAATATTTCGGAGTTCTGCTAGGATTTCTTGGATCCGCGCTGACTCCCCGTCCCTGGCGCGCGGAACGCGCCAGGACCGCGTGGAGCCCCGACAGTTTACATGTATGCCAATCTTCTTCTTCAGTCAGGATACGGGAGGCCTATCGGCCACACGCAAGGGTGACCCTGGGCAAGAGTGACCTTTGGTGCGCGGCTATAGGTGGCCGCGAGGGGGGCAACCCCCTATCGCACAAGCTGCTGGTCACTATCGCACCGGGTTCAGCTGGGTAGCATGAGGACACACCAGCACCGTGAGCTTCTGTTGGAGGCGCCCGTCCGAACCGCACACGCAGCACAAACATCTCGCAGTCAGTCGTCTCCCGAGTGCTGTGGCCACAAAGCGCCCGCCCCTGAGCATGCACCACTCGAATTCTCGGCGCGCGCGTTCCCCCTTTCGGAGACGACGCACGCACACAGTACGAGTAAGTTGGGATGACGTCGACCAGCGATCGGGGAACCCCGAAGATAGAGGGCTCCTAGATGGGGTCGGAGTAGATGGGGCCAGAGGATCGCGCCGCATCGATGACACATCGGCGGTGCATCGCCGATGCATCGGCGATGCATCGGCCATGCACTGGCGACGTCGGCGATACATCGGCGACTTCGACGAGAAGCAAATCGAACTCCGCATCGAGCCGCATCGCCGATGCGGCGCGATCCTCCGACACCATCTACTCGAACCCCATCTGGGAGGCCTAGAGAAAAGCCCCCATCAGAGGTCACTCGGGCGAAGGGTCTCTCCTGGAAGAAAAATTAAAAGCGCCAACAAATACCACCGAAAAGCAAAACCTGGCAAAACAAAAACGTACTCTATTATTTTGGCATACTCCTCCAACTTAGTGGGCCCTGGAAACGACAGGGCCGTTTTTTACCGGTTCCGTTTTGCAATTTTGTTGCCGGTTCCGTCGCCGTTTTTTGACAATTTCCGGCTCCGGTTCCAATCCTGGAGCCGTTTTTGTTGCCGTTTCTGGTCGCCGTTTTTGTTGCCGTTCTCATTTTCAAGGGACATGCTTTCTGGAAACGGTGAAAAAACGGCCCTGCCGTTTCCGGGGCCCGCTAAGTCCTCCAGTAGAGGGATACCCCTCCAGTGGAGGGACACGCCCGACTTCAGCCTGCAGCCTAGCCTGCACGGCCTCCCCTCGCTCCGCCCTGCCTCGGGCGTTGGCAGAACGGGGTTTAGTGGAACCTGGTTTAGTGATGTGTGCCGGGGGGCGCCCCCCCCCGCCCCCGTTCCGCTGACCAAAACTGCCGTCACCCGAACAACACCAGTTACACGGCAAACCTGGTTCAGTGAATCTGGCCAACTGAGGGGCCCCAGGGCCCTACCACTAACGGGGTCCCCTCACCAACGGTCCTGGCTATACCCGACTGCCGCCCGTCCGCGGCGAGCCAGCCGCGTCCTGGTGCACGTCCAGGAAGTGCATGAGCATCTCGGCGCCTCGGGGCCGGCAGCCGCCCGAGAGCGCGAGGCGGCGCGGGCGCCCCCCAGCGGGCGCCGGCGCGGGCTCGCATATGTTTGTATGTATGCATGTATGTATGTGCGTACGTGCGTACGTACGTATGTGTGTATGTACGTATGTATGTGTGCATGTATGTACGTACGTACGTACGTACGTACGTATGTATGTATGTATGTATGTATGTATGTATGTATGTATGTGTCTTATGTATACGTATATGTGTATATAAACATGTACCGAACCATATATGTATATATATATGTGTGTACACATATGAGTACACATCTACACATACATACCTATATATATATATATATATATATATATATATGTATAGATTCAAATCGACCCGAAGGAAGCCTGGCGGGTTTTGGGGGGGGGGCAGCCCAAAACGGCACCGAAGGGTGCCCCGAGGGCCCCGAAACGGCACTGGAGCTCCCAAGAAGAACCCGGAGACGGCCCAAGGAGGCCTCGAGATGGCCAGAGACAGCCCTGAGATGGCCCTCCGACGGCCCTCCGACGGCCCAAGATGCTCCCAAGACGGCCCCATAACCCGCCAAGACGCCCCGAGACAGCTCCGAGGGGACACACCCTCTAGGGCGCTAAGAGGTCGAAATCGTAGATTTCCGATGGGCCGTCTACGGATTCTGAGATTCTCGCGCTCTCGACCGTCTGGACCCCCAAGACGGCCCAAGAGCCCTCCAGGATCGCCCCGAGACGGCCCAGGAGGCGCTCAAAGGAGCCCCAAGACAACCCAGGAGGGGCCCAGGGAGAGCCCAAAAGGTCCCCAAGACGGCCCAAGAAACCCCCACTGGGCCCCCAAGATGGCTAAAGACACCCCCAAGAGCCCCCAAGACAGGCCAAGAGGGCCCCGAGTCTGCCCACGAGGGCCCCAAGACGGCCGAAGATGCTATCAAGACGACCAGAGATGGCCCAAGACGCCCCAAAAGAGCCGAAGAAGGATCCCCCAAGAGGGCCTGAAGAGGCGAAAACCGTAGATTTCACGTTTGACGATCGCACACCGCAGCTTGCTGGCATTTGCGCACCAGCGACAGAAGCGCTAGTCGGCAAACTTCGAATCACGCAGCTCCGTGGATTCCATCCACGGGTCCACACTAGTATACATACATATAAGCATACTCGAACAATGAGTATAATTGTATATACATGTATACATATATGTATATATATATATATATATATATGTAGGTATATGTATTTGTATTAAGTGTAAGAAAATATGAGAGAGAGAGAGAGGAATGTATACTTCTTCCCCGCTGGACCACCACAAGCGTGTCGGTTGGACGGGCCGGGCGTTCCGCCTGAAATTGCTGCCCTGGCAGCACCATTCCAAGAAACACATGCGTTCACATATGCTTTCGACGGACTGTGCTGGTCCTCGCCGAGGGCAAATGCACATGTCCGAGCGATGCCAAGAGGAGGGAGCGGCATGCAGAATAGTCGCCCGGGCCGACCCTCGGGCGCCTGCAGCCCTGGCCAGCCCCGCCCACGCCTCACGGCCAACCACTCCGCTTGGGGCAGCTATTCTGGAGAGCGTCTCCTGCTCTTCGCGATAACGGCGGTGAATTACCAGCCCCGGCCGCCCCCCTCCCTCCCCCCAGATAACGTCACGATTCGTTCTGATCTCGGAGCTGTCTCTGGCTACTCCTGAACATTCCCAAGCAGCACGGGCGCGGAACGTGATGCTACCCGCCCCTTGCCCCCCCCTCCGGCAACGCCCGACGTAGCCCAGGACTAACAAACGCTCTCCTATCAGACATGGTAAAGACCGTGCGTTCTTGGCTCACCAACACACTCGTGCCCGAATCTCAAATTACCCGAGACGTGCCAAACCCGTCGTTAATGAACGCTCCATACAAAAGAACACATCCCACCTCACCTCCGCCGTGCCTCCCATGAGCCCACGAAATTGGCGACGAGCGCGCAGGTCGCAACCCCCCAGGGAGCCGCGAAGTCCCGTCTGGGTCCGCGTACACCTCCACTCCGCCGGGCCTCCCATGAGCCCAGGAAAATGGCGACAGGCGCGCACAAAAAAAGGCGACAGGTGCGCAGGTCGCAGCGCCCCAGGGGCCCGCCAGGTTTCGACGAGGTCCGTGTGACACTCCACTCCGTTGGACCGATCTCCCAGGAGCTCACGAAAGCGGCGACAATTGCGCAGTTCGCGAGGTCTCGACAGGGTCCGCGCGACACCCCGCTCCGCAGGGCCTCCCAGGAGCCCACGCACGCAGACCCAACACAGGAGGGCTGGGAAGCGGCAGGCTGCGCGAGGCGGGAGGCAGGGGGAGAGGAGGCCGATTCGCGAGCAGCGCCCTGCTCAAAACGAGAGCCCAGCCAAAGGAAAGGTTGGGCATCCGGGGGAGGAGTGGCCGGGTGCCGTGCCCCCTCCGCCGCCCCCCCCCGGGGCGCCTGCCCAAACGAGCGCGGCGGCGGCAGCGCGCGGCAGAGCAGCTCTCGGGGCCCTATTGCCCGGCCTCGGGGCCGTCCGAAGACGGCTCAGGACGAGAAGCTGGTCCAGGGGAATGGGTCGAGACCCTTGAGGGTCGACGTTATGAGAAAATCGTGACGTCGGGGGTCTGAGCAGATGGGGTCGGGGGATGTCGAGGGGGCGCAGGATGTCGAAGGGATAAACTCGGGGATCCCTGAGATCCAACGGCTCTGGAGGATGTCTCAGGCCCCGCGGCCTTCTCAGAGCGTTCCGAAACGGTCGGAGAGTGCAGGGACGCTCTGGGGCGTCTTGGCCCTGTCTTGGCCCATCCGATGTGGGCCCACCAGGACGAGGGCGCGGCTCCCCGGGGGGGGGGGGGGCGCACAGCGTCGGTGGAGGACGGGCAGGGGTGGACGTGTCGGGTTCGAAGTGGGAGGTCTTCGAGTGATTTCCTGGGTCCTCGGCTGTTGTCCAGCCCAGGGGTGCGCTCCTCCTGCTGCTGCATGTTTTAGTGAGGGGGTCTCCTACAGCGACCATTAGCAGGCCATGGCTGCTAACTTCTTGGTCCGCGGAATGAAAACACAAAAAAACAAATTTGACAGACGAAGCGCCTTGAAATTTTCAAAATTCCGCTGAGCACTGATTTTTGCACGGCCTGTTTTGCCATCGGCTGCTTTGCAATATTCAGAATTCCACGGGGCATTGATTTTTGCCAGGCATGTTTTGCCATGGGGCGATGTGTCATCGATTCAAAAGCGGGGAACCCCAGGCGATGCTCATTGGTACAACGCCCAAAGGGTTTCCGAAAAAAACAGCGCACATGTTGGATTTGGCGCGCGGCGTACGCGAGTGAGAAAGCAGCAGCCGCTTCTCTATGGCAGCGCGCGCCTTGAGGGGACGCAAGCTTCAACGTGCGAGCGCGTCCACCGCGCAAGCGCAAACGCTACGAGCGACGGGAAAAATCATCCGCTGCACGGCGATGCGCACACCTGTCGCGACATCACTCGAGAGCGTCGCAATCACATTTGTTCCCGTCCAACTTTGAAGACGGTGCTGCGTAACCAAAGCGAGCGCGGGCGCGCCAAAATCGAAGCAAACACGCACGCACGCACGCACGCACGCACGCACGCACGCACGCACGCACGCACACACACACACACACGCACACACACACACACACACACACACACACACACACACACACACACACACACACACACACGCGCACACACACACACACGCACGTGCACGTAGCGAGCCAAACTTTTGAGTCGCGACGGGTACAAGCTAGACCAGGGCGCGGCTAACATAATTGACGGCAGCGCAAACCATTTCTCTCTCTCTCTCTCTCTCTCTCTCTCCCTCTCTTCCTATATATATATACAATCTCATCTGTAAATGGAAACAAAGAGAACGGATCGCGGTATATTGCCCAGCAGCCAGCCCGGAAACGCACCCGAACGGGCTCCGCGCCCCACGGGCGCCGCAAGGAGAATTGTCGAATGCCGACGCGCACTTCCGCGCCGCGAAAGGGCCCCCATGCCGCTGGAGCTTCCGCCACCGCCCCCCCTTTCCCGTAGTGCAAGGCTTCATCGTCTCAAACGCGCAGGTCCACAAGCGATGTTGCTTTCTGGAGCGCCAGACGGCTCCCCAACAATATCCGCGCGCATGTTGGGCTTGGAGCTTAACGTGCGGGACATGAGAAACGTACTGATTATACAAAGCAGCGCGCGGCCTGGAGAAGCGCGAACTTAACCGCCGCGCAAGCGGGAGGAGCATTGGCCGAAGAACGGCCGCGACCCGGCCTCCGTCGGCTTCCTCAAGAGGCTCCAGAAAAATTCATTTTCAGTTGCGGCACTCATATGTCGACTTCTATATTCTGGAGAATGCAGAATTATCCCGCGCGCGCGAGCGCCGGTGACCCCGCCTCCGTCGGCGTCCTTAAAGGGCTCCAGAAAAATTCAGATTTAGTTTTGAGAATAACACGTCGACTTTTATATTCTGGAAAATGCAGAACTCTCCAGCGCGCGGGAACGCCGGTGACCCGGCCTCCGTCGGCCCCCTTAAGGGCTCCAGAAAAAATCAGATTTAGTTTCGGGAATAACATGTCGACTTGTATAATGTGGACAATGCAGAATTCCCCACGCGCGCGAGGGTGACCTGGCCTCCGTCGGCCTCCTCAAAGGGCTCCAGAAAAAAAGAAAAAAATGTCAAACGCGGTACTTACATGTCGACTTGTACATTCTGGACAATGCAGAACTATCCCGCGCGCACGAGCGCCGGTGACCCAGCCTCCGTCGGCCTCCTTAAAAGGCTCCAGACAAATTCAGATTTAGTTTCGGGAGTAACATGTCGACTTCTATATTCTTGGCAATGCAGAACTCTCCAGCGCGCGCAAGCGCCGGTGACCCGGCCTCCGTCGGCCTCCTTAAAGGGCTCCAGAAAAAATCAGATTTAGTTTTGGGAATAACATATCGACTTGAATATTCTAGACAATGCAGAACTCCCCACGCGCGCGCGCGGGTGACCCGGCCTCCGTCGGCCTCCTTAAACGGCCCTTCAACCAGCCAACCTGCCTACCAGCCGGCGCACCAGCCAGCCAACACACTGGACTTAACCAACCAACCGGTGCACGCGGAGCCTTACGTGTACATACTTGTAGATAGGCAAGGATTATCGCGCCCCGCGATGCGCGACGCGCGGTGAACTTCACGCCCCTGCGCCGCCGCCCTGGACAAGGGCGGCTCTCCTGCCCGTGCCGCGACGCGCGAGGCGCAATAATCTTCGCGCCCCCAGGGGTGACCAAGTGCAAAGGCCTTGGGCGGCAACGTGTTTCAGAAATATGAAAGCCCACGGATACACAGCACAAAATGAGTATGCAGGCGTACAGTGAAGGTCTTGACCTAAGGTGTGACATAAGGAACTAATGCCCCCACCTCGGCATGCGGATACATGTAGGGGCGACAGCTCCAGCGCGCGCCCCGCAAGGAACGGGGGGGCCCGAGAACGGAGCTGGACCATAACGCAGCCACCGTTCAACTATGTCGAGCCAGTGAGCTCCGAACCGCGTGGCCGAAGGAACGGGGGGGGCTCTTGCGAGGAACTGGACCTCAATGCCCCATACCTTGGTATGCGGATACATGTAGGGGCGACAGCTCCAGCGCGCGCCCCGCAAGGAACGGGGGGGCCCGAGAACGGAGCTGGACCATAACGCAGCCACCACCGTTCAATTATGTCGAGCCAGTGAGCTCCGAACCGCGTGGCCGAAGGAAAGGCGGGGGTCTCTTGCGAGGAACTGGACCTCAATGCCCCATGCCCTGGCGCGCGGAACGGGCGAAAGCTCCAGCGCGCGCCCCGCAAAGAACGGGAAGGCCCCGGAGAGGCGCAGGGCTTATACGCGACCGCCGTCGCATTACGTCGAGCAAGCGCAAGGAACCGAGCCCCCCCGTGGAGCCCCGTTCCTTAGACCGTCCGCCCCGATCGACAAAACGAACCCGCGCGTCCAAAATCGCAAGGAACACCGGGGGGGCTCGCCGCCAAAAAGGCAGCGGAACGCATGCAAACCTAAGGAACGCCCGAGCCCCCTTTGAAAAGTAAGTGTTCCTTACTCAAGGCGCTCACTGTGCGCGCCTCCGTCGGCCTCCAGAAAGCTTCACAGAAAAGATCAATTCAGTTTTTTGATTTACAAGGCGATCTTCTTATTGTGGGCAATCCAGAACTTCCTACACGCGCCCGCGCCGCGGCGCGCGCGCGTGGTAAGTTCTGGATTGTCCACAATAAGAAGATCGCCCTGTAAATCCAAAAACTGAATTGGACTTTTCTGTGAAGCTGTAAGGAGGCCGAGGGGAGCGCGCAGTTCTGTATGTGGACAATACAGAACTCACCACGCGCGCGCGTAGGGAGTTCTGTATTGTCCACAATGCTATGCAGAACTACGCGCCTCCGTCGGCCCCCTTACTACTTCACAAGCAAAAATCAATTCAGTCTTTGGCTTTACAAAACGATCTGCTTATGGGGGGGAATCCAGAACTCACCACGCGCGCGCGCGGGGAAACCAAATGTAAAACTGAATTCTCTGGCCCCAAGGACCGCAGTACAATGGGCAAATGCGTTGGAAACCGCAGCGCGCACCGCAAAGTCGCGCGCGCGCGTTGGACAATGAGCGGGGAACCATATTGCGCAGCTCAAGGTCGCGCGCGCGCGCGCGCGCCCTTGCGCTGCGCACTGTGGTCTTCTACGCATGTGTCAACGATGTCAGCGTGAAAATCATTAGGGGAAACCCTAAGCAAAATTTAATTCTCTGAATCCAGGAGATGGCCACGCGATTAGCAAATGCGTGGGAAACCACAGTGCGCAGCGCAAGGTCGCGCGCGCGCACGACCTTGCACTGCGCACTATGGCTTCCCACGCATGCGAACTCGAAGTCCAAATCGGGAGTGCGCCATTTAAACATTATTTCTCTGGCCCCAACAGATGGCCATGCAGTTGATAATTGCGTGGGAAAGCCAGCGCGCAGCGCAAGGTCGCGCGCGCGACGTTTCGGTGCGCACAACGGTTTCTTCCCATACATTTGTGAACGATGTGAACGCGAAAACCAAACGATGCGCAATCTAATTCTCGTCCCAACAGATAGCCATACAAGTGGAAACCATAGTGCGCAGCGCAAAATCGCGCGCGCGCGCTGCGCACTTTGGTTTCCGCGCGTATGTCGTCGGTGTGAACGCGAAAACCCGAAGGGAAAACCCGATTTGACATGTAGTTCTCTGGCCCCAATGGATGGCCAGACAATTAACAAATGCGTGGCGCCCAATGGTTTTCCACGAACTGGTAGGTGCATGGCCATCAGCGCACTATGGCTTTCCTGCGCCGGCTGCCGCGGTTTGCAGTGACCAACGGACGACCAATAGTGGGCCATGGGTGCACATGCGAAGAGGATTTCGCCCAAACGGCTAATCACGGGAAAAGAATCCACGGGGGGCGGGCCAGGGGCATCGGGGCCTTGTTTTCGCCCCAAGGAAATCGGGGGGGCGGGGGGGGGGCCTCCTGCGGTTAACCCGCGACATTCCCGGCTGCGGGGCCCGCCGCGTGCGCAAAATTTCCATCCGGGCCACTGCCCGATCTCGCGCAATTACCGGCCGGGTTCGCTGAATTCCCAGCCAGGTTACCAACCAAAATCGCCGAATTACCGGCCGGGTGCGCGGAGTTACCAGCCGGGCGCGCGGGAATTAACAGCCGGGCTACCGGCCGGGTGCGCGGAGTTGCAGCCGGGCTGCCGGCCAGGCAAAGGGCCGGCCGTCTGCGGCGTTCTGTAGCGGCGCTGTAGCTCCGCTACAGAATGTGCTGCAAGGCCAAGCTAAGGGCCGGGCTACCAGCCGGGCTACCGGCCGGGTTACCGGCCGGGCTGGGAATTAACAGCCGGGTTACCAGCCGGGTTACCAGCCGGGCTGGGGCTAACAGCCGGGTTACCGGCCGGGCGCGCAGTTAACAGCCGGGCTACCAGCCGGGTTACCTGCCGGGCCGGGTCACCGGCGGGGTTCGTAGAATTACCGGCAGGGTTACCGGCCGGGTTCGTGGAGTTACCGGCAGGGTTGCCCGCCGCGTTCGCGGACTTACTGGCCGGGCTACCGGCCGGTCACCAGCCGAGCTATTGGGTGGGCGAGGGGCCAGCCCGCTGGGTACCGGTCAGGGTGGGCAGGGCTGCTTGCCGGGCCAGGCCCCAGGCCGGGGGCGACCGGGCTGCGCTGGACACGGGCCGCACATGGCCTCGGCGCTCTCCCCTCGCGCGGATAATCTGGTGTCCCGCCCTCACGCGCGGCGGCATTGCCCCTTGCAGCCGTGTGTTCGCCTACCTACGTAGTGGCCCATGGCCACAATGCGTGTGGCTGTATTTCCGCGCTCGCATATTGTGTTTATTTCCCATGCAGAAAGGCCCGCGGCCGCCGCGCGCCGAATGCACAGCTCGCGCCCGCGCGCGCGCGTAGTACGCTGAGCCACTTGGCCGACGTGCTGCAACCCCATGTTAACTGGGAAATCCATTCGGCCACCGCTGAGGGGCCGCTTGAGTTTCCAGGCAAACATAGCGGCCCTTCTATTGTGGGCACAACAGAATTCACAGCTCGCGCCCGCGCGCGCGCGGGCGCGTTGCGCGCTCAACCACAAGGTCGACATGCTCCAATCACATGTTAACTTGGAGATGCAGTCGGTCACCTCTCGGGGCCACCTTCGTTCACAGGCCAACGCGGCGGCCCTTCTTTCGTGGGTAGCCCAAGATTCACGACTCGCGCTCGCGCGGTCGCGGGCGCGCGCGCGCGGTGGCGCTTTGTAAATCGAGCCACGTAACCGACGCGCTACAAACTCATGCTAACTTCGAAATCCAATCGGTCACCGCTAAGGGGCCATTTGAGTTTCCAGGCCACAACATGGCGGCCCTTATTCTAATGTGGGTAGTCCAGAAGTCACATCTCGCGCGCGCGGGCGCGTTGTACGCTAAGCCACGTGACCGACATGCTACAAGCCCATGTTAACTCGGAATACAATCAGTCACCGTTAATTGGCCAATTAGATTTTCCATGCCAACATGGTGGCCGTTGTACGGTGGAAAAAATACAGAGTTCACAGCTAGCGCGCGCGTGGGCGACGTGTACGCTGAGCCACCTGGCCGATACGCGACAACCCCCATGTTAACTCGGAAGTTCAATCGGTTACTGCGGAGGGGCCACTTGAGCTTCCATGCCAACATAAAGGACCCGATATTGCGGGTAGTACGGCTTTCAGAGCTCGCACGCGCCGGGGGTGGGGGCGCGCGCGCGCGGGCGCTTGTGCGTTCAGCCACATGCTACAAGCCCATGTGAACTCGGAATTCCAATCGGTCACCGCTCAGGGGCCACATGAGTTTCCAGGAGACAGCGGCCCTTCTATTGTGGGTAGTGCAGGATGCACAGCCCGCGCGCGCGTGCGCGCGTTGTGCGCTGAGCCACTTGGCCGACATGCAACAACCCCATGTTAACTTGGAAATCCATTCGGCCACCGCCGCGGGGCCGCTTGAATTGCCAGGCCAGCACGGCGGTCCTCTGTCGTGGATGATACAGAGTTCACAGCTCGCGCCCGCGCGCGCGGGCGCGTTGTACGCTGAGCTACTTGGCCAACATGGCACAACCACATGCTAACTAGGATATTCAATCTTCTACCGCAACGGGCAACTTTTAGTTTCCAAGCAAACATAGCGGCCCTTCTGGTGTGGATAGTTCGTAAGTCACTGCTCGCGCGCGCGCGTGGGCGTCCTTTACGCTGAACCACTTGTGCGACATGCTACAAACCCATGTTAAATTGAAGCCATGCTATAAACCCATGCTACAAACCCATGCTACAAACCCAGAGAGCCACTTGCGTTTCCAAGCAAATACGGCGGCCCTTCTGTTGTGAGCGATACAGAGGTCACAACTCGCGCCCGCGCGTGCGCGCGGGTGCGTTGTACGCTGAGCAACTTGGCCGACATGCGGCAACCCTAGGTGAACTGGGAAAACCAATCGGCCACCGCTAAGGGGCCACTATGGCTTCCAGGCCAACATGACGGCCACTCTATTGCGTGCAATAAATAATTTACAGCTTAATCGGCACGCTGCAAACTCATGGTTACTCGGAAATCGAATCAGCCAACGATAGGGTTGCACTTCAGTTTCCAGGCAATCGTGGCGGCCCTTCTACTATGGGTAACCAAGTGATCCAGAAGTCGCAACTCGCGCGCGCGCGGGTGGGCGCGTTGAGCGCTGAACCACTTGGCCAACATGCCACAAACCAGCGCTAACCTGGAAATCAATCCGGGTTTCCAAGCCAACACGGCGGCCCTTCTACTTTGGATCAGGGTTCGCAGCTCGCGCCCGCGCGCGCGGGGGCGCGTTGCGCGCTGAGCCACTTGGCTGACATGCTGGAAGCCACCGCAAAGGGGCTACTTGAGTGTGCAAGCCAACATGGCGGCCCTTGCACTGCGGGCAGCACGAAAATTCACGACTCGCGCGCGCGGGCGCGCGCGCGAGGCGCCTTGTACGCTGGGCAACTTGGCCGACATGCTACAAACCCATGTTAAACATGGGAAATACCATCGGCCACCGCTAAGGGGCCACTTGAGTTCTCAGGCCAACGTGGCTGCATTTGCATTGCGGAGAATACAGGATTCACAGCTCGCGCCTGCGCGCACAGGCGCGTGCGCCCTGTGCGCTGCACAACTTAACCGGCATGCTACGACCTTTTGCTAACTTGGAAGTCCGTCGGTTACTGCTAGGGGGCCACTTAAGTTTCTAAGCAAACGTGGCGGCCATTCTATGGCTGGCGATGCAGAATTCACGGCTCGCGCGCGCGAGCGCAAGCGGGCGCGCGCGCGCGTGGGCCCGTTGTAGGCTGAACCATTTAACCAAAACGCTACGAACTCGAGCTATCTCGGATATTCAATCGGTCACCGCTAATGGGCCGCTTGATTTCCCAGGCCAGCATGGTGGCCCTGCTATTGCGGGTAGAACTCACAGCTCGCGCGCGCACGCGTGGGCGCGCTGTGCGCTGAGACACTTGGCCGACATGCTAGAAGCCCATGTTAAATTCGAAAAAGAAATCGGCCACCACTAAGGGGCTGCTTGAACTCCCAAGCCACCATGGCGGCCCTTCTGTTCTGGATAACGCAGAGTGGCGGCTCGCTCCCGCGCGCGCGGGCGACTTGTGCGCTGAGCCACTTGGCCGACATGCTACACCCCCATGCCAATTTGACAATCCAGTCGGTCACCGCTGGGGGGCCACTTTAGTGTCCAGGACAGCACGACTGCCCTTCTTCTGTGGATAACACAGAATTCACAGCTCGCGCCCGCGCGCGCACGCGTGGGCGCGTTGCGCGCTGAGCCACTTCGCCGACGTCCTACAAACCCATGGTAAATCGGAAATCCAATCGGTCTCCGCTAGGGGACCACTTGAGCTCCCATGCCAACATTGCGGCCCTTCTATTATAAATGATACAGAATTCACAGCTCGCGCCGGCGCGCGCGCGGGCGCGTTGCGCGCTGAGCCACTTGGCTGGCGCGCTGCAGCCCTGCGCTACCTGGAACACCCATTCGGTCACCGCCCAAGAACCCCTTCGTTTCCAGGCCCCTTCGTTGCCAGACCGCTGAGAACAATGCAGAATTCACACCTCGCGCGCACGCGCGTGGGCGCGTTGTACGCTCGTCGTCGTCGTCCTCCTCCTCCTCCTCCTCCTCCTCCTCGCCCAATTCTCCTCCCTCTCCTCCTCCTCCTCATCCTCCTCCTCCTCCTCCTTTCCTCCTCCTCCTCCTCATCCCCCTGCCCCCCCTCTTCCTCCTCCTCGTCCTCCTCCCCCCCCCAAAGCTTGCGCAGTTAATGTCATCATACTTCTGCTCGCCCCCCTCCTGCTACTCCCGTCGCTCCTCCCTTCTTCCTTTCAGTCCTCGTCCTCCTCGCGTTCCTCCCCCCACCTCCCCCTCCCCCGCCTCCTCATCATTCTTCTGCGCCCTGCCTGTTTCGGCAAGGGCCGCGAATGTGCATTCACTCCCGGGCGTGCCCGGGCTGACCCGCGAAATTCAGTTTGACGGCTTCCCCATCAATTTCTCTTCGTTACACGGAATGTTCCCGCGCTTCCCTGATCAAGACATTTCGCCTGGGTACTATTGCTGGGTGGACCGTGACGGATGCGAGCAGTAACGAAACCAACTACGCGATCAACCGCGAATGAAACTACACACGCAACTCCCCACAAACATGTTTCGCACGTGGCGTTCATCGTGCAACAACACTTCCATAAGGGCGAAAAAGGCGAAGCCTTCCCACAATAATAATCACGATTTCTGAATTCAAGCACACACAACCCTTCAGGGCAAAAACAACAACAAACCATAATTCTGGATTTTCCAAACCATGCCTTCGGACAAAAACGTAATTTTGAATATTACATTTTAGTTGTGCCCCCCGGCCTGGCTGTTAGCGTTTTGGGGTGGCCCCCCCTTCCTGTAGACGGCCCCCTCACTAATGCATGCTGGCGCCGCCCCCTCCCAGCCCCACGAAGGGACAACGTCAGGAGGGGTTGGCTCGGGGGGGAAGGCCCTCAGGGGCAACGTTACGAGTTTCGAGGTTTCGGGCGCTGTCCTAGGCTTCCGGCTGGATTCCAGCCTCGTGGTGCGTTCCAGTAGCTGCGCCTCGCCGCGAGCGATATGGGGTGCCTGGATCGTCCCAAACGGCCCTCTGGGGCTCGTGTCATAGTCCGAGAACCGGACTCGTAGGCGATCACATCGAACTGGAATCGGCGATGCATCGCCGACAGATTGGCGATATATCCCCAACGGCATATCCACATGCTCCTGGGCGGTCAGTGGGCGGTTGGGTGTCGATGCATCCCCCCCTGAGGCGACACTCCAGCTGTTGCCATAAGGAGCGCAAAACAAGGAAGTCCCTATATGGCACCAGAGGAGGCTGGGTGCACGAGGAGGAGGAGGGAGGAGGAGGAGGAGGAGGAGGAGGAGGAGGAGGAGGAGGAGGAGGAGGAGGAGGAGGGAGGAGGGGGAGGGGAGGAGGGGGAGGAATAGGGGGAGGAGGAGGAGGAGGAGGAAAAGGGGGGCCAGAGGAACAACCACAGGATGGCTCCAGGAACAGCGAGCCCCCCCGCGAACCCCACACGGTCCTGTATCTCCGCGTGGCCACCGCCCGGGCCTCGGGCGGCCGGCTGGGGCGATCCAGGCGGCCCGGGGGAGGCTCTCGGCGAGGCGCGGCTGCTGGCGCGCACCTCGAGGCCGGAAGCTTCCGCCGGGCAGCGCGCGAAGACTTCGCGTCTCGAAGCTCGCAGCGCTGCCCCCCCGAGGGCCTCCCCCCCATGAGCCACTCCCTCCTGACGTTGCCCCCTCGTGGGGCTGGGAGGGGGCGGCGCCAGCATCGGGCCAGTCGTGTCCCCCTGCAGGCGGGTCTTGGGCGAAACATGAAGCATACCCCACAACAAAAAAATGAGAAAACGTCAAACATAGGCAGCAAACCTTCCCCAGACTATGTTTTGACTATGTTGGAATGTTCCTCCTGTAGAGGGACAGGCCCGACTTAACGCCAGCATTCAGCAGCAGGAGGACGACGTGGCGCGCGGGGAAGGGAGGCAGCCTGGTCTGGGGTGGAGTGCCGGGGAGGTACTTCTAGGAGCGAGTGGGGCCCAGGTGGCGGCAGCAAAAAGCAGACGCAGACCCCTTGATGCCCCACATGTTTCATGTCTTCTGGATGTTCGTCTGCCCCTCCACTCCCATATCTTCCCATCTACTCTCCTGAGGGTCAGCGTCTATTTGCGCCTGTGTGTGTTCCCCTCCTGAGAACATATCAACAGGACGAAGACACTTCGGACGAGGATACATCGAGAATCTCTGAGATCCGGCGACTCGGGAAAGTGTCTCGGGCGCCGCGGCCTTGTCAAAACGTCCCAGAACGCTCTGAGAGCGTTTCGGAACGCTTTGGATCGGATTTATCCTTGTCCTAGCCACGCCCAGATGAAGGGAAGGAGGGGTGGTGTCAGGGTGATGGGGAGAGAAAGGGTGGAGTGTTGAGCAGGGACCGTCCTAGTATTCTTGTAGGCCCACCGGCAACATGGTCTTCAACAAAAATATATAACAAAGGCTGTGTTCTCATTACATGGCACCGACTGTCTCGGCCAGACATGTCCTGAGAACATGCCGTGCGAACCACGAAAGGTTCTTGGAGCATTCCTTGGTGGGCCTATAACCGGATCAGGATGCTTCGCCACTGCTTGAGGAGTGAAAGGAGAGGTGAAGCTGGAGGGCGAAGGAAAAGAGGCGGCAAGAGAGGGAAGTAGGCGGAAAAGGAGGAGGGAGGAGGGAAGGAGGGAAGCGAGGGGAAGGGGGCCGGGATGGGGTTGGTGGGTGGGTGAGATGCTCCTTCTGGGGGCCTTCCTGAAGCCACTCGCTCAACTCATGCGTTGATGCTACGTCGAACATCGCGGACTTGAGTCGAACTTGAGTCGAGCTTGAGTCGAGTTTAAATCAACCTTGAGTCGAGCTTGAGCCGGACTAGGGTCGAACTAGAATCGAACTGAAGTCGAACTAGAGTCCAACGGATCCGCTAGGCGGTCCCCAGGAAGAAGGTCCCCAGAACGAGTATCCAAAGTGGGGGGCATGGAGGGGCAGGGGGCGCGCGCGAGAGCAGTGAATATCGTTGAACCCATCCCCATCCCCGGCGGCGTGGCCTGGGCCCCACTGGCCGATTTGCCCCCCTGGATGGGGATATATGAACCGTATCCTTCGGGCTTCGAGGGGTGCATCTCCAACTGGGGGGTAATCTGGTGGGGGTCTCGAATGAGATGAGGACCCAGACCTCCGACGTCGTGATTTCTGTCACAACGCCGACCCCCAAAGGTCTGCACCCCTTCCCCGGGACTGGCTTCTCATCCTGAGACATTAGTTTGAGGGTCCCGAGGCCCAGGAAGGGCCCCGGGAGGCCGAAAATAACAAAAAACCTCCCGTCGCTATTTTTTCACAACGCGAGGGGGTCTGGGGCTTTGTGGACCCCAGAAACGGCAGGGCCGTTTTTTCACCGTTACCAGAAAACTGCCCCTTGAAAATGGAAACGGCAACAAAAACGGCGACCGGATACGGTAACAAAAACTGCTCCAAAATTGGAACCGGAGCCGGAACCGGTCGAAAAACAGGGACGGAACCGGTAAAAAAACAGCGTCGGAACTGGCAAAAAAACGGCAAAACGGAACCGGTAAAAAAACGGCCCTGTCGTTTCCAGGGCCCACTAAGGTCTGGGGATGGGGATCGGTTCAACGAGGCCGAAGCGGGGCTCGGCGCCCGACATGCGCTGCAGCATCACGCGCGCGGCCTTCTTGACGACCTCCCCGCGGGCTGCGGCGGTGCCCGGGGGGCTGCCCGGGAACTGCCGTTCCCTGCTATGACTTCTATGAAAGGGGCCCTGGGACACAAATAAATAGACAAGAATCACAAGAGCCCCCATATATTTCCCAATATTTTCTGGGTTTGACCCTTCCCCCCCTTCCCATATTTTTTTCCAAATCTTCCTGGGAGTCGACGATTCATTGTGGTATGTGTGTTTTCCCCTCCTGATTATAACCTTCCTTCCCCCAGCCTCGCCGCAGCCGCCGCCGCGGCCCCTGGCACGCTGAGGCATGCCAGCACGCCAAATGCTGCCTCGTGGGGTTCGTGTGATCTTCTAGCCTCGGGTCGGGCATGTCTGACCCTACGGGCGGATTCCGGACGAACGATGAGAGATAGCAACAACATGTTCGAACAATCAAAAATCGCAGAACAACCCTGCCCAGTTCATTATTTGACACAGTTTTCCTAGATGCATCCCATAGAGGGACATGCCCGACTTAATTCTCTAGCCCCCCCCCCCTCACCCGCCACGCTGCACCGCATGCACCGCCCCCTCTCTCGAGGCCGCAGCCCCTGGCAAAACACAGCAGAGGGGGGGGAGGAGGAGGAGGAGGAGGAGGAGGAGGAGGAGGAGGAGGAGAGAGGAGAGGAGGAGGAGGAGGAGGAGGAGGAGGAGGAGGAGGAGGAGAGGAGGAGGAGGAGGAGGAGGAGGAGGAGGAGGGGGAGGAGGAGGAGGAGGAGGAGGAGGAGGAGGAGGAGGAGGAGGAGGAGGAGGAGGAGGAGGAGGAGGGGGGGAGGAGAGGGAGGAGGAGAGGGAGATGGAGGAGGAGAGGGAGGAAGAGGAGGAGGAGGAGGCGGAGAAGGAGGCGGAGAGGAGCCGCCCTGACCTCGAGGATCGAAGGTTCGCGCACCCGAGGCGAGAACTCCTCACAGAATACGGCGGCCGCGCGCTCCCGAGGCGACAGCGAACAACAGAACAGGTCGACGGATGCGAGCCCCCGAGGCCAAGACGCCTCCGAGACGATTCGAGATGGCGCTAAGACGGCCGCACCTGGCCACCGGACTGCCCCAAAATGGCCTCGAGACGGCCCAAGGGGGCTTAAAGGTCGCGCAAGAAGGCTCCAAAAGGATCGCTCGGAGGGCCTGAAGAAGGCAACGATTTTGAGGAGCCCTTGACGGCTCAGGACGACCCCCAAGGAGGCGCCCCCAAGAGTGCCCCGCAGGAGCCCAAGACAGCCCCGAGGCAGCCCAAGTGAGGGCCTTGAGAGCTCCTCGAGAAGTGAAGACGATAGGTGTCACATGTGACGGTATCCTCATTGTTGTCATCATGCGTCTGCCCCTCCTCATCCACCTCCTCCTTCACCTGATCCATCTCCTCCTCATCATCATTATCAGTACCAATATTGCCATCGTGATCGTCACCATCATCACTACAAGCAGCACCATTCTCCTCCGCATCATCATCGTCATCATCACTGCCACCACCACCACCACCACCACCACCACCACCACCACCACCACTACCATCATCATCACCATAATCATCATCATCATCATCATCAGCATCAGCATCATCATCATCACCATTTTCTTCATCATCATCATCATCATCGTCATCATCATCAGCAACATCATCACCATGATGATGATCATCATCAGCAGCATCATCATCAGCATCATCATCATCACCAGCATAATCATCAACAGCAGTATCATCATCAACATCATCAGTGGCATCATCATAATCAGCATCATCATCATAATCATCGTCAGCATCAGCATCATCATCATCATCATCATCATCATAAGCATCAGTACCATCATCAGCAACATCATCATCATAATCATCATCATCGTCATCAGCATCATCAACAGTATCATCATCATCCCCTTCGTCCTCCTTCTCCTCCTCCTCAATATCGTCATCGGCATCGCCGTCATCCGTCATCAAACTCATAATCATTGTCAGCATCGACGTCATCATCATCATAATCAGCATCATCGCCACCATGTCAAGCAGCACCAGCATCAACAACATCATCACAACCACCATCACTATCACCATCCACGTCTTTCTCATCATCGCCACCACCATCCCCATCATTGTCATCATCGTCACGATCACCAACATGACCACCATCACCAGGATCATGAGCATCGTCATCACCATCTTCATCAACATCATCTTCATCATCACCGGCATCATCACCATCACCATCATCATCAACATCATCGCCCTTGTTAGTCTCATAATCAGTGTCCCCATCTGCATCCTTGTCCTCATCACGTCTCTCCGACGCCAAGGGACACGAGGTGCCACACTTGACGGCCTCCAGTGCCCCCCTCGAGCAGTCGCCAGGTCATAATGCTGTGATGGCACGATGACCGGACTTGCCGCATGCAGCTAGATGAGATAGCGATTCTCTAGCTCGGAGCAGGAGGAACGACGGGGGAAGAGGAAGGGAAGGAGGAGTGGGAGTGGGACACATCGCGCGGCTTCGGAACGGGCTCGGCTTCCGTTACGGCGACTCGAACGCTTGACCAAGGGAGCCTCCTTGGGCCAACCTTTAAACCGGGACGGTGGAGGTAGGGAAAAAGAGGGGGGAGAAGGAGCAGGAGGAGGAGCAGGAGGAGCAAAAGAGATCCGACGCTGCGAAAAATGCAGCATCGTGAAAAACCACGACCGCAGCCCTGGACCCCATCGCTGCATGTTTCGAGCCGGATCGATCTGCGATGAGTTAACAGCCTCGAACTTATCCCTATCCCTAAGATTGACACGCCAAAAAGCGACGCCAATCTTAGGGATGCGCCCTCAACAAATAAGGGAATCCCTAAGATTGGCATCGTGATGAGGAGATGCCCAGCATAGGGATAGGGATATGTTCCGGGCTGGTAAATGAGGGTTCCAAGGCCCGACGGGGCGAAGACGCCCTGCGCGAAAAAGAGGCGGCACCCTGAGCTCACGGCCCACTGGCAAAGCGCCTGGACCCGCGGAGGACGAGGATGATTTGGGGAGGAGGAGGAGGAGGAGGAGGAGGAGGAGGAGGAGGAGGAGGAGGAGGAGGAGGAGGAGGAAAGTGAGGAGGAGGAGGAGGAGGGGGAGGAGGAGGAGGAGGAGGAGGAGGAGGGGAGGAGGAGGAGGGGGAGGGGGAGGGGAGGAGGAGGAGGGGAGGAGGAGAGGAGGAGGAGGAGGAGGAGGGGGAGGAGGAGGAGGAGGAGGAGCGAGGAGGAGGGAGAGGAGGCGGAGGAGGAGGAGGAGGAGGAGGAGGAGGAGAGGAGGAGGAGGAGGAGGAGGAGGAGGAGGAGGAGGTCCGGTCCGGTCCGACACACTCGAAGTCAGCAAGCCGATCGATATGTAGAGGAATATGCAGTGCCGCGATAAAGTATCGCCAATCAAAGCTTGCCAACGTGAGCGACGCGACCCGTTATGTAGACAGGTCAAAGCCCCACACCAGCAGCGGGGCGCACCGACGTGGCGTCTCCGCTGGGCCTGGGTCGCGGCAGTGCTGAATCTGCCCCAGCTGGCCGCCCTCACAAGACATCGCGCGTCAATGGAAGAAGGGGGCGGAGTGAAGCAGGGGCAGGACAGCGCCGCACCGTGAGCACGCTCGCTGCATTCGTCGACAAGGGCGTACAACTGGCGAGCATAGAATTGCGCCAGCATGCGATCACCAAGTGTGCGTTGCGACACTTCGGCCGCATTTCAAATGCCCGCCGAGCACGGGAACTAAATTCTGGCGGGGCATTCGTCAGCAGGCGGCCGCCGTTACGACAAGATCCTGTGTTTTTTCCAGCCCAGAGGAAGGAGAGGAGGAGGAGGAGGAGGAGGAGGAGGAGGAGGCAAGGGGGAAAGCAATGCGCCGCCGGGTCACTCCTTCATCCGCTTAATGCGGGCCTGCAGCTTCCGCTCCCGCTTCGACGCTGGCGCTGACCCCAACACCTCCTCGCCCCCGGCCTGCATCCACACGCGAACGATGATCTCCACCACTGCCTTGACCAAGGGATCCCCCCCCTCCACGAGGCGGAACCGGAAACGGTGGCCCTTGTCGCGCGTCTCGTAGGCCCTGAACTCCAGCACCTCCCTCCCCAGCTTCTTGGGCACGTCGTACTTCGTCAGGAATTCTTCGATCTTCTGGTACTCGGGCGGTTTCGCCCCCATCTCCTCCGCGGAAAAGTGCGTCTGCCCGATGAGCGCTGCGGCAATCAGCGCGTGGTGGCAAGGCACTCCGTGCCCGTGGCCCCGTTGGCCCCGGGCCTTCTTCTCGTACTCGCCCACCGCCCCGCGCATCCCGTCGTAGAACGCCTCGCCCACCTCCCCCGGCACCAGGCACGTCCGGTAGAGCGCCGCTGCGTGGTTCCGCGACTCCGCCGCCACGGACGCCAAGAGAATCAGCTCGTCCCTCTTCGAGGCCGCGTCGGGCTCCTCGGTCTCGGTCCTCGCAGACTTCGCGGCGCTCCCCTCCTTCTCCTTCGGCTTCGGCAGGAAGTTCTTGTAGGCCTCGCTCATCGGGACGTGCGCGTGCTGGGGCAGGAGCAGAGCGCAGCCGCTCGCGAGCGGCGATTCGGGCACACAGGGCTTCAAGAGCCGGGATAAGCGTGGAAGATACAGTCGTGCGAGAAGCTCTCACTGAGCCAAGATGGACTACACGGATATGGCGTTGAAGTAATGGTAGCGTCGTGAAAACCTCTGCGTCACAGATGGGGCACCCAAGGTAGCCCGGAATTTCCACATCGTGGCGAAAGACACTCCCAGACCCAGAGCAGAACCCTCGGCGAATAGATGCCTCCAGATGCTCGCGGGCGTTCGGCCGGGTAGAAAAAATTGACATGCACACGCAACACTGGTTTGTAACAGTGGCCCTTGCGCCCAGACCAATATCGCCATGACCCGGAAGACGACTTTGATTTTGATGCGCACGGAGTGCCCCGAGCGACAGAAAACTGCGGCCGCAGCGCTCCGTCTCGAGACCGGGCAGGTTGCAAACGAAAGACGGTGCCTCCACGCGATCAGCGGCACGATCCTGACGAGGGGCAGGTGCCAGGTACCCTGGCGGCGGAATGGCCACGGTGCGAGTGCGTGCACGAAGAACGCGAGGATCAATGCCTTGAACCCGTGCGGCAACATCCTCGTCGAAAAACACGTGGGCAGGATAACGACAACAAAGTGCAGCGACATCCTCATAATCTGGATGACAAGATAATGCATCAAAGTCCTCCGAAACCTGTCTGGCCCATGGGTTCGCGTCCGGAAGCAGAGTGCCCTGGGGGTCAAGCGCGCGCCGGCCGTCAATCTCCCCGAATACTGTCAAGATCCATTGCACAAACCTGCCAGGGGTGGAACACATGACCTGGTACCACCGTACGCGCTCAATCCTAAGCTCGACCTCGGCCTCGGAGAACTTGAGGGCCCAGCGAACGTCCTTGGTGGAAGGCGCAACGGGATGGCCTTGGGAACGCTGCTGGAGACGCGCCATCAAGACACGACGGCCCATGTCGCTCCAAGCGTCATCGATCATGCGAAGGTCAGTGCGAGAAGGGACATGAGCGGCAGCACCAGAAGTAGTAGCACCGATCACCATGCCCCGGAAGGCAAGGACAGTAAACTCACGGGTAGAATGCGCCCAGAATCGCTTAAACCGGCCAAAGTTGCGCCGGGCAGCCTCGATGTTCTTCGCACGTAGGGTACTGAAGCTGCACCGCATGTTTCGCCAACCACCCAAATGCCTAGCAGCAGAAACGACCCGTCCAGGAAAACCACAAGGACCATAATAAACTCGACGAAGAGCGCCCTGAGAACCGGTGCCAACAAAGTTGACGACGACCTCGCACTTGCCCCTGTGCTGCACGATCGAGGGGACGCCGGTAGAGTTCAAGAGAGCCTGGTCCAGTCGCTCGGAAGCAAGACGGCACCGAAACAGAGCTGTAGGGAACGAGTCGGCCACCAGCGTAGTCTTGGTATCGTCGGCAAAAGTCGAGGTCCCGACCTCCGCCTGGCGCGCAACGCCACAAAGCTCCAGCGACGAAATAATGCGGAGCTCGGCGAGGCTGTTCACGTACAGGTCGATCTTGGGATGGAAGACGCCGAGGAACCACTTCGGCCCAGCGCGGTGCCCCATCCGAACACCAGAGCCAATCAAGTACCACGTCTGCGTTCCGTCGGCGGTGTCAGCGCGGACCAAAGCGCACTCCAGCTCGTTGAGGAAAATCTCGCGCTCGAACGGGCAAGAAACGAAGGCTCCCTGAATGTGCGATTCAAGCTCGGACGTGTGAGGGCAACAGAAAGCGTTGCGCATGTCAAAGAACAGCTCGGACGTGCCACGGCCCATGGATTGCAAGCGAAAGGCAAGACACGTGGATACGGCAATGGACTCCTCCCTTCGACGGCAGCGGGAATAGCCAGTAGCATAGTCTCTATCCAAAAAATGAGAGCCACGGGCCCACAACATCGCCATGTAAGCACCAGGCAGAGCGCAAAAAAGATGAAGATCCCGTACCGCGTCCCAGCCAGTGGCCCCATCTTTTTTTGGTATCTCGATTAACCAAGACGAATGCCAGCGAAGTGGAGCTTGTCGACGAAACCGGACCAGGGCGAGTAAGAGTAAAAACGCCATTTCGATCCAAGTTGATTCAGAAGTCTCGGCACGATATCCCAAACCAGAGCCACGAGACGTAGATACCTGTGGGGAGAAAAGCATCCGCAGAAGTTCATTGGGGATCCCCCATGGCGGCACGCTGCGGCGATAGGCCGCACGAGAAACCTTCTTTCGAACATCGCGGAGATCCCGACGTGCAAGAGGGATCCAATCGCTGAAGACCCAGGGCCGTGAAGACCGTCGAGCAGACAGCACAGCATCGTAGTCGACATCGTTGGCATTCAGACCACCCTCCTGCGCCGGAAGCCGGAGGCGATTCCCTTTCTCCTGGCTTGTTGCACGAAAATGTGGAACCTGGCGAAAACGACGTCGACGCGGCCCCTCCCCCTGGCCAGCTAAACGAAAGGATAACGTCCAAGCAGTGGCAAAGTCCCTCCGCTCCCAAGCAGCCTGGCAATCTTCCTCCAGTACCCGACGTCGGTGACGTGCGCCCTCCTTGAGCGTCTTGCGGGTCGCCGCGGAAATACGACGCAGCGCACCCAGGCGAACAATAGCGGCAAGGCTGGACGTGGCGCGACACACGCACAGGATAGACGCCGTGATGACCCAAGGTTGAACGAGCCGAAGACACTGAATAACATCCTGACAACCTGCAGGAACGGGGATAGCGAGGACAGGACGGTGAGCAGCAGTACGGGCAGACCTGCGCTGAACGATCGCTGCTTTCTCAGGTTCTGTGAGATAAGGCTTCTTCCAAGTCGCTGCTGTGTAGTGTGGGGCAGCCGAGCTCAGGATTATGTCGGTCAGCTTCTGGTCAACTTCGTCAGGGCCACTCTCCCGCGCAGCCAAAACGAGCGAGGGCCACTGCTCCTGAATCGTGTTTTCCACCGCCTGGACGAAAGACGTTTTGTGCGTACCTATTTTACACCCCCCCACAAGCGCCTCTTTGTGCCAGAACCGTCGAAGATGGTGCAAAGACCTCGGGATGCCTGTGAACGCCAAGCGCAGGTCGATTTCGCAGCGGACAGGACGGTGATCGCGAGCAACAACATCAGGAATCAATTGTAAGACATCGCCCGCATCATGCCACACATCTGTACTCACCAACTTGGGAAAGACGTCAGAGCTCACAGCGATGAAATCGACGATGCTGGTGCTGCCGTCGGGCCCGAAATACGTCGGCCCGCACTCCCGGAACGTGTTCACCAGACGCATCTCCGAGCCAAGCGCCGAGAGGAGCTGGTGGCCGTTGAAATTGCATTCCGCGGGATTGAAGCCGCCAAACGCAGGATGAACGAGCGGACATCGCACACGAACGTTGTTCAGATCCCGGCCGTACTCCCATCCCAAGTGCCCGTTGGCGTCCAATAGCCAGATCTCCGAAGTGCGGGAAGCCGAGCACACGGTGCGCTGCTTCCCCAACCATTTGAACACCTGCTCCGAGACGTAGCGGCCGTGGTCGGACTTAGGGTTGACAGGGGCGATAGCGACAAGTACGAGAAGGTCGAAATTGCGCCTGCGAATATGGACCCCGCCGCAGCGACCTTGCAAGTGCTTGGGGGGAGTCAACACCTGAGCCCAAGAATCCTTTGGGAAATAGTCGCGCCGGAACAACAGCGTACATCCAGCCGATAAGTTCGTGCAACTGCCCCGAGTAGTGGGAAACTTGAGTCCAACATACGAGGAGGAAGAAGAGGATCCAGTGACCTCGACGAACTCGGTGGAGAGACCAGCGAACCTGTCATGAGTCCCGCACAAGCCGATGATGTGGGCGCCAGCCATCACGTCGCATACATCCTGGAGGCGGCCATGCTGACGCATGCTGAGACAGTTGTACTGCACAAGAGTCAAAGCCATGGCAGCAAGCGAGCCCACGGGGGGCAAATGGCATGATGCAGTATCAGAAAGGTCGTGAAGCGTTAAAGCGCCACCGGAGCATGCTTGAGCCAAAATGGCTACGGAGGAGGAGGAGGAGGAGAAGGAGGAGGAGGAGGAGAAGGAGGAGGAGGAGGAGGAGGAGGAGGAGAAGGAGGAGGAGGAGGAGGAGGAGGAGGAGGAGGAGGATCCGGCCCCTATGAGCAGCACGGGCCTTCCATCCCGAGTGGCTCTCCCACGGCTCCGGGGCCCGGCGAGGGCCCCAGGGCCGGGAGTGCTCAGTCCTCGTCGTCCGCACACTCTCTGCCCGCTGCTACAAGTGGGAGGGGGGCAGAAGGAAAGGGAGCAGGCGGAAGACGACGACGACGACGACGACGACGACGGCGACGACGACGGCACCGACTCCCAAACAGCGCTTGCACTCTTAGGCGGCCCCGTCTGGGGTGCACGCAGCGTCCCGAGCCCCACACAGCACCTGCACAGAGCCGGACCCTGCCACTGGGATCCGCGCTGCCAACTCACGACGCGAACTCTGGACCCCATCCCCATCCTCCTCCTCCTCCTCCTCCCCCCCTCCCCCTCCTCCTCCTCCAGCTCCTCCTCCTCCTCCTCCTCCTGCTCCTCCTCCTCTTCTATTATTCTTTTTCTTTGAATATTTCAATATTTCCGCGGCGTCCTCCGAGCCGGATCGAGCTGTGCACAAGGCCCTGGGCCCGCTGCGAAGCCAACATGAGCGCCCAGAGCTCCGGCTCCCCCGGGGGGAGGGTCTTCGCCCATTCCCCAGGACCACCATCCCGCGCCGTTTCGGTGACAGTCCCAGGAGAGCCCCAAACCGAATCGATACATCGGATCAATGCTCGACATGAATCGGATCGGCAGAGTTCGGCAGCCGAGTCGGGAGAAGTCGAATCGGCGGAAGTTGGCAGGTTAGTAGGCATCGATTGAGAAATCCGAATCCACATGGGAGTCCGACGTCGAATCGACTCAGAGTCGGAGGCCATCGACACCGAATCGAATCGAATCGGAGGAGTCGAAACGAGCCCTGCAGTCCTGGGGCCCAGCCGGTAGGCTCACGAGCGCATCCACAGAAAAAACACCAGCCGTCGTGTCGGCTTCACGACGCGACGGGGGCTGGGGCATCTGCTAGGTTGAGCAGGGACCGACCGTCCCGGCATTCCTATAGTCATACCACGTAATGTTCTTAGAACCTAAAAATGTTCTAAGAACAAAAGCAATGTTCTCATAGCATAAACCCGATGATATAAAACGAGACAGTCCCAGCCAGAAATGTTCTAAGAACATTTCGTGTGGCCACAAAAGGTTCTTAGAACATTGTTTGGTGGGGCTATAGGGGAACTGGGACGCTTCGCCACTGCTTGAATAGGGCAGCGAACGCGAGGGGGGAGCGGGCTCAAGGGGGGAAGCACCAACCAGGAATCGGGCACTGCATCGCCGAGAAATCAGCGATGGCTCCCCACAGCCGATCCGCATGCTCCTGGGCGGAGCAGTTCAACGACCTGCTCAGGTCGGAGCAGTTTAACGATCTGCTCAGGACGGAGCAGACCAACCTGCTCAGGTCGGAGCAGTTTAACGATCCGCTCAGGTCGGAGCAGATCAACGGCCTGCTCGGGTCGGAGCAGAGAAAAAGAAGAACCTGCTCGGGCCAGGGCAGTTTTTTAGCGACCCGCTCGGGCCGGTGCAGCTGGGGGTATCGGGCCCCTCTCGGCGATGATTGGGCCCTGGGAGATCGACGCCTCCCCCCTCCGAGCCTGCCCCCCGCATCGTTCAAGGGGCCCCAGGACACACAAAGACATACACAAACAAAAGGTTCCCCATATTTTCCCATATTTTCTGGGTCTTTGTCTTCCCGCCCAATTCCCATAGTTTCCCATATTTTCTTGGGGATCGACGATTAATTCTGTCTGTGTGTTTTTTCCCCTCCTGCATCGCTGCCCCCGGCTCGGGCTCCCAGCTCGCGGGCCTCCGCTCGGGCCTCGGGCGGCCCCCTGGAGCGACCCGGACCCCCTGGGAAAAAACGCCCTCGGCGAGGCGCCGCTGCCGGCTCGCACCCCGAGGCTGGGAGCCCGCCAGGAGCCGGTGTTCCCCTCGAGTTTGGCTCGCGGTCCGCCGGCGGCTGCGTGAGGCGAGCGGCAGGAGGCGTCAGCCATGCCGCTCAGTCGAGGACCTCGGCGCGGCGTTCGGTGACTCATGTGGTCCTTGGTCTGGCTGTCGGGCTCCGCGCCCGAAAACCTCGAACCTCGAACCCACCAATGAACAGTGCCCCACTGAGGGCCTCCCCCCTCCCCCTCCGAGGAGGGGCGAGGGGAGGCGGCGGCTCGCCTTCTTGGCGCCCGCAGTGCCGATGTGCAGCAGGGCCAGCAAGGGCCCTCCTCCTCCTCCTCCTCCTCCTCCTCCTGCCCCTCCCCCTCCGCCTCACCCTTCCCCTCCTCACCCTTCCCCTCTTCCTCATCCCCTTCCTCCTGCTCATTGTTCCTCCTCCTCGTACTCCTCCTCATCCACCTCACCATTCTCCTCCCCCTACTTCTTCCCCTCCGCCTCCTCCCCCTTCCCCCCTCTCTCCCCTCCTCCTCCTCCTCCTCCTCCTCCTCTCCTCCTCTCCTCCTCCTCCTCCCCCTCTCCTCCTCCCCCCTCCTCCTCCTCCCTCCTCCTCCTCCTCCTCCTGTTCCTCCTCCTCCTCCTCCTCTTCCTCTTCCTCCTCCTCCTCGCCCTCCTCCCCGTCCACCTCTGAAGCTAGACCATTGCAAGAGTTTCACAGATTGAGGGCGGGTGGTTTCTGAAAATGTGTCTCGCCTTAGCGCGGCGTATTTTCGTTTTATACATTTGCAAGAGCTTCACGGATTCAGGGCGGGTGATTTTCAACATGTGTTTTCGCCAGGGCGCGGCGCACATTCGTTTCAAACAATTGCAAGAACTTCGCGAGTTGATGGTGGGTGTTTTTTCAAAGCGTGTCTCTCGCCGTGGAGCGGCGCACATTCGTTTAAAACATCTACAAGAACTTCACGGATTGAGGGCGTTCCTTTTTTCAAACTGTGGTGGTAGCCTTGGCTCGGCGCTCATTCGTTTCAACATGTGCAAGAGCTTCACGGATCGAGGGCGGATCGTATTCAAAATGTGGTTCTTGCCCTGTCGCGGCGCACATTCGTTTAAACAATTACCAGAACCTTACGGATTCCCATCATCAGCGTGCCAGAAAAAAGTGTGTTGAAAGGATTCAAGATTATGCGGGTGCAACAATTATGTTGGTTCGCTGTGTTGAAGTCCCAAGAGCTGCGTTCTGGCACGGTTCAAGATTGTCAAGACGCATCAGTCAATTTGATCCGTGGCTTTGGAATCCCGAGGAACTTGTTTTGGCATGCTTCAGGGTCTTCAAACGGATGTCTTCCAACGATGCAGTTCCCTCCGTGGAAATGAGCCGGTGTAGGGACCTATGAAGAGAAAGCCTGGAGAGAGGGGGCATTCGTTGATGACTATTGGGTTTACACTTGTCCTCCACCTCATCCTCCTCCGCCTCCTCCGCCTCCGCCTCCTCCTCCTTTTCTTCCCCCCCCTCCGCCTCTTCCTCTCCATCGTCCCTCGCCCGAGAGAAGGCGAGGAGCAACCCGCCTTCTTGTCGCCCGCGATGCCGAGGTCCAACAGGGGGTCCATGGACCTGAGGCTGGGCGGCCTGCCGTCGAAACCCTCGAGGCGGTAGCCCTCGCGCGGGCGGCGCCAAGAGGAGGGAGAGTAGAGCTGGCCAGGGGGGGGGGCGAGGAGTAGGAGGAGGAGGAGGAGGAGGAGGAGGAGGAGGAGGAGGAGGAGCGAGGAGGACAAATAGGAGGAGGAGGAGCGAGGAGGAGGGGGAGGAGGGGGGAGGAAGGGAGGGAGGAGGAGGTAGGAGGAGGAGGAGGAGGAGGAGGAGGAGGAGGAGGAGGAGGAGGAGGAGGAGGAGGAGGACAATAGGAGGAGGAGGAGGAGAGGAGGAGGAGGGGGATGGAGGGGGGTGGTAGGAGGAGGAGGAGACGGAGGAGGAGGTGGAGGGTGGAGGTGGAGGAGGAGGAGGAGGAGGAGGAGGAGGAGAGGAGGAGGAGGAGGACAGGAGGAGGAGGAGGAGGCAGAGGAGGAGGAGGAGGAGGAGGAGGGGGAGGAGGGGGAGGAGGAGGAGGAGGAGGAGGAGGAGGAGGAGGAAAACGAGAAGGAGGAGGATGAGGAGGACGAGGAGGAGGAGGAGGAGGAAGAGAAAGAGGACGGAGGAGCAGGAGGGAGCATGAGGAGGAGGATGGATGGGCAATCATCAAAGAGGCCTTGGCTGCCGTCTGCAAGCACGGCGACGAGGGTGCCCGTAAGCAGCCCCGAGAGGCATCGCTCCAAGCCTGGATTACCCGCAGGGCAGTCCAGGCGGACAAAAGCCACCCCCGCGGGGACGGACGGGCGAGACCAGCGGCCCCCCGAGGCCGCCCCCAGAGTAACCCGAGCCGCGCCCAGCGCGAAGACAAGGCAACCCGACGCGCGACCCCGCTCAGCTTGGGGCCACCTTGCGCCTGGGCCTGCGACCCGGTGCGGACGGCGCAGAGCCTCCGCAGCCCCGCGCCCTCGACCCCGGCGAGGCACGGCCAGCTCTGCCTCGGCACGCTCGCAGCTCCGCACCCGCGGCTCCCCATCGGGCCGTCCCACGCGAGGCTCGCCGCGGGCCTCGGACGCGCCGCACGACGCCGGCGAGCCCGAGGGGGGGAGGGGGGGGGGGCCGGCGCGTGGCGCGAGAAGGCGCGACGACCACCACCTTGTCGCCCCTGGCCAGCGGCGCCGCCCCCGAGCGCACCTCCACGGGTGGTGCAGCTCCTCCACGACCGCGGCCGCGTCGCCAGCCGAGCGCACGAACTCCACGCTCAGACTGCCGACGCCGTCGGCGCCCTGGGGCCTCACGTCCGAGCCGACCGCGGACCGCTGCAAGCTCGCGCCGTGCTCCAGCAAGGGGGAAAAATTGGGACTGGCGCAGTGGGCCACGGGGCCAGCCCGCTCTCAGAGTCGAGGTCCTCCTCCCGCCTCCTGCTGGTCGTCAGCTGCGGATCCAGCGCGGACCCCATCTCCACGAGCTCCCCCGCCCTCTCCTCCAGTTCCTCGGGGGCCTCGGGCGGCAGCTCGCACACCTCCCGCGAGTCCCCGAGCTTGTCCTCCTGGTCGATATGGTCGTGTGTCTGCGTGGAGGAGGAGGAACGCGACACACGTTCCAGGGGCTCCCATCTGTTTCAATACTGCCTGGATGGTCGTCTTCCTGACCGCTTCCCATAGTTTCCCACATGTGGGCGTTCTCCAATTCGGCGTTTCGACATTGGGCGGAAACGTGGGGGAAGGGAGGGGTTGGCTCCGGACAACCGCTTAGTGCAACTGTTTGCGACAGTGCGTCCTGTAAGAGGAGACTCCACCTGCTCGATACAGGCGCCAAAAAACAGCCAAGATCCACATCATATGGGTGGAGGGGAGGGGTTTGGGGGCCCGCGCCGATCGACAATGAATAAAAAAACGATCACCCTCAGGGGCTCCCATCTGTTTCAATGCTGTCTGGATTGTGGTTTTCCCTCACACTTCCCATCGCTCCCCACACGTGATTGGAGTATGTTCATGTGTGTCGCATCCGTGTCAAACTGTCCTCCTGAGAGAGGAATGGCGACGACGAGAAGCAGGAAGTGCGCTAGTCAAACCCGGCGCTCAGACGTCGCATTGGCACATGGTACATGAAGCTGCGCTATGACCGAAGATGGTGGGGGAGGGGGAAGGGGCAGGAGGGCGCAGGAGGGACTGGGAGAGGACGACGGACGCCACAACGATGAGCGTCAGCGTTCCGAAATAAGCAAATTTCCACCAGGAACATCCCACTGCCGTCTGGGCCTCCGTCGCTCCCTCATGTGCCCCCACGGCCTGGGCAACTGTGTGCCGGGCTCGCAGCGAGCTCCTCCCGAAGGCGTTCCACAGCTGGATCGCCGATTTGTTCGAAGCTGGGAGGCCAGGGGGACGTGGCCGAGCGAGCTCGTGGAGCCTGAGGGGCTACTCCTGCCCGAGCCTGGGGGCAGCACGGAGAGCCCACTGGATCGCCGGCCGATTGGGCTGCTCCCCATCCTCTATCGGCTATGGTCCGCAGGCAGGGCACAGGTGTTTGCCCGCTGGCGGCTGCAGAGGGCTGGCGAGGACATGCGGTTAGGAGCGGAGGAGCTGGCGTGGGAGTTGGCCCTCGAGTTGGACGCCGCCGAGGCGCTGTCCGAGTGCGTGGCGGGGGCGGCGCTTTATTGGCGGAAGACTTACGACGGGGTCGACCTGTCATCCCTCCCTGGCCTCCTTGCGCGCGCGGGAGTGCCCGCCTGGATCGTCGAGCCGGCGATGGGGGCTTGCCGGGCGCGCCGTCGCCTCCGCGTGGGCCGCGCGATCGGGGATGCGTGGGTTCCCTCTTGCGGGCTGCTGCCGGGTTGCCCGCTGGCGGTGTTCATCCTGAGCATCCTGACTTGGCCGTGGAGCTGCAAGGTCGGCCAGGTCGACAGCCGCCTGCGCCGTCGGGTGTATGTGGGCGACTTCACCCTTTGGATGCGCATTGCCTTCGCTGACGCCGCGGATGCTGCCGACGCGGCGGCGGGCGCGCTGAGGGTCACGGACGCTTTCGAGACAGCGATGGATTGGAGCCTCAACCGAGGGAAGAGCAGACAGTTCGCCAACGGAGGGGCATTCCGGGGGTGGCTGGCTGAGCAGGCCCCCGCGCTGGCAGCGCGGCCCGGATTCCGCGACTTGGGAGTCGCGGCAGGCGGCCCTGCCCAGCGCTGTGCGGTGGAGGCGGCCCGGGCCCGCGCCGCCGCGGTCCGTTTCGCCAGGGTCGGCCGCCTGCCGGTTGCCTTCGGCCACCGCTGCACGCTGGGGGCGGCGGCCGGCACCGCAGCTGGCCTCTACGGGGCGGGCGCGGGCGCCCCCCCGCGAGGGAGCTCGCTGCCCTGCGCGCGGCTGCGCGGCATGCGGCTTGCCGCGGCGGCCTCCGGGCTTCCGCAGAGATCGTCTTCGGTGTCCTCAGCCCAAGCTGGCGGCTTGACCCGCTGGCCGTCGTGACCCTGGCGCCTCTGTGGCAGGCGGCCAAGGCCGTGCGCCGCGGCCGCTTCCCCGCCGCCCTCTGGCGGGAGGCCGCGGGGGCCATGGCGGCCGGGCGCGGCCACGGCTTCGGGCCGCTGGCGGCGGCGGCCAGGAGCATGGCCGAGCTTCAGTTTGGGGCCGACATTGAAACTTGGGCTGGCGTGCCAGAGTCGCCGGCTGGCTGGGTGCCAGAGGAGCGCGGCCTGCAGGCGACGAGGCGGGTGCTGCTGGAGGCTTGGGCTCGCAAAGAGGCCCAGGAGCTGGGAGGGCGCCGGGCCACTTTCGGGCACGTGGCGGCTTGCGTCGACCGCTGGGCCACCCGGCGGGTCCGGCAGCACGGCCAAATACAGCTAAGATCTACTCCATGGGGGGGGGAGGGGGGTTGCGAGGGTCCGCGCCGATCGGCAAAACAATGATTAAAAATACGATCACTTACTCATTCATCGGAGGCATGTTTGATTTGCGCCTGGTTCGGAGCTAGCTCTAATGCCTGGGCGATAAAGCTGGCTGAGCGGAGTCGCTCATCGGGCATTATTCGGCTTGCCTTTAATGGAGACGGGATGCCTTCAAGACGAACACTTGGATCCTTTCGCTGACGCTTTTTTTTTGGGGGGGGGGCATTGTGCTAATAGGAGGGAAAGGAGAAGGGGCAGGAATGGGGGAGGAGCACAGGAGGGAGAGGAGGAGATTCGGCTCGGGAGGCCGTAGAGATCTGGTCAAGCCAGGGCACTGGAGAACCAAATCACACCTGCGGGAAAAGTCCAGGGAGCAGGGATTTGACTAGGACCCCGATCGTCAATCGCACCCCAGATCCGGGCCCACAAGTCAGGCACCGTCGTCGAATTCCTGACCTGCGTAAGCCCGTGGCTTGTGCACAGCACGAGCAAGAGTTACCAGCCTGGAACGTACCCCTATCCCTATGCTGGGCACCTCCTCATCACGATGCCAATCTTAGGGATTCCTTTTTTTGATGGCGAATCCCTAAGATTGTCATCGCCTTTTGGCGTGTCAATCTTAGGGATAGGGATACGTTCGAGGCTGGTAAAAGAGGTACAGAAATCAGTATAGGCCAAAATATCCCGAAGCCAAAAGGGACGCGTCGAGTTCCGCACCGGGACGGCGACCGTAGGCCCCTGTCCCCACGGGCGCGGCCTGGGCAGCACTGGCCGATCTACCACCCTAGACGGAGATGGATGTAGGCTGTCTCCTCTGGGTTTCCAGATTGAAGGGGCCCTGGAACACACAACTAAATACACACAAATAAAAAGATTCCCCATATGTTCCCGTATTTCTGGGTTTTCGCCGTCCCCCCCACTGCCCATATATTCTTATATTTTCTGGGGAATCGACGATTAATTGTGTCTGTGTATTTTTTCCTGAGAGATGTAGATCCTCAAATGGGGTGCTGAGATTGTGGGGGTCTGTCTGAGGGTCCGCCGTCCGCGCGAAATCGATTCGCGCGAAAACTGCGGGCCGTTCGAAAGAAATCCGCTGGGCGCGCGCGCGAAAAGAATCCACGGCAGCCCAGAAGATGGCGGGAACCATGATTTGGGAACCATGATGGCGGGAACCATG
>CAUYUJ010020112.1:157500-163879 GCA_963575745.1 Prorocentrum cordatum | reverse complement strand
GAGGAGGAGGGGGGGTGCTCAGAGCGTCGTCGGGAACTGCGCATGTGGGGGGGGGGCGCCTTGGAGGGTGCGGATATCCCATCAAGTTCGCTGACTACTTACAAAGCGCAGCGGCCATCTGAGTAGAGTGAAGTCGGGCGTGCCCTCCTACAGCAGAACATTCAAACGCAGTCAAACAATAGCATGGGGACGATTTGCCGACCATTTATGATTATGCTTTTATGCATTTTTTGAGGAATACCGCGCACCATCCGCCTGTAGGAGGACATGCCCGACCTAACAGTAGAGGCCTCTGGAGGCCCAGCGAGGATGCAGGACACCCCAACCCGTCAGAGAGCACCCGGAAGACGTCCCTCCTCGGTCCTCTAGCGTCGAGGGCCCACGAAACGTCCCACAAATGTCCCTTCCTCAATGCTCGAGCGTCGCGTGCTCAACTCCAGCCTTCAAGATAAATCCCACGTGTCCCTTCGCGACCCTGGAGCGTCGACGGCTCAGCCCCAACCTTCAAAGAAAGTCCCAGACACGTCCCTTCGCGATCCTCGAGCGTCGAGGGCCCACATCCAGCCTTCAGAGAACATCCCAAAACGCCACCTCTCGATCCGCGAGCGTCGAGGGCTCAACTCCAGCCTTCAAAGGACCTCCCACAATAAGTCCCTTCTCGACCCTCGAGCGTCGACGGCCCAACCCCAACCTTCAGAGAACGCCCCATCAACGTTTCTCCTCGACCCTCGGGCGTCGAGGGTTCCACGCTAGCCTTCGAAGAAGATCCCAAACCGTCCCCTCTCGGTCCTCGAGCGCCGAGGGACCAACTGCAACCTTCCAAGAACGTTCCAAACGCGTCCCTTCTCGATCCTGGAGCGTCATGGGCTCGCCTCCAACCTTCAAGGGACCCAGCAAGGACGTCCCTCCGCGACCCTCGAGCGTCGAGAACGCTCCAGCAACGTTCCTTCTCGACCCTCGAGCTTCGGGGGCCCAACTCCAACCTTCAAAGAGCATCACTGAATGCGTCCCTTCTCGGCCTTCGAGCGTCGAGGGCCCACCTCCGACCATGGAGTCCAATCCCTACACGTCCCTCCTCGACTGTCGAGCGCCGTGGGCTGCAATGCCAACCTTCCAGGAGCATTCCAAACGCGCCCCTTTTAGATCCTCGAGCGTCGAGGGCCCAGCTCCAACCTTCAAGCAACGTCCCAAACACTTCCCTTCTCGATCCTAGAGCGTCGGGGGCTCACCTCCAGCCTTCCAAGGGCGCCCAAAACACAACGCGTCCCTCCTCGACCCTCGAGCGTCGAGGGCCCAACTCCAGCGTTCAACGAAAGTCCCAAACACGTTCCTTCTTGATCCTCGAGCGTCGAGGGCTCAATTCCAGCCTTCAGAGAACATTTTAGAACGATCCTCGAGCACCGAGGGCCCAACTCCAACCTTCAGAGAATCCCCCAAAGACGTGTCTTCGTGACCCCTGGGTGTCGAGGGTCCAATTCCAACCCTCAAACACATCCCAAAACGTCCCTTCTCGAGCCTCGAACGTCGATGGCCCAACCCCGACCTTCTGAGAACGTCCCAACAACGTTCCTTCTCGATCCTCGGGTGCCGAGGGCCCAACTCCAACCTTCAAAGGACATCCCCGTCCGTCCCTTCTCGATCCTCCAGCGTCGAGGGTCCAACTCCAGCCTCCAACGGACATCCAGAGAACACGCCCCTTTCCGATCCCCAGGCGTCGATGGCCCCATGCCAGCCTTCAACGAACATCCCAAACCGCCCCCTCTCTACTCGAGCGTCGATGACGCAACTCCATCTATAGCAAGCTTTCGAACACGTCCCTTGTCGATCCTCGAGCGTCGTGGGCCCAACTCCCATCTTCAAGCGACATCCTAAAACACACCTTATTTCTGGCCTTCGGCCGTCGAGGACCGAACTCCAACCTTCAAAGACCACCCCAACACAACAGAAAGCAGCGCCAGTTCTCGACCCGTGATTCTTGTTATTGTGATTGTGATTGCTAGCGTCATCTTTCTCTTATTATTTGTACTGCTATGCTTGATTTGTGTTATTCATAATATTATTACTCACGTATATATATATATATATACATATTATATGTACTATCAGCTTTATTCATCGTAGTTTTTATTATCAGCTCATTTCTTGGGCACCCGCGGCGGAGCGAGGGGAGAGAGCGCGCGGGAGCGGGCGTGCGCCGGCTGCGAGGCCCACGGGGACGAGGCCGCAGAGGCTCGCGGGGGGGGGGGGGGGGGGGGGGGGGCGGGGCGCCGAAGCCCGCCTGCGGCGCACGAGTGCGTCTCCCGTTCCTGCTGCTGCTGCTGCTGCTGCTGCTGCTGCTCCTCGTCGGGGAAGCCTTAAGTCGGGCCTGTCCCTCTACAGGAGGAATATTCGAAAATAATCGAAACATAGTAAGGGAATATGTAATATGTAATATGTATATATATATATATATATATATATATATATATGCATGTGTTACTCTTGGAAATTATTTTGACGATTCCGAATTTCGCCCCACATCCCCCTCTAGGGGGACATGCCCGACCTAAGGGCAGCCCTCTTGAAGGGTCGCGGTTTCATGCGTCACATTGGAAGAGACCTCTCAAGCTTTCCTCAAGCCCGCGCAGCGTCGACAAAAGCAAGCGCGCAGTTGAGCACAAGAGGGCGTGCAGGCAGCTACGGAGCCTGAACATTCAGAAGCAGGGTGCGGACGACGATGCAAAGCCCTAGGAGAAGGACGCCTCTTGTCCCTGGGCGGGCGTCGCTCGTGGTTGCTATCTTGTCCGCCCTCCTCTCTATGGCCAGCGTCCTCCTCCTTCTCCTCCTCCTCCTTCTCCTCCTCCTCCTCCTCCTCCCCCCTTTTTCGGTCGCCATTTTGGCTCAAGCCATTTTGGCTCAAAGGGGCATGTTCGAGCGCCTCCCACGGTCGAGAGCAGACCACGGCCGAGCCCCGCGCCCTTCGCTCTTCACGAATCACATTTCTCCTGCTGGTCCCGCGATGGAGGACGATGCGGCTGCTCCCTCGGTCTTCGGCTCTGCTGCCCCGCCTGCAGCGCCCGCCGAGACGCTGCTAGCGGCCAAGGCTGCTCGCATCGCTGAAGCCAAAGCTGGTGGCAAGGGTGCGACAGGTTCAGACCAGGCTGCCGATTTCCAATGCATGTCTCAGATGCTCACCTCGATACGGTCTGGGCAGGCCAACCTTGCGACCAAGGAGGACCTGAACAGCATGCGCACGGACCTGGTTGCGCAAACGCGCCGTATCGGCGAACTTCAGGAGAGGATGGGTACTATGGGTATACAAATGAATGGCACACTTTCGGAGGCACAAGCCGAAGCGACCAATGCCATTTTGGACCAGCAGGTCGTTGAGATCAAGCGTGCTATGCCTCCCTTATCGTCGCCTTCATCGTCTGCTTCCTCTTTGTCTGGTTCCACGAATACCAAGCCCGAGGCTATGTCTGACCCCCGCAAAGTATGTGGCCGCTGCTCGGCCGAGTTCTCGAGCATCGTGGGCATCAGGTTCATGCCAAAATTCTTGAGGCTGCTCGAGAGGGCGCTGTGATCAAGGGCTACAACCTGCAAAAGAGCTACAGCATTGTCTTCTCTGACGCCACATATGCGAACGACTTTGTCGAGCGCGTGCGGACCAATGGCCTGGAGTGGACAGGTCCTCGTGGAGGTGTGGTCCAGCTGCGTGCACGCAAAGACGCGACGGGGAACATGAGACGCCGCAGCAAAATCCTTGGCTACCTGTGGGGGCGTGTCCGCACTCAGCTAGCCTCCGCCAACTAGTGGACCGCGAACATGAGGCTCGGCTCGCAGGGCTGCAAGGACACGCTCTTCCTGATCATGGATGACGAGTTGAGGATTCTCTTCCAGATCGAGGCCGGCGACAACGACCAGCTCACGATCAACCCGAGCGATCAAGAGGCGCAGCGGTCTGCGAATGAGGAGCAGGCCTAATGCACTTGGATCTCTGCCGCCCAAAAGGAAATTACTTTGCCAGTCCGAACTTCTGCTGATGACGGGGGCGCTATCGCAACTATGAGTATGCCGAGCATCCTCAGCGGCGCAGACGATGGCGCGCACCAATGCAGAGTCCCAGTGAACAGTTCTACGTCCACCCCGAATTCAACGGCGTCGTCGGTTTCGTCCGCCTCCTCGTCCTCTGACTCCAGCTCTGAGTCCGAAACGGGTTGCTCTGAATCAGGCCTGCGGTTTTTCCTGCTGACCGGCAAGTTCAGCATTGTCTCTTGGAACTGCTGCTCTCGATTCGGTTCTCTTGGGTCTCAACTTCAGTATAATCCACAGAAATGTTCCAGGCTAGTTGGTCTCTGGGGTCATCACGAGATCGCCTGCATTCAGGAATCCCGAGAGACCCCCGAGGACCTTGAGCAGTTTACCCGAAGAGTTCAAGACTGCTACGCTATCGGCGACGCCCACACACAGGGCGGATGCCTGGTCTGCCTCGTCCCCAGGATCTGCGAACTATTTCCAGTGCGGCCTCCCTGCGCGAGCAGTCCGATCACGCGCCTGTAGTTATTCCTCTTGCTCCTCGTGCGCGCCAGTTTGGTTTTCCAATGCCGAAGTGGATTCCTCGGCGCGAGCGCCATCCCGACGCCGTTGCCCGCGTTGCTGGCGGAGCTGGCACTTCTAGCGAGGACCCCTCGCAGGCGGTCATCGAGATGGGTGATATTCTTAACGAAGCTGCAAGACAAGTTATGAATGAGCTCGAGCAAGTCAGAGCCAGCGCGCGCCGCGAAAAGGTCGCGTGGAGCCTAGCAGCTACGACGGGTATTCGCCAGAACGACTGTCAACGAGTCCGGCGAGCTTGTCGAGCTGATCCCTCGCTCCCGGAGGTGATCGACCCTGGACTCGCTCGTTTTCGGGGCCTCTCGAAATTCCACCGGGCGCCTTCAGATCGAATGTATCCAGGTCGAAATCGCCCACGTCGACAGCCTCATTGTTTCGGCCCAGATCAAGAAACAGAAAACTGACATGCCCCGATCGTGCAAGTCTGCCTGGTGTCGCAAAAAGAGACGTATATTGACCGCGTCCACCCTTGGCCCCGCCGGCCAGCTCTTGCGCGACCCCGGCGCGGCGGCCGCCGAACTGGCCCGCTACTGCTGGTCCAAGGTTCACGCTTGCAAGAACTGCTGCGTGGGCGCGCGAGCGGAGCTCGAGCCTTTTGTGCAGCGCCTGCTTCGCCATGTGGAGTGCCGTCTTGAGTGCGGGGGCTTCCGTCAATGCGTTCGTCGGAATCACGACTCGGGCCCCGGCCCCGACGGGCTCCCGTGCTCAGCCTGGGCTCCGGCTGGTGAACCTGCTCTGATTTGTCTGCGTCGTCTATACTCGCACATCCTCGACGTGGGCATGGCGGGTGAAAGGTCCAACCGGGCATGTATGATTTTCAACCTCAAGGGTTCCATGGGCCACGACCATGATGAAGCCATCAGAAGTCCTGACTGTACGAGGCCTCTTACTTTAAAGCAATACTAGCAACGAGTTGTTTCCCACTGCTTGCAACAAGCCGTTGGCATGCATCGCCCAGGTCATATGCATCAGAAAACAGAAACATGACCAATGACATCTGCGAGCTGGAGGCTCGGCTTATTCACTTCTTAGTCCGACGCGATGGGCGCCGAAGCGGCTACTTCGGCTTCGACATCCGCGCGGCCTTCCCCGCCCTGCTCCGTGGCGTGATCTTTTGGGCGCTATGCGTGATGGGTCGTCCTGAGCACATGGGATCCGATGTTTGTTCCGGCGGCTTTGGTGCCAGATCTTCTCCCGTGGGCCTCGGGGCGCGGGCTTCTGGCATCTCAGGGGCATTAAACAAGGATGTCCGATGTCAGGGCCCCTCTGGGCCATCGTGTTCGACCTGCGCCGCGCTTCCTCTGCGCGCGTATTCCTCAGCCTGTAGCCATTCATGCTGCATTCGCTGACGACGCCGGCACGGCCGCCAACGACGTTTTCAGCGCGCTGCGCAGTTCCATCGAAGCATGGGGCGCGGTTGCCAAAGCTTGCGGGCTGTATATTCCCAGGAAAAAACGCTTCTGATTTTCTCTGGGGCGATCACCGATGCCAGAATTTTCCAAGGGCTTCAGGATACTGGTTCGGGCTCCAGGAGCTGGGCGCGGGCATGATCGGGGCGCTGCGTTGGGCTTGGCCTCGGTCGGGAAGGTGACCTCGCAAGCTGGGTGGCCTCCATGGCCAAGTATCTTTGCAGGGTTCGGATGGTGCGCGATCTGGGACTAGGCATGCTCAAATCGATATCGCATTACACCGCGTGGCGTTTCAGCGTTCTTAGCCACGCCCCCCAGCGCCACTTCCCGTCCACTGCCATGCTCAGCGCTGAGAACGATGGTGCGCAGGCGTTGGT
>CAUYUJ010020112.1:145000-155000 GCA_963575745.1 Prorocentrum cordatum | reverse complement strand
AGCTGCCGCCTCTGAGGCAGCGGCGAGCGCGGGCAGTGGCATCTCTGGCTCGGCCAGCGCGCCCAGCGCAGCCCCAGCCCCAGCCGTCGACCCCGCGCGCGAGGAGGCCATCAAGCAGGAGGCGGCGAAGATCTCCCAGGCGAGGTTCAACGACGCGGCAGCAGCCGACAAGGGCAAGGGCCAGGCAGGTGGCAGAGGCGTGGGTGCGTCGCAGGCCGCCGACACTGGTCAGGTCTCGAGTTGACTAGGGCCCCCTGCGACGACGACGCAGTCTACGAGTGCTGCGACCTCGGGAACTTCCAGTGCGTCTACTGGGACAAGTACAGGCATTTCGGGCACTGCCACCTCTCCTCCAACTTCCCCAACCTCGTCTTCTTCAGCGGGAGCTGCTGTCACAGGTTGTGCCACAACTACGACAAGCAGTACAGAGTCAGTTTCATCCCTCTTCTTCTCTAGCATCACGTGTATGGGTGAAAAAGCTGGGGGGCACGTCCGCAAACTCGTGAGGGAGGTATATTCATATGTTAGCATGTGCGAGACGCACATCAATCAGCAGTCGATCGGCAAGTGGAGGCGCAGAGCTCGAGATGACAACCTCAAGTTGCACGCCAATGCAGCTCGGTCAAAGAACAAGTGGCTCAATTCAACAGGCAGTGAATATGCCAACGAGGGCGGCGAGTTCTTCTTGGTGGCCAGGCGCAAACCAGCATGCATACTGGGCGAGGCACGAGCTGTTCCAGGCCTTCTTTCAGAACGTGGCAGCTCGTTCGATGGATTCGTGCCTGTGCTGCTTGGGCAAAAAAGGATATTCGATTGTCGTCATCACTTTTTCGGCCACTCTGCCAATGGGCTGAGAGACCAGAATGTTCCAAGATTTCGCAAGCTCGCCTCTCTCTTAGCCGCTCTTCAGCTTCCTGGACTGTTGTTGCAGATTGGAATTCCACCCCCGCTTCCCTCAGCAGGACTGGCTTTCTCGAGAAGACGGGGGGGGGGGGGGGGAATTTGTGCTGTGAGGCTGATTTCACTTGTGCTCCAGGGAAGGATCAGATGCCCTCTCATTTAGATTACATAGTTGCAAGGGCCGCTGCGCGGCCGTACACTAGATCTGCGCATGCCGTGTGCGACGTGCCGTGGCAGCCGCATATCGGGCTCCACGTGGACCTCATAGGCACCAGCAGTCAGCTTTTTACTCGTGCCCTAGAGCTGCTCCCCCGGCTCCCCAAAGTGGCCCGCCCTAGGAAGCAGCCAACAGAGGGTTCGAAGTCGAGCCTCAGCAAAGCCCAGCGTGACAATGATCGTAGGCTTGCGTTAGAGAAGTGCAATTCGAGAATTCAGGAGTGGTTCGGAGATGTGCTCAGAACGGACAAACAGGCCGAGAGTGAATTGGAGGCGTCGGGGTCTGAGGGGTGAGGACTGCGGCGACCTGGACGACTACGACTATGACCTGTGGGCCGACGTTCCCAACTTCGGCGACCCCGAGCTCGAGCACGCTCCCGCTGCAGCTCCTGTCTTTGTTGCTTCTCTCGCTCATTCGTCACAGTCGGATGCTGAGCCAGCCCGGACTAATTCGTTCCTCTCTAACCCCCAGGGCCCCGATAAGCCACAGACAACATGGAGGATGGCACTGCCCGATCCCAGCAGGTGAGCTCCCAGGCCCGGGGCCCTGACACCTCAGGCTCGTTAGTATCTGTAGCTTTCGAGGTGCCTGAGGAGGTGTGGAGCCAGGCCAGGAAAACACGTCGGGTTCTCTCCGAACTCTTCCAATATCCCTGCCCCTGCGGTTGCGTCCTCCGTAGCGTTTCGGCTTGGAGATCAGTCGACCTTTTCTGCATGCATAAGTTCACTTTATTGTAGCTGGGTACGGTCTGTTGAGTTGGCTATCTATTCCCACCATCAGCAGACACCACCTGGGCTGAGTCGCGGGCAGTCAGCGCAGTTTAGGGCGTGCGAAGTCCATCAATCTAAGCCGCAGCGCATTCAACCTTCGAGGGATTGAGTCGCAGGCTGGCGGGCCCGTGTCGCAACCATCGTTCGTAGTTACCCCAGTCATCGTCAGCGGCAAAACGGTGACAAGCAGCAGCAGATCCTGACAGCGGCTGCGCGTAACCTCTTGACGCAGTGCCCTGACGAGAGTCACAGGATCGCTCGCCCAGGTGATCGTCGCAAATTGTCTCAGCGGTAGCTAACTCTTGGGCAGCTCACGGAGCTTGATTTGGAGGAGCTCAAGAGGCTCGACGCCGACGCCGCGCGCCTGCCCTGACGTAGTCAGCAGCGTGCGGCGCAGCGGTCGCTGCAGGAGTTCCGAGAGTGGGCAGAGACAGCACTTGCTGTTGGAGCTCTTCACAAGTCAACACGTGATCATAAGTTGCCTGATGACACCCTCGAGATTGGCCCCAAGACACTGATACATCCCAAAGATATTATGGATGCCAAGACACAGCATTGGGAACGCCTCTGGAGCCCGCAAGCAGGTGATGAATTTCAGCAGTTATCTGAGTTATTTGTTGATATTCGGTAACGGATTCAAGGTGAGTCGCTCATGCCCCTTGGAGTTCAAGAGCTCCGAGAGGCCCTCAGGAGCATGAAGCCCAACGCAGCCATGGGTGTCGACCGAGTGGGGAGCCATGATTTTGACAGGTTGCCTGATGCAGCTATCGCGGAGTTGGGCGAGATACCCACGCTCTGCGAGTTGCGCCAGGTGTGGCCTCACCAGGTTCTCCTCACGCTGGGCACCCTTCTACCCAAGAAGGTGTCCGGCGACCGCGTGATAGGCTTGCTCTCGCACCTGGGCCGCACCTGGTAAGGGGCGAGGGAAGCGCACGTTCGCACATGGACGGGCCAGTGCGAGGCACACTGGGATGCAACAGTGCGCGGCAATGCCGCGTTACGAGAAGTTGTTCTTCGTGCAGTGGATGAAGAGCTCGCTGTCAAGCTCGGCGCTTCGGTCGGCAACGGCATGATCGACGTGGCGAGCTTTTATGATACAGTGGGCTGGTACCGAATGGGCAAGGCGGCGCTATGTCTTGCATTTCCTCCTGAGATGTTAGGCCTCGAACTTCAGCAATGCATGGCAGCCCGATGTGTTCGGCAATCAGGAGCATATGGAGCCCCGTGTGCGCCGACACGCTCCATAGTGCCAGGGCTGCGGGGTGGAACACGTTTCGGCAAGCGTTCCACCTTTTATGTGTTGCAGCGTATCACGACCGTGCATGTCAACATGTCTCATCGGATATGGGTGGGCGGCTTGAGTCAGACCACGCAAGGATCCAGAGCAGCAGTCCGTGCACGTCTGGTATCATGTTTGGCCGGCATTTGCGCCGAGCTCGAGCAACATGGCCTGGCTGTGTCGCCCAAGTCCGTGGTGCTCTGCACTCACCTCGCCGATGCACGAGCTGTGGTTCCGAGGCTCGCAGCCAAGGGCTATCGCCTGAAGGTCGCCGGCCAAGCCGCGCACCTCGGCGGCGATCTTTCTGGAGGTAGACGACGCGGGAGGGCCACTTGACTTGCAAGAGCAGCCAAACATTCGGCCATGTCCAGGAACATTGAGTTTTGCGCGCGCCACTCGCAGGTATAGGGTTCCTCGGCGCCTGGAACTACAGGGGGGCCAACTTGCAGGCCTATATGGGCATCAGCTGCACGGCGTGCGGGGCGAGCAGGTGCAACAGGCACGTCGCAAGTTGGCCAACGCAGCTGGGCCAGGACTGACAGGGCGCGGTGCGACGACACCGCTGGATCTGAAGGCCCCTGACCGCGACCCGCAGTATAAGCTGCCGACGGACACGCTGCGCATGTGGCTCGCCATGTGGTCCTCGCGTCCGTCAGTGCATGCAGGCGTGGCCATATCTTGGAAGCAGATCACCAGCGAGTTCACCAGCCTCACTCCAGCGGCTCGGTGCCGCAGGATCCGTGCCCCCCCCCCCCCCCCCAAGGAGCTGCCATTGCCTACCTGCTGCAGGCAGGCTGGACACCTGATTCGCCTTCAGAGTGGACAGTACCAAGTGGCAAATCAGAATGGCAATTCAAGTGCGACGACCTCACGGGCCACTCCATCCTCGACGTGCCCGAGGCCTTCTTTCTTGAGTTCAGGCAGTCGGTGCAAGACCAGATGTGGAGGAAGGCGGCCCGACATCATGGAGGGGCAGGCATGGAGGATGGCGTCTGCAATTTCTCGTGCAGGAAGCTGTTGTCCCAGCTCGAGCAGGCGCCTGGCGGGCCCAGGCTTGCGGGCCTGCTGCTGGCCGCAGCGGCTGGTGCGAGCTGGCCGAGGACGCGTCGTCAGACGCGCTGCCGCCATACCATCTCCGCCCTTTGCCCCAGGTGCCTGTTGGCGCCTGAAACTGATGTTCACCGAATTTGGGGATGTAGTTCACAGTCGCCCCATCCGATTGTTAAACTTAGCGAGGATCTAGTTCCGAAGGCCTATGCTCAGGCTGATGCGGAAGAATGTTACTGGACCCGCGGTTTAATTCCCAGAACTTGGATGGAGGTTCCCCCCTCCGCTCGAGGCCGAAGAGTGGACGACTGTTGGCGGCTGTAATTTCGATTCTCTAGGCTTTGGGACCTCTGACAGGCCTCTGTTTGTGTTTGGAGGTGCGAGTGAAGGGCAGGATGCCCACCACCCCCTACTCCGCCGTGTAGGCCTCGGAATTGTCTCGTTCCAGCAGCTAGATGAGCGAATGGAGATCTCTGTCGGCGCTTGGGGGCCCCTCCTTGGCATCAGGCAGACTGTCGTTCGAGGGGAGATTTGGTGCCTCCTCACGCGCCTGCAGCATGCATCTGGCCAGTGCGTTTACACTACAGATAACGATGCAGTCAGCCTAGGATGGTATCAACGTAAGTGGATTGACCCCTCAGGTCCCGACGCCGATCTTTGGTGGCGAATTGGGCGTGTCCTACAGGAGCGAGGGTCCCAGATTTCTTGCACTGCTCTTTTCGTTCACTCCCACCTCGAGGGCGTTGATATAGGACGAGGAGTTGCACCCCGACTCCCTGTGCTAGGCAATACCATATCGGATTGTTTTGCAGCGGCGGGTGCCAGCCTGGCTAGACTCGCCGAATCCGATCGTGCACGCATACATATTGTTGAGCAGCAAGCCTTCGCAATTCGCATGCGTATCCTTCAGAGCACGCTTGAGGCCATTCAAGCGGAAGAGCGTATATTAGCCGAGCAGGGTGGCAAGCGTAGGCGTAGGCAGCAAGCTTCTGACATAGGAAGGCCTCCAGCGGCCAGTGTGTGTGCCATGTTTAATAGTATCCTAATCTTAAAGGAAGATGCGAAGAGCTGTTCCAGGTGTCAGGGTTGTACGTCCTTGGCCCGCAAAAGCGAGTGGTTGAACTCTCCCTGCTTTTCCCTAATTAATGTCAACGGGATTCAATATAGGCCTCCTCCTGGGCAGCGGTTGCATCTTGGGGGGGGTTCTCACACGAATCACATGTTTTGAATTCTCACTCGGGTTCAAGCCTCTGGTTCTGCACTACGTGTGGCTGTTTCGCTTCGCAACGAATCCGAGTGTTGGCCACCAAGTGTGAAGAGGCGATCGTGGGTAATCGGAAGGATTACGTAGATAGAATTTCCCGAGGCCTCTGGCCCAAAGTTCTCAGTAAAGCCGAGCTGGCCAGCGGGAAGCGGCAGGGACCGTAGCCGCTTCAGTCACAGTAGCCGACACTGTCGCCATACCCAGAACCCCAGAACTCCTCCTCCTCCTCTCCTCCTCCTCCTCCTCCTCCTCCTCTTCCTCCTCCTCCTCCTCGGGTCGCAGGAAAGCGTTTTTGCATTCCTGGGCGAGAACGGGCGTTGCCAGGGAGGGAGAGGGGGCTTGGCATCGCTCGGGCGCGTGCATCTTTCCTCGGCGAGGCCCATCGAGGAGCATCCTGGATCATCCGGCAAAGAGGCACGCACAATACCGACAACTGTTTAGGGAATGGACGTCCGAGCGGTGGCAAGGGGGGAGGGGGCGACGGGGGCCGTAACGTCACGACTCGCGCCGGCGCCGTCTGGGAATTGCATGCCCCTAGCCATTCGTAAATGCCGTCGGCGCGAACCGTGACGTTCTATCAATGGATGGGGGGGAGCATGCTTGGTAACGGTCCGTATCGCGAATCGGAAAGGACGCGCTGCAATCGTGCCCGAGAGGGCATTGGCTTCTTGTGGGCGGTCTGGGAAGGTCCTGCCGCGTATTTGTTGGTATTTCGGTGGCCCGTGCTATGGGGAAAATCCTGGAGGCCTCGCGCGACGCGCAATAGTTGTATTATGTGGTATCTAGTCCACACGTCCGCTCCGGAAGTTGTGGAGCGACGTTCAGGCAGCGATGCTCCGACGTAGGTCCGACACGAGTCCGACGCAACCCCCCGACGAAAGCCAGGCTTGACAACACGCGCTCAACGCATTCTCCCCCTCCCCCCGTCCTCCCCGCTCCCGCTTAGAAAACAATTCCTTTGAGTTTACATGTTGAGTCGGCACTGGTATATCCCTGGTCGGAATCTAGTGTGAACTTGGTTACTTTTGCAATGTCTGATTGATTCCCGGTTAATCCGGCCGAATCCCGCCTAAGATGGTTTAGCCACGGATTCGAATCCGGCTTAACATGGCTCGAGTTGTTTCGATGTGGTTGCGTAGTTTTTAATATTTCTAACGAGCGAAGATCTCCCAACATCCCCCTCCTGCTCCCCCTTCCTGTTCCTGCTCCGGACCCCTCCGGAGGGTTACTGACTGCATTCACCAATTGCCAAAGGTTTCAATCCAGCCATGTCATGTGCCACAACCTGCGCTGTACTCGCGTGGCCTCTTCGGATCTTGGGCACCCAGCGACCAGTTGGTCTCTTCTCTGTTTCGGGTGTTGCCAGAAATGCCCCTGGCCCAATGCGCCCCCAGGATTCCCGAGGAGGACCCCCTGGCCTCCAGAGCACCCCTCGCGAGGCCCAGAGGGCCCCATGGGGTCCCCAAAACCAAAAGAAATAAGGTGGGGGCACCTTTCGGCCAGGGGCACCTCTTTGGCAACCCCCGACGGTCTGTTCATGCTGCTTTTCTCAAGGGTTGCGCGTGCCGCTGCGCCGAAGAGCAGCCTCAGCCTGGGGCCAGCCTTCTCATACCGAGTCGTTTTGACAATCCCGCGGCCCGAAGCTGGTGAAACCCAGTTCGGAGGGAAGGAGGGGGAGGAGGAGGAGGAGGAGGAGGAGGAGGAGGAGGAGGAGGAGGAGGAGGAGGAGGAGGAAGAGGACTGCTGGCTGCCAGGGCTATAAAAGCCCACGCCGTCGGCGACGGAAGCGCCGCTCAGCGCGCCCCACGACCAGGTCTGGAGAGAGAGCTAACCGTTCGTGACTCCTCAGACGTCTCGGAAGTCTCGGGTTTTTGTTCGAGCCACCAGGTATCTGGGTCCCTCGCCCTTCAGGGGCGCCGACAGGGGGTGGAGTGGCACGGGGGGGGAGGGGGGGGAGCATCGCCGATCCGAGAAGTCCGCGCGGACCTCCGACAGTCTATGCGCCTGCCGTGTTGGCTCCTCCAGTCCCATCCTCTCTTCGGAGGGGGGAGATGCGACACCAACACCACCAGGGGGGGCACCTCCAGCGAGGAGGTCCACGATGCCCCCCCGAGCTCGAGGCTGGGGATGTCTCGACCGAGGGGGGGGGACCACACCACCAGGGAGACCCCCTTGCTCCCCGCATCTCCTCGCCCTGGTGGGTGTTGCTGTCGCCTGTCCTTGCTCCTATTTCTCTTTCGCCGGCCCCGAGGAAAGCACCGCGGACAACAGCCGGAGGGGACGGGGCCATCTGGGAGGACAGCTTGGGCCCCCCAGGCGCCCATCTGTCGCAGCTCAGGGGCGGGGGCCCCCGACCCCGCCCCGGGAGCGTGCGATGTCGCGGTTGGGGTTCCGTTGCCGACTTGTCGGCGATGCTTCGCCGATCGGGCTGGTGGTCATGAGGGGTGATCCCTATGGGGGTGGAGGAGAGGGCTCTAAAGTTCAGTCGGGCATGTCTTTCTACAGGAGGAGCATTCAAACATAATCTAACGATCATCAGGGGACGACTTTTAAAGTATGTTTGATTGTTTCTGAATACGTTCTGACTTTTCAGTTTCGTCCAAAATCCGCCTGTAGGGGGACATGCCTGACCTAACCCTAAAGTTGCCCTTTCGGGCCCCTCGTCGAGCCAGCAGGTGCCCGAAAGGGGCCTCCAAGCCTGCAGGGCCACATTCAGGGCCTTTCTCTGCACCCCCGATTTGGGCCACCCCCCATTGCGCACCCGTCCGAGCCGACTCCAGGCCATCCCTGAGGTCGGATCTGCCGCACTTTGGCCATGCCTTGGCCGATCTTCCGATGCCATGCCTTGTGCAGGACATGTTTCCGCCCTGCTTGCGAAAGCGCCCGAACGTATGGCGGCTCAGGGGTCAGGGGTCACGGGATGCCTTCCCCCCTGAGCCAGCTCCCCCCCCTCGTTCCCCTTCGGTCCCTCGGTCCCGCCCTCTGCCCCACCCCCGTCGGCCCCCCCTCCCGCCTCTCCCGCTTCTCCCCCACACCCCGCCGTTCCCCTCGAGCCTCCCCCTTATGAGCCAGTTTCCCCCCCATCGCTCTCCCTCAGTCCCTCAGTCCCTCCCTCCTCTCCTCCTCTTCCTCCCCTCCTCCTCCTCCTCCTTTCCTCCTCCTCCTCCTCTGTCCTCCTCCTCCTCCTCCTCCTCCTCCTCCTCCTCGTCCTCCTCCTCCTCCTCCTCCTCCTCCTCCCCCCTCCCGTCGCTCTCCCTCAGTCCCTCGGTCCCTCCCTCCCCTCCCCGTCGCCCTCCCGCCCCGCTACCCTGGGACCCACGCCCGCGTGGGGCGCGGAGAGTCCGGATGGGCCGCGGGAGGTCTGTGATGAATATCTGTTTTCCACCACCGCCACCGTAAGTTGGAGGGGGGAAGGAGGTGGAGGACGAAGAGGAGGATCAGGAGGAGGAGGAGGAGGAGGAGGAGGAGGAGGAGGAGGAGGACCCCCTCCCCCTCCAACTTATGGTGGTGGTGGTGGTGGAAAACAAGCCCGTCAGCTTCGGCTCCGAGGGGACGCACGACCTGGACACGGCGTCCCCCAACATACTAATACTATATGTGCGTCGCCCCTCCAGGGGCGACGCGCGCACCGAGAAATCTTGTAGTATATGCGTCGTGGCGGGCGCTTTCTGGCCACACCGCTCGGGAAACGGTGTACTGCAAGATGGGTATACTATATGTTCGGGTCGAACGCGCGCCTCCAGGGAGGACATGTAGTACTAGTATGTCTCTGTGCGCCCCATTATAGTGGAAGTCAAATCGGACTGAGTCAGGACGAGGATAAATCCGTTCCAGAGCGTTCCGGAACGCTCTCAGCTCTTTCTGGAGCGCTCTGCGAAGAACTCGGCGCTCAAGACATCCTCCAGAGCCGCGCTGGATCTCAGCTGTTCTCGCTTTATCCTCACCCGAATTTGTCCTCTTCTTGGCTTCGTCTTTTCAGTTCATATTGTGATTTATTGTTGTGTTGGGGCTGCGAGGGCTTCCTTCGGAGTGGGGGAGTGCTGCACCGTCTGCGTCTGATGCTCGAGCTGGCTTGGCATGCTCCGCGAGTGCGAGAGCGGGGCCAGGGGGGACAGGAGGAGAGGGATCCCTCCCCTCTCCCCTCTTCTCCTCGAGTCCGCCTCCCAGAGGTGCCCACTCCCACCCGGCAGCCCGCCTGGCCCCTCCTGGAGACATCCGATGTCCCGAGATCCTCGGCACGGGCCTCCAGACCCTGAGATCCTGGCGTCTCAATTCTTGCTCGAGCCGGGCGTTCTCACCTCGATCTTTTCGGGCTCTGGGGCCCTCACAGATCGATCCGTCTTGCCGATCCGGCTCGTAAAATGAAGCGGAAAGATAGGGCTTTGGGCGTGCATTTTTACGATGTTGCATTTTTTCGCTGTGTCGGATCTCAGGGGATCCCCCGAGATCCGACATGGTTGCGCTGGATTGGTTTGGTTCGGCTGGATTATTGCGGGCCGCTTGCTTTCACTGTCAAGGCTTCG
>CAUYUJ010020112.1:135000-140000 GCA_963575745.1 Prorocentrum cordatum | reverse complement strand
TGTTGTCCGTCTCACGGCCCGGCGCCGATTGGCCTGAGGCTGTTGGGCCACTCTTGGGCTTTCATGGGTCTCTCTTGGGGCCCTGTTGGTGTCCTCTTGCGGAGTCTCGGAGCCCTCTTAGGGCTGACTTGGGGCCCTCTTGGGCACCCCGCGGGGCCCCAGAAGTACATAGGATCCCGCAGAGGCAAGTATCCGAAGATAAGCAAAAAACAAGTAAAGTCCTGATGAAATGCTCAGGCTATATTGAGGTCATCTGAGGGCAGTCTTGGGGACAGCATGAGGCCTGACACACACTGGCCAGTCTGTTTGGTGCTCGCTCTGGGGCGACTTCTGCCCCGGCCCCAGTGAACGTCCTCAGAAACCCCTGGGCCGCCCTCGCACGCGCGCCGACTGAATCTATGAGCAATCCGACCTGCCTTCTTTGGTTCGCAGGATCTAGCACGCTTGTGGCCTGCTGGGCCGTCGGATTTCGTGTGAGGATGTTGCAGCTGACATCGCCGCTCACATCTATCGCGGGCGTCGGATCGATCATCCATTCCTGAAGCGCGTTCGATGTGTGTGTGTGTGGGTGTGTGTGTGTGTGTGTGTGTGTGTGTGTGTGGGGCGGATATTTCCAGATCTCGCTTGAGAAATATTGAGACAGGCGCGTTAACCGTAAGCCACTGTGGAGCAAATCATTTTGCGAAGTAGGGAGATCGGCTGCATGCGAAATGCCAGGAGTCGTGGACAAGGGGGCGCATTGGGAATAGCCAGACCAAGCATGTTTCCAGAATCCCCAGGATCGGAGGAGCCGACCCATGAAATTGTTCCCAAGTGTCAGCACCAGGACAGGCACCACTACGCAAGCTTTTGGAGCGCAGGCGCAGTCGCTGAAGCCAGCCGTCGAACCGAGGAACTTCTAGAAATCAGGTGCGGCCTCAGAAGCTGGCGAACCAAGGAACACTCTGACGTAAGTCAGGTGCCGCCACCGGAACTAAAAGGTCGAACTAGGCAAACTCCGGGGAATCAGGTGCCGACGCCAGAACTTGAACGTCGAACCAGGCACATGTCTTGAAATCAGGTGCAGGCACCAGAACGTGGACGTCGAACCTAGAACTTCAATCAGCATGCATCCCTCATCCATTGCATCGTGCCTATCCCGAGTGCGGTAGTTGTGCAGCCTCGGATGCGCGCTGCAGTGGTTTCGACTGAGGTACTTCGTGGTTTTCGCAAGCGTCAGCAAGGCCCAGCCATGCATCAGTCCAGCTCTACCATGTCAGCCTCGACTTCTGATGCGCACGGGTATTTTGCACAGTGGCCCGCACGGCAGGGCGCTGTCACTCCCAGTGGCCATGTTTGCAGCCGGTGCCTTGGATGCCATGCCCTTCCCTCCTCCTCCCGCCCCTCCTGCTCCTGGTCTTGCTTGCGCTGATATTTACTGTGCTCCTGCTCCTGCGACATTCGCTCCGCTCGCCGATCGAGCCCCGTGTGTGCAAGCCGCGCGTGCGAGTAGCAGGCGCCATGCCTGAAAACGGGCTTACCAGTTGTTGGCTCGTACGCCTCTGCACTGATGTTTCACACCGCTCCTGTCCCGCTGCTTGTGTGTGACGAGCCACAGCGTTGCGGTGTGCATTCACCTCGACCTGCCACCTCCTCCTGTTCCTTCGCCTCTCTTCCATCCAGTTTGGTCTCCTGCTCAGGCTCTAGTGGCCCCCCAGGGCTGGGCCGCTGCAGTTCACCGGTGTGGCCGCGGCTGCCGTGGCTCGTTCGCTTCTGCCTGCGGTGGCGTTCTCGTGGAGGACGAGTGTGCGCTCCTGCTCCTGCTGTTCCTCCTCCTCCTCCTCCTCCTCCTCCTCCTCCTCCTCTTTCCCCTCTACCCGTTCCCCACCCTTCGCCATCCTGCTCCTCCGCCTGCTCCTGCTCCTTGCTCTGCCTTTTCTCCTCCTCCTGCTCCTCCCCACTCTTTCTGCACTCCTCCTTCCTCTGCTCTTCCTCCCCCATCTGCTCTTCCTCCCCCTCCCCCTCCTCTCTCCGCCCCCTCCTCTCCGCCGCTCCCACCCTACTCGTTCCCTTCTGCCTACCCCTCCTCCCTTTCTCCTCCTGGTCCCCCCCCTTCTTCCCCCTCCTCCTTCCCCTCCCTCCTTCTCCTCCTCTCCTCCTCTCACTCCTCACTCCTCCTCCTCCTCCTCCTCCTCCTCCTCCTCCTCCTCCTCCTCCTCCATTCTTTTCCCTTATAAATGATTTCTCCCTGTCGCTCCCCGAGGCCAATTTTTAGGGCGGGCCGGGCGTTTCGGTTGAGACTTCCCCACCACGTATGATTCTGAAGCTTAACAATTGCCAGCAGTTTTACAGATGGAGGGCGGGTCGTTTTCAAAATGTGGCCCTCGCATTAGCGCGGCGCACATTCGTTGTAAACATGTGCAAGAGTTTCACGGATTGAGGGCGGTTCCTTTTCAACATGTGGCTCTCGCCTTAGCGCCGCGCACATTCGTTTTCAAAATTTACAAGAATTTCACGGATTGAGGGCGGGTGGGTTTCAAAATGTGGCTCTCGCCTCAGCGCGGCGCACGTTCGTTTTAAACATTTGCAAGATCTTCGCGGATTGAGGGCGGCTTCTTTGGAAAAAAGGGACCTCGCCTTAGCGCGGCGCGCACTCGTCGTGAACATTTTGAAGAATTTCACGGGTTCCCATCATCAGCGTACCAGAAATTGCATTTTGGAAGGATTCAGGATTATGCGGGCACAACAGTTGCGTTGATTCTCTGTGTTGAAGTCCTAGCAATGGCGTTCGGGCACGATTCAGGATCGTCAAGACGCGAAAATCAGGTTGATCCGCGGCGTTGGAATCCCGAGGACAATGTTTTGGCATGCTTCAGGGTCTTTGAACGGGAGTCATCCTACGAGGCAGTTTCATCCATGGAAATGATTTGTTGTAGGGGCCTGTGAAGAGGGAGCTTGGAGGGAGGGTTTACTCCAGCATCGTTCATGACTCTTGGGTTTACACTGGTCCTCCTCCTCCTCCTCCTCCTCGCCTTCCTCTTCCCTTGCCCCCCCTTGCCCCGCCGACCTCCGGTCGCGCGCCGCCCCCCCCCCATCGGCCCGAGGCTGGGTGCCACCAACCTGCCCCGCTGCCCCAGACCACGGGGCAACCGAGCGGTATTTTTGTCGGCCCCGTCGGGCGTTGCCTAATGGGGGGGGGGCTCGGATGCAACTCCTGGGAGGTCAGATTCTGATTTTGCCCTGGTCCGAACTCTGGCTTCTAATCTGGCTTAATCCTGTTTGATCCAGCCTAATCCCGCTTCGTCCCTTTTCATCCAGGATAACCCCGCTTGATCCGAGGCCCGCTCCGGCGTAAAAGCCCCCCAATGGGGTTTAATCCTCCTTACATCCTTCCGACGAAGACCTCCTAGCAGTTGCCTCCTAAGGGGGGGCGGGGCTGGGACAAGGACAAATCTGCTCCAGAGCGTGCCAGAAGGCTCTCGGAGCGATCCAAAACGCTCCGAGAAGGCCGCGGCGCCCGGTACGTCCCTCAGAGCGGCAGGAACTCCGAGACCTCCGATTTATTTTGGGCCGGTTTTCTCGTGGTCCTGCCTTCGTCGGAAGGGGTGGCCATGGGGGGTGGGAGAAACGTGCACCTTTTGGGCCTCAGGGGGCCCCTTGGGGGCCCCTTCCCCCCCACCTGTCGCCCCCCCAGTACGCAACGCCCGACCCCTCTTGTTGTTGCATGGCGGCAGCCCGCTCTGGCGGGCCCGCCAGACAGGCGCGAGGGGGTGGGATCGGAGGAGGGCCAGGCGAGAATGCGGCGGCCCTCCCTGGCGTGCTTCGCCCTTCTTCTTCTTTGGCCTCCTGGGGCTCTTGCGGCCACGGCTGGACGCGCCTCGAAAGACCGGTCGGTGTCCGCGGGCCGGATTTGAGCGTGTGCGTGCGCGCGGGATAGTAGTTTTTGTGCGAGTTGGGCCGCCTCCGAGGAGGTGAGACTCCGGGGACGACGAAGGGGGAAGGAAGAACCGGGGGGAGGAGGAGGGGGAGGATGGGAAGGGCGAGAGGGGGAGGAAGGGGAGGGCTGGAGGAAGGAACATGCGAGGGAGGAAGGCGCAGGAGGAGCGGGAGGTGGAGGAGAGAGAAGAGAGGAGGTGAATGATGAGGAGGGCAGGAGAGGAGGAAGGGTAGGAGTAGAAACCAAGTCAGAGGGCCCCGCATACTCCCTCCCATACCATACGAATCAAGTTTTGCACAACCTGATATTGGGATTTAATCGCGTTCCCACCTGGCGGACGGGGAGGAACAGGAAGACGATGAGCAGCAGGATGAGGGGGGGTAAGGACGCCTGGCGGCGTTCCGCCCTCGCGTGTTCGGCCTCCGCGAGGCCATCCGCGAGGCGGAACCCCCCTCATGGAATGCCGAGCTCTCTCGAGTAGAGTTTCCCAGCGTCGTGGATCGTATAATTGCATGTGGCGCAAACGGGGTCGTAAGTGAGCTGACTGGCCTTCGCCTCGAGCTCGCGGCGTCCGCGCGCCGCTGGTCGCACTGGGGGGCTCGTCACTTACATGCTGGTCGTTGACAGGTATTTTACGTACTTCCAAATGCTAATATTTTTCGCCTGACTATTTCAAGAGTCGAGCGGTTTCCCCTCTTCCTTCCTCTTTCAGAGGGCGGGCGGAAGTCCAATCTACTTCCAACGCCTTCCTGCTTCATGTTTTTACCTACTACTTCCGACCGACGGGTACTCATAGGGCAACGATAGGGGGGGATAGACTCAGGAGGGGACACATCGAGCTAGAACGGGCGATACATCGCCGATATATCGGCGATCTACACGTAAGAGTGACCTTTCGCCAGTGGTAGGGTTCGCATAGCGCCACCGCTCCCAATTCGGTACACCCCCTGACACGTCTCGTGGCCCCAGAGGATACTCCACCGAAGGCCCCAGTGGGAGGGTTCGCATGGCACCACCGCGCCCAATTCGGCACGCCCCCCACACGGGTCTTGGCCCCATAACGAGTTCCAGCGAAAGCGGTACC
>CAUYUJ010020112.1:0-130000 GCA_963575745.1 Prorocentrum cordatum | reverse complement strand
GAACAGTATAATGATGGCAACTCAGAGAAATACAAGAGGCAGGTTGATGAAAAGGACCCGCTCCTTCGTTGAAAGTACGGTTCGTCTTTGCTAGATTTGTTGGTGTAAGTGTTGGGAGCTCGATTTTCTGGATGTCGCTCCACATCACTTTCGGCCCAGCGTCCACCACGTCGCATGCATCGCTCTGCCATTCCTCGCAAAGCTTCTCTACTGCTGTTTGCACCCCCATCGCCACGCCGTTGTCGGCTTTGTCGTTGATGGTGCCGTTTGGGCCCCTGGTTGAGCGGTGTGCTGCACCTGCTTTTAAGCGGTCGATTGCACCACATAGCTTGCATCGCACCGCAATGATGTATTTTTTGAGATCCACGTCAAGCATTGAAACGCGGGAGAATATCCGATTGGAAGCAACAGCATGTGAACACACAACCTCTTTAAGTTTCATGCGGAAGAAGGGGTCTAGGAAAAGAGGTGGCCCACTCGGACAGGATCTGGAGAGTAAAGAGAATAGCACTAAGATTGGGCAATCGTAGAGAAGATGGGCAGGCAGGGACGGGCTCTGGGAGACGAGGCCGAGGAAGCCAAGAGGCTGGGCCTCGGCCCAGGCTGGACCAGCAAACTGGACCAGCCGGCTGTGCCGCGGAAGCCCCTCGTGCACAGTTCTGTTTGCGCCGAGCCCGGCGCCGGCCGGTCCCCGTCGGGGCCGAAAGGCGGTACTGAGCGAAAGAGGAGGAAGACAAGGAGGAGGAGGAGGAGGAGGAGGAGGAGGAGGAAGAGGAGGAGGAGGACGACGACGACGAGAACACCGACGACAACAAGGACGTGGACGACGTGAAGGCAGGATACGATGATCCCCTGGAGCCCCCTGGTCCAAGCACCAAGTTTTCCCCTCGCTCGCCCCAACGCGCTCAGCGGCATGCGATTGGGCGAGCTCGGGGGGAGCCGCTCGCACTTCGGCCTTAGCTGCGTGGTGCCCACAGATGCTCTGCGCCTGGTACGCCCCGCCTCTTCGGGCACCCGCCACAGCCGCCCTCCCCCCGTCCGGGCACGACCGCCGCCGCGCCCCAGCGCCGCCGCCGCGACGCCAGGCCCGCGGCCGCGGAACTCAAGGCGGAGCCTCCGGCAGAGGTGGGCGCTGGGGGGTGGGGGCGCGGAGGGTGGGGCGGGCGAGGGGGAGGAGGAGGAGGAGGAGGAGGAGGAGGAGGAGGAGGAGGAGGAGGAGGAGGAGGAGGAGGAGGAGGAGGAGGAGGAGGAGGAGGAGGGGAGGGGGAGGAGGAGGAGGAGGGGAGGAGGAGGAGGAGGAGGAGGAGGAGGAGGAGAGGAGGAGAAGTAGAGGAAGAGGAGAGGGAGGAGGAGGAGGAGGAGGAGGAGGAGGAGGAGGAGGAGGGGGAGCGAAGGCGGATGATGATGATGATGCTGATGATGCTGCTGCTGCTGATGATGATGATGATGATGTTGATGATGATATGATGATGATGATGCTGATGCTGCTGATGATGATGATGATGGTGGTGGTGATGATGATGATGACGATGATGCTGATGCTGATGCTGATGCTGATGCTGATGCTGATGCTGATTATGATGCTGATGATGATGGTGATGGTGATGCTGATGCTGATGATGATGAGGAGGATGAGGAGGATGACGATGACGATCACGATGACGGTGATGATGGTGATGATGATGATGCTGCTGCTGCTGCTGATGATGATGATGATGATGATGCTCATGATGGTGATGGTGATGATGCTGATGATGAGGAGGAGGAGGAGGAAAAGGAGGAGGGGGCGGAGGAGGAGGAGGAGAAGGAGGAGGAGGAGGAGGAGGAGGAGGAGGGGAGATGGAGAATAAGGATGAGGAGGGGTGTTGGGCGATAAGGGCGTTGATGTCAGGATAAGTGCGACTATGGTGGGCCCGATGCTCTCTGTCTTCATGGATCGCCGCAGCGGGCTGCGTTAGAGGGCCTCTCGCTGTGCTTAAGGATTGGGGACAATGATGTTGACGACGATGATCATAGTGGTGGTGGTGAAAAAGAGGAGGGGGAAGAGGAATGGGATCACGATGAGGATATGTAGATATGCATGAGGAGATGGTGATGGTGACGCTGATGATGCTGGTGATGATGGCGTTGAGGGGGAGGACCAGTGTAAAGCCAAGATTCATAATCGATCTCGAAATGAACCCTCCCTCCAGGCTCCCTCTCCACAGGTCCCTGCAATGTTTTATTTACACGGAGGAAAGTGCCCCGTTTGAAGACAACTGACTGAAAATCCTGACCCGTGCTCAAAGGCCATCCCTTGAACTTCAACGCCAGGAATCAGCGTTATTGCTGCGTCCAAGCGATCCTGAATGATGCCAGCATATCAGTCCTGGGAAATTGATGCCGCGACACGTGACTGCTGCGCCTTGCCAGGCCTACATCTTGCCAGAACACCTGTCCTGGGACGTCAACCATCAGAGGCCTTGACGCTGCTGTAAAATCTTGGGTCGAATGTGCGCGTTGCTAAGAGATAGCCGCATGTTGCAAAGAAACCGCCCTCCATCAGTAAAGCTCTTGCAATGTTGAAGACCAGTGTTCGCGGTTGTTCAGGTGAAGGCCACATGTTTGGAAACGACCGCCTTCCATCCGTGAAGCTGTTGCAAATTTCTGACGCTTCGCGAATCCCCACCAGCCCATCCAGAAACGATGCCCAGAGGAATTGCCTCGATCAGGGAAGCGGGCAGCACACAGAGGAAGGGTCTCCCAGTGGAGGCTTCTTGGAGCGTCTTGGGTGCCTCTTGGCGGCCCCGGACGCCTCTTACAGCGTCGTGGGTGCCTCGGAGAGCTTCGTGGGGCCTCTCGGGGGTCTCTTGGGAGCCTCTAGGGCCTGTTGGGCGCCTGTTGGGCCCTCCTGGGGGCTCGTGGACGCCTCTTGGGGCCCTCTTGAAGCGCTCTTGGGAGCCGTGGGAGCGCTCTTGGAGCCCTCTTGGGCCATCTTTGAGTCATCTTGAGGCCTCGTCGAGAAAGCCAACAACACGGATTTCCCCAAGGTGTTGAAAGGATTTTGGCCTCTTCGGGGCCTCCTGGGGGAGCTCTTTGGCCACTTGGAGCCGTCTTGGAGCGGTCTTGGGGCCTCTTGGAGCATCGTGGGTGCCATCTCGAGGCATCTTGCGATATCTTGAGCCATCTTGGAGATCATCTTTGGCTCTGCCAGGCGCTCTTGGAGTCATCTGAAGCAGTGCCCCCCCCCCCAGGAGGCCAACATGTGGCCAAAACCTCAGTAAAATCAGCGATTTTGGCATTGTCGCCGAGGCCTCTTCGAGCGTCTTGGGTGCCTCTGGGGGGCCTCTTGGGGGGCCTCTTGGAGGTCTTTTGGAGGTCTCGTGGGAGCCTCTTGGGGGCATCCTGGGAAATCGTTTGAAATCTTTTGAACAACAATCTTGGAGGCATCCTGGGGGCCTCCTGGGGGCCTCTTGGGGCTTCCTGGCCACCTCTTGGGGCCCTACCTTTTGGGGCACCCTTGGGAGCCTTGGGGGCCATCTTTGGGTCATCTTGGGTGCGATCGATCACAGGAGGGGGGGTCACGGATTAGAGTCCCCCCCCAGGATGCCAAAATGGAGCCAAAACCGTAGTGTTTTGGACGCTCCGACGACTCGCGGAACCCCCTTGTCCAGGTCCATGGGGAGGGGGTAGGGGGAGGGGTAAACCCCTCCCCGAGGGGGAAGGAGGGGTGGAAGAGGAAATTCCCTAAACCACCTATGCCCAGAGGGCTGGTGGGATTCAAGCTTCAGGTTCATAAGTGGTGAGGGAGTCTCAGGCGGAACGCTGGGCCCGCACTACCAACACGTCTCGGGGTGCGATGGGGGGCTTCAAGGAGGAGGAGGAGGAGGAGGAGGAGGAGGAGGAGGACGAGGAGGAGGAGAAGGAGGAGGAGGAGGAGGAGGAGGAAGAGGAGGAGGAGGAGGAGGAGGAAACGGAGGGTGAGGATCGCAGCTCTTGGACGCTTCGGGCCCTTAGGGTGCCTCCCAGACTTCTTCTCGTGGAGTCCCCAAGCGATTCTGGTCAGACGCACCCCAGGTGAGGCCTGTGGTGGTTGCGATGATCTGATCATCTTTGATGACGGGGAGGAGCACCAGTGGCAGCAGGAGAAGCACCAGCAGGAGGAGAAGCAGGAGCAGGGCGAGGATGGGGAGGAGCTGGGCCACGACGATCGGCGGCGAGCGAAGGGGGGCGGAAACGAGAAGGAGAAGGCCTTCTCAGAAGGCGGCGCCGCTTCTCAGAAGCCCCTCCCCGGCCGTCTCTGGGAGGCCTTCAGCGTTTTTTTGTCGGCGGAGGCTCCGAGATTTCCTCGGAAGGCCGGGGGATCTCCGAGCCCCGAGCAGGCCCGCCCCTTCTCGCTTCCCCCCCCTCGCTCGCCGCCGAGACGAGGGCGCCAGCCCCACGAGCGGCAGCATCGATTAATCGACCCCCATCCCTATCCCCATCCCCGCCGAGACCCCCACCAAAGTCTCCCCACCCAGTTGGGGATACACTCCTCGAAACCCGAAGGGGAACGGCCTATATCCCCTATCTACGGGGGTACATCGGCCAGCGGGGCCCAGGCCACGCCGCTGGGGATGGGGATCGGACCAACGATGCTCAGAGCGCGCGCGCGCGAGATCGGGCAGTCGCCGGCCGACGCCGCCCGCTGCCTGAACCGGCTCTGCGGCGGCCACGGGGCGCTCGCGCCGGCGCCGCTGCTGCCGCTGGCGCCGACCCTGGCGCTGATCTGCCAGCTGCTGCACGGGCGGGCGGCCTCCTCGAAGAAAGGGAACCCGTCGGCTGCAGTGGAGGCCCATGCCAAGAAGCACCCTGCTTGCCTCCAGGGTGCCCTGGGCATCCTGTGGGATGCGGGAAGTTCCCACACCAAGACTCAGTGGGCGTCCTGGGGTCTCAGGGTTGGGTTTCCTGTGGAAGACTGGCCTCCACTGTACACGTAAGAGTGACCCTCCACCGGAGTGACCTCTGGTGCGGGCTCACTGGGCCCCCCCCCCGATCGCTGAGCGCGATGTGAGTTGGTGGCTGCTTGCGCGCTTGTGTTTGGCCACCTTGCGCCCCCATTTGCCGCGCACCAGAGGTCACTCTTGCCTGCGGTCATTCTTGGGCGTGGCCGAACAGAGGCAACCGCATACACTGCTGGAGCTCCGCGCGGATATCTGGGATCTGCGCCTGACCCCCTCCCCGACGAGCGGAGAGCGCCAGGGGCGGCGCCGGAGGCGCCGCCAGGGGGGGCCCGAGCGCAGATCCCAAAAATCCGCGCGGAGCTCCAATAGTAGTTTATGCAGATGCAGTTGTTTCGTCGTCCACCTCCGTCCGTCGATCGGCGTCGTCGCCGTCGCCGTCACCGTCGCCGTCGCCATCGTCGCCGCCACCGCCGCCGCCGCCGTCGTCGTCGTCGTCATAGGATCCAAGGCTCCTGAGTCTCGCCTCTCGAGTCGTGAAGCAGCACGAAGCGGCGGGAGGTGTCTCAGAATTTGTCCCAACCCTCCTGTGGTTGAGGTACTCGTTTTGAATAGTGCAGTGTGGTCGCGTCCTTCCTCCTTCCTCCCTCCCCCCATCCTCCTCATCCTCTTCCTCCTCCTGCGTTTTCTTGCTTGTGGGGGGCCATCATCATCATCAGCATCATCATCATCATCAGCAGCAGCGTCATTATTACCATCGCCTCATCATCATCATCATCATCATCAACATCATGATCAGCACCATCATCATCATCATCATCATCATCATCATCATCATCATCATCATCATCATCATCATCATCATCATCATCATCATCATCGTCATCGTCATCATCATCATCATCATCATCTGCATCATCATCACCACCACCGTCATCAGCATCACCACAATCATCATCATCGTCATCGTCATCTTCATCTTCATCTTCATCTTCATCGTAATCTTCATCTTCATCGTCATCATCATCACCATCATCATCATAATCGTCACCATCATCATCATCATCATCATCATCAGCAGCAGCAGCATCATCATCATCGCCATCATCATCATCATCATCATCATCATCATCATCATCATCATCATCATCATCATCGTGCGATGCCTGGGGGGCTGCAATCTGCGCAACTTTCGCCACTTTCGTGGGCTCCTGTGAGGGCCAGCGGAGTGGTGTCCCACGCACACACAGACGAGACCACGCGGCTCCCTGGGGGACTACGATCTGCGCGACTGTCGGTGTCCCACGCACGCCCAGACGAGATCTCGCGGCTCCCTGGGGGGCTGCGAGTTGCGTAACCGTTGCCATTCTTGTTGGCTCCTGGGAGGGCCAGTGGAGTGGCGTCCCACGCACACCCAGATGAGACCTCGCGGCCCCCTGGGGGGCTGCGAGTTGCGTAACCGTTGCCGCTTTCGTGGGTTCCTGGGAGGCCCAGCGGAGTGACGTTCTACGAGGACCAACAAGAGGCCTCACCGTCCCTTGGGACCTGGGAGCTGCGCAACCGTCGCCACCTTCGTGGGCTCCTGGGAGGGCCAGCGGAGTGGTGTCCCACGCACACCCAGACGAGACCTGAATGAGGGACATGTGATGTGCAGCGATCTTTGGCGAAACGTTATTTGGAGGGGTCCTGGGTGTAGTCACGTGTATGGAATGAAGTGGTCCTGGGTGTACCTAGTCACCTCATGTGTAGAAAGGGTTGGTACGTCCCCAGGTAATTCGGCTCCTGTGGGCCATTGCCGTGTGCCCCTGGGCCGCCCAGGAGCAGGGGTCCGAACCTCTGGGGAGCTACGCTGTGAACACATAGCGAGGAGGAGGATGAGGGAGAGGAGGAGGAGGAGGAGGAGGAGGAGGAGGAGGAGGAGGAGGAGGAGGAGGCGGAGGCGGAGGAGGAGGCGGAGGCGGAGGCGGAGGAGGAGGCGGAGGCGGAGGCGGAGGAGGAGGAGGAGGAGGAGGAGGAGGAGGAGGAGGAGGAGGAGGAGGAGGAGGAGGAGGAGGAGGAGGAGGAGGAGGAGGAGGAGCAGCAGCAGCAGCAGCAGCAGCAGCAGCAGCAGCAGCAGCAGCAGCAGCAGTAAGACGACAGTGGCGCCTCTTCACATTTGGCGTTCCAGGAGCGGGCCTCGCCTCGGGCGCACCTCGCCCCTGGCGGCAGGCCCTGTGGAAGGGGGCGGCAGGAGACCTACGGCGATCAAAGGTGAGGTATAGCGTGCACTTCTCCCCCTGGGGCGACAGCGTCTTACTCTCCGCCCGTGCACGCTGTACGCGTCTCTCCCTCCCGACCCCCAGCTTGCGCACCTCAACACGGACGTGCGCGCTATACGTTTTTGTTGTTATGTTTCTTTTTCCTTCACTTGACAACGGACGTGCTCCATAAGCGTTGGCGATAGTTTTATTGCCGCTCCCGTAAGAGGTCAGCATTATTGGATTGAGGGTTTCTGGAGTCGGCCAATTTCCCTCACCCCGTTTTCACGTGCCGAGGAGCAATATTTAGCACAGGCATGGATTTTCGGAGGTCCGCGCGGATTTCTTGGGTCGGTGCTGGACCTTCCGTGCGGCGTCTCCAGCGCCGCCCCTGGCGCGTTTCGTGCGCAATGGGGGCGGGGTCCAGCGCCGACCCAAGAAATCCGTGCGGATCTCCGGAAGTGAGTGTTGATACTGTGTTGGTCGAGTAGGAGGAGGCGGAGGACGAGGAGGAGGAGGAGGAGGAGGAGAAGGAGAAGGGGGCTCGTTCCGCACCCTCCTCCCTCCAATTCCTCAGATCCCTCCCTCCTCTTCCTCTGCGGCAGGTGGAGGAGCTGGAGGAGAGGAGGAGTGAGATAGTAACCTCTGAAGGCTTGATTTGTTGGGGTCGCCGACCCCTAGAGCTCTCGACCCTTTCCCCCAAGGCAAGTTTTTCTTTCTGTGCCGATTCTCGATCGCCTCAGGATTTGGAAGCTGCTCCAAGATGTCCCGAATCTGATATACAAAAAGCCTCCGGCGTGTTTCTCGTCAGTGGAGATCTGGGGAGGTCCGAGGCTGGGGTTTGTGCATATCCACCGCCTGGTGAACCGATCTTCATGGACCTCTAAATGCGGTGGCTATGGATATGGATATGGATATGGATATGGATATGGATATGGATATGTATGTATGTATGCATGCATGCATGGATGGATGGATGGATGGATGGATGTGTGTGTCTGTATGTATGTATGTATGTATGTATGTATGTATGTATGTATGTATGTATGTATGTATGTAGGTGTGTATGTATGTATGTATGTATGTATGTATGTATGTATTTATGTATGTATGTATGTATGTATGGAATGATGTATGCATGTATGTATGTATGTATGTATGTATGTATGTATGTATGTATGCGTGTGTGTATGTATGTGTGTATGTATGCATGTATGTATGTATGTACGTGTATGAATGTATGAATGTATGTAGGTATGCATGCATGTGTGTATGTATGTGTGTATGTGTGTATGTATGTATGCATGTATGAATGCATGTATATATGTATTTATGTATGTATGTATGTGTGTATGTATGTATGTATGTATGTATGTATGCATGCATGTATGTATGTATGTATGTATGTATGTATGTATGTGTGTATGTAGGTATGCATGCATGCATGCATGTATGTATGTATGTATGTATGTGTGTATGTATGTATGTATGTATGTATGTTTGTATGTATGTATGTATGTATGTATGTATGTATGTATGTATGTATGTATGGATGCCTGTATGTTTGTTTGTTTGTATGTATGTATGCATGTATGCACGTATGTATGTATGTATGTATGTATGTATGTATGTATGTATGCATGCATGTAGGTAGGTAGGTAGGTAGGTAGGTAGGTAGGTAGGTAGGTAGGTAGGTAGGTAGGTGTGTATGTGTATAGTCATGTATGCACATACCGGGGGACGTGGCCGGGGGGGTCCCGCCCAGGGACCTCGGCAGGGCATGGTGGGCCCAGGGGGCTTAATTTTCATTTTTTAAAAGGTTTTGGCCACCCGGAGCGACCAGATCCCCGGGGGACGTGGCCCGGGGGGTCCGGGCCAGGGACCTCGGCGGGGCATGGGGGGCCCGGGGCCTTACCTTCCCTTTGTTTTTAAAAGTTTTCGGCCACCCGGAGCCACCAGAACCCTGCGGGACGTGGCCAGAGGGGTCCCGCCCAGGGACCTCGGCGGCGCTTGGGAGGCCTGGGGCCTTATTTCCCATGTATTTTTACATGGTTTCGCCTTCCCGGAACCACCAGAGCCTCAAGAGGTTGCAGGGAGCTCCAGGGGCTGCTCCCGCCTGGTGCCCCAGGTCTCCCACAGGCCTCCCAGAGGCCTCCAGGAGAGCTCCCCGAAGCTCACACAGTTGGTTTTCCCATAATTTTTCCGCGTTTCTCTCCATGCAGCGTGTTCTGCATCCCAACGCTGCGCGACAGCCCCAGAGGACGCCCAGACCGTCCCGGTTTTGCCCCAGACGCTCCCAACCCTGTCCCCACATGGCTCCGCATGGGAGGATCGGCGCGCCCCAGTAGGGTCACAGAGCGGCCCAGGGCGCTCCACGATCCCTGCGACGCCGACGATCACCCCGAGGCAGCCCCCCGAGCGACTTCGTCGACACGTCGTGCTTCCGAGAGGCCTCCCCATAGGGTTCTCTGAGGCCTTACTCCTTTTTTTTGTTCTCTAAATGTTTTCCACGTTTTCGCTCAACCAGCTTGTTTTGCATCCCCACTCTGCACGGCAGCCCTGGAGGACGTCCAGACCGATATGGTTCGGGCCCCTGGGGCTCCCAATCGTGATCCAAGACGGCTCCGCATGGGAGGACCAGCGCCCCCAAGTAGGCTCCACGAGCCGCCAGGGTCGCTTTCAGGCCTGCGCGACGCCGACGATCGCAGACAGCCCCCCAAGCGACTTCGTCGACACGGCGTGTTTCCAAAAGACCTTCCCGGAGGGCCCTCTGAGGCCTTACTCTCTTTTTTTTTGTTCAGGTTTTTTTTTTCCACGGTTTCACTCATCCAGCTTGTTTTGCATCCCCACAGTGCATTGCAGCCCAAGAGAACGCCCAGACCGATGTGGCTCGGGCCCCTGAGGCTTTTAACCGCGATCCAAGACGGCTCCGCATGGGAGGGCCAGCGCCCCCAAGTAGGCTCCACGAGCCGCCGGAGTCGCTTCCAGGCCGGCGCGACGCCGACGATCGCCCCATGACATCTCCCCAGGCCACCTCGCCAGCAAAAGAGGCTTCCTAGAGGCTTCTCACAAGGGCCCCCAGAAGCTCGAATCCTAGTTTTTCCCATGGTTTCTCCGGGGATTCTGGCCACCCAGCCTGTTCTGTTTCTCGACGGTGCGGAATCGCCCTTGAAGTCCCCAAGACTGCCCCGCTGCGGCTCGAGAGGCTCCCAACCGTGCCCCATGACGGCACCAGAAGGCACCCTGACTGATGTAGCGGCGCCAACGAGGAGCCCCGAGCACCCCAACGCGGCCGATTAGGGCCACAAGAGATGCCCGGGGGCGCTTGCGGTCGCCAGGGGCGGTCTCGACGCTGCTGGTTGCGTCTCGACGTGCCACAACCGAGCCAAAGAACTGTCACAGAGCTCAACGGACGGGGAGGAGAAGGAGGACGAGGGCAAGGAGGAGGGGAACGATGAGGTCGAGGAGGGGGAGCACGAGGAGGAGGAGGAGGAGGAGGAGGAGGAGGAGGAGGAGGAGGAGGAGGAGGAGGTTGAGGAGGAGGAGGAGGAGGAAGAGGAGGAAAACGAGGACGAGCACGAACACGAGGAGGAGAAGGCGGAGGAGAAGGCGGAGGGGGAGGAGGAGGAAGAGGAACAGGAGGAGAGGAGGAGGAGGAATAGGCACGAGGGGGAGGGGGTGGGGGTGGGGGTGCCTCCTCCTCCTCTGCGTTCGTCGTGTCGTCTCCTCCTCCTCCTCCTCCGCCTCCTCCTTCTCCTGCTCCGCCTCTTCCGTCTCCTGATCCTCCTGCACCTGCTACTGCTGCTGCTGGCTGCTGTTGCTGCTGGTGCTGCTGCTGTTCCTCTCCTCCTGCTCCTTCTCCTGCTACTCCTCCTCCTCCTCCTCCTCTCCCCCCTGCCCCCACCCCCCCCTCCTCTCCTCTCCTCTCCTCTCCTCCTCCTCCGCCTCCTCCTCCTCCTCCTCCTCCTCCTTCTCCATCTCTTGCTCTTGCTCCTCCTCCTGCTCCTGCTCCTGCACCTCCTCTTTTGATGCGGTTCCTCCTTCCCTGCCCTCCTCTTCCTATTCATCTTCCTCCTCCTTCTCCTCCTCCTCCTCCTCCTCCTCCTCTTCCTCCTCCTCCTCCTCCTCCTCCTCCTGCTCCTCCTGCTCCTCCTGCTCCTGCTCCTAGACGTGGGGTTTGGGGGCCGCACTCTTGGGGCCGAGGAGGGGTCCAGGGATCGTGGAGGACTCCAGGGGCCGAAGGTGGGTCCGCAGGCGTCAACGCGGGTCCCCGGAGCCAGGGGACCAAAACCCAGGGTCCAGAATCCATCAAGGGCGGGCGAGAGGGAGGAGGACGAGGAGGAGGAGGAGGAGGAGGAGGAGGAGGAGGAAGAAGAGGTCAGGGAGGAGACGAAAGCGAACGATGACGAGGGCGAGCACGAAGACAAAGGGCGAGGAGGAGGCCGACAACGATGACGAGCAGGGGGGGAGTCCGGGCAGTTCTCTGTTGGGCCTCGGCTTTCGTTCCCACTCCCTGGGGTGGATTTGCCGTTCCGGTTCGGTCTGTATCGGTCTGATTCGGCCCCATTCGGTCCACAAACGATCTTGGTTCGGCTCGGTGCGGGTCTCTACTGTGACCATTCCGGTTCGGTTCGATTCGTTTTGGGGGGGGCGCTGGTTCGCGGCCGTTTGATTCGGCTTGGTTTAGTCCAGGCAGTTCTGGAACCTTCCTGCATTGAAACACTGCGACGGAGTTACGCCAGGAAGGAGGCAACACAGTACGAGATTTCAAAGGCTCCAGGAGGGTCGGCCGTCAGGACCCTCTGGAACGAGATCCGCTTTCGATGGCACTGCTTGTCATGGCATCCTTTGGCTACATACTGCCGTGACTAGAGCCTAAGCTCGCGCGTAGCAGGCGCGTGGTTCGAGTGTGTGTATATAAATGGAAGTGTATGTATGTATATATATATATATATACATGCACATACATATGTATATACATACATATATATATATGTATGTATTTACAAACACAGACATGCATGTTTGTACACATACATATATATACACGTGTGTATATACATATATATATACTTATATATGCACGTACGCGTATATAAATTTATGTACACAGATGTAAGTAGTATGGCCTTCGGCCCATTCCGCCGCCGTGGCTGGGTTTGGGGTATGAAGCTTATTGGATGTTCATTCGGATCTCGTGGTGGGCGTAGCGGGAGCCTATCGGAGGCAGTTTGGGCGTCTCTTGGGGGCCTCTTGGGGCCTCTTGGGGGCCTCTTGGGGTCTCGTGGGCGCTTCTTGGGGCCTCCTGGGGGTTCATTGGGGCGGAATCTTTGGATTGTCGGTCTGTGTTCCTTCTTTTGGGCCCCTTCTGGGGCCGTCATGTGGCCCTCTTGGGCTCTTTTGGGCACTCTCTTGGCTTGTCGTGGGGCCCTTTTGGGCGTTTTCGGCGACTGGGGCCCTCTTGGACCATCTTGACGGCCCCTGGGAGCCCTCTTGGCCCGTCCTCGGGCCCTGTGGGCCCGAAACAGTCACGCGACAATACGCGGCGATCCCTAGGGGAAGTGCGGGAAGCTTAAGAAGATTTGAGAATTTGGGGTCTAGGCCCCAAAGAGACTCCTCAGGAGTGAGGAGTGAGGCTCAGGTGATTGGGCAAAGGACATGCGGATACGCCCGCTCCATGCCCAGAGGCACGGCGACGAATGTACAGGTGTGTGGATCTGCATTTTCATGCGTGTGTGTGTGTATCTATATACATATGTAAAATGTATATATGGATTCGACCAGTGATGCTCGAAAATATCTGTAACCACTGCCCGCTGGGATCCTGGGAGATGGTTTTCGTGGGCGGTGGTAATGTGCCCTGCCTCCTGGAATGAATTCCCCTGGCCAGGGTTGGCTGGAGGGGTTGGCCAGGAGGGTTGGCCAGAGGGTTGGCCCAGGTATAGTCCTTCGACCAGTAGGTCTTTCCATAAGGTGTTGTAACATCCAGCCCTCGGGGGAGGGGCGGGGGGAGGATGATCAGCCCGTGCCACACTGGGGCCCCGCCCACCAGGCAGCCCGTCCCGGAGACCGTCGCGCGGCCGCTGGGCAGGACCAGCTCGTTGCTCTCCGGCTTCGAGAGCCTTGGGCTCGGTGTCTGCCGGCCGGCCGCGCGATCGATCGGCACTAACTGGGCACATCTGGCCATGGAGCAACTGGGTCCCGAGGGAAACGGTTCCTGAGTTTTGACAGTTTTAGGCTGTGATTTCTGGTGGCCCTCTACCAGGAGTGTCAGACAGTTCAGGATGAAGAAGTGGTGGTCTCGGGGTACAGTCAAGGCGCTCCAATTAGGACCAGTTTGGTCGGCACGCCACTAAGGGGTGGTGTGCCCCGGTGTGTGTGTGTGTGTGTGTGTGTGTGTCAGTCCGGTCGTCTGGCGCACCGAGCAGGCCGAAACAGATGCCCCCAGGCGGCGGCAGTCCCCCATGGTTGCCGATGGCTGGGGCATGCGGGGGACATCTGTTTTGGGCAGTTCGGTGCACCAGCCGATCGAACTCATACCCCCCTCAGGGCCCCCCCCTTTGGCGGATCCCGATTTGGGTTCAGGAGGTGCTTTGATTTTCAGGCCGTTCCTTGGGACTAGGGCCTAGGTCGGGAACCTATTCGCGACCGAGGCTCGCAGTGGCCAGCAAAACCCCTTCGTTCCTCATCTGGCGCTCCTGCTGGCAGTGCCATGACTGTAAGGCCATGGGGTGCAGCAGCCGTCTCATTCAGGACCACCTTCCTTCCTGGTCGCCAGTGCTTGGATCCCTGAGATCCTGGCGCTGCATTTTATTCCCCACATGTTTCGTGGGGTTCTGGCTTTCTTCCCTGCCGCGGCGCACCCGCGTCTCCTCACCTCCCCTCTCTCTCCTTCTTACACAGCGCAGCACAGCACAGCACAGCACAGCACAGCACAGCACAGCACAGCACAGCACAGCACAGCACAGCACAGCACATGCACAGCAGCGTAGGGGGTGCGTAGGGGCTGGTCTCTCACCGCGGCCGCTATCCGTGACGGTCGTCCAGGGCACAGCAGGCATGGCATATTCTCGACACCATAGGGGTGCGCAAGGGGTGGTCTCTCACCGCGGCCGCTATCCGTGACGGTCGTCCAGGGCACAGCAGGCATGGCATATTCTCGACACCATAGGGGGTGCGCAGGGGGTGGTCTCTCACCGCGGCCGCTATCCGTGACGGTCGTCCAGGGCACAGCAGGCATGGCATATTCTCGAGGGGGTGCGCGGCGGCCGCTATCCGTGACGGTCGGGCACAGCAGGCATGGCATATTCTCGACACCATAGGGGGTGCGCAAGGGGTGGTCTCTCACCGCGGCCGCTATCCGTGACGGTCGTCCAGGGCACAGCAGGCATGGCATATTCTCGACAGCGTAGGGGGTGCGCAAGGGGTGGTCTCTTACCGCGGCCGCTATCCGTGACGGTCGTCCAGGGCACAGCAGGCATGGCATATTCTCGACACCATAGGGGGTGCGCAGGGGGTGGTCTCTCACCGCGGCCGCTATCCGTGACGGTCGTCCAGGGCACAGCAGGCATGGCATATTCTCGACACCATAGGGGGTGCGCAGGGGGTGGTCTCTCACCGCGGCCGCTATCCGTGACAGTCGTCCAGGGCACAGCAGGCATGGCATATTCTCGACACCATAGGGGGTGCGCAGGGGGTGGTCTCTCACCGCGGCCGCTATCCGTGACGGTCGTCCAGGGCACAGCAGGCATGGCATATTCTCGACACCATAGGGGGTGCGCAGGGGGTGGTCTCTCACCGCGGCCGCTATCCGTGACGGTCGTCCAGGCACAGCAGGCATGGCATATTCTCGACACCAGGGGTGCGCAGGGGGTGGTCTCTCACCGCGGCCGCTATCCGTGACGGTCGTCCAGGGCACAGCAGGCATGGCATATTCTCGACAGCGTAGGGGGTGCGCAAGGGGTGGTCTCTTACCGCGGCCGCTATCCGTGACGGTCGTCAGCAGGCATTGCATATTCTCGACACCAGCAGGCATGGCATATTCTCGACACCATAGGGGGTGCGCAGGGGGTGGTCTCTCACCGCGGCCGCTATCCGTGACGGTCGTCCAGGGCACAGCAGGCATGGCATATTCTCAACAGCGTAGGGGGTGCGCAAGGGGTGGTCTCACCGCGGCCGCTATCCGTGACGGTCGTCCAGGGCACAGCAGGCATGGCAGATTCTCGACAAGGGGGTGCGGGGTGGTCTCTCACCGCGGCCGCTATCCGTGACGGTCGTCCAGGGCACAGCAGGCATGGCATATTCTCGACACCAGGGGGTGCGCAGGGGGTGGTCTCTTACCGCGGCCGCTATCCGTGACGGTCGTCCAGGGCACAGCAGGCATGGCATATTCTCGACACCATAGGGGGTGCGCAGGGGGTGGTCTCTCACCGCGGCCGCTATCCGTGACGGTCGTCCAGGGCACAGCAGGCATGGCAGATTCTCGACACCATAAAGGGGGTGCGCAGGGGGTGGTCTCTCAACCGCGGCCGCTATCCGTGACAGTCGTCCAGGGCAGAGCAGGCATGGCAGATTCTCGACAGCGTAGGGAGTGCGCAAGGGGTGGTCTCTCACCGCGGCCGCTATCCGTGACGGTCGTCCAGGGCACAGCAGGCATGGCATATTCTCGACAGCGTAGGGGGTGCGCAGGGGGTGGTCTCTCACCGCGGCCGCTATCCGTGACGGTCGTCCAGGGCACAGCAGGCATGACATACTCTCGACACCATAAGGGGGTGCGCAGGGGGTGGTCTCTCACCGCGGCCGCTATCCATGACGGTCGTCCAGGGCGCAGCGGTATCGGCGGGGCAACGGCCACCAACATCATTCTCTCATGCTTCACTTCAGCTCTCATCTCTCCAGCCATCATATAAGTATGTGGGGTTCCTCGGAAGCGTATTTTTTTTGCAACGGGCTGCTTCGCCCAGACTCGGGCCCCAGGACCCTCACAAATCGATCCGCCTCGACAAGTTAAGAAGAAAGATGGGGTCCGGTGCTGTGGCATTTTTTCAAACGTCGGATCTCAGGGAAGACCACGGCCGGAGGCCAGCCTGCGCGGCAGCCCCACGGTCTGTTTCTGGGCCGCCGGGCACAGCGACAGGGCGACCGCTCTTGGTATTCGCGAGCGCCGTGATCGCCAGGCGGACCGCTGCGAGGAACGCGGCGGTGAGCAGCGCGATCGGTGGCACGACCAGGCTTTGGCGCCCACTGAACATGATTTTGTATATATATATATACACACATTGACGCTTGTTCACATGCTATTGCTCTCTGGAGGGTGACACGTGAAGGCCGCTTCTCGCTTCGTAATCCTTCTGGCTTCAAGCAAACATTCTGGCCCCTCGTTCTCCCATGCTTAGCGCGCTGGCCCCATACTTGGGCTACGCATCCCAGATTTCGGTTGCGTGGCTGAATCGGTGCCCCGCGGCGCCGGCCTGCCCGTCCTGCTCGTGTGCGGCGTGCCCAGCGTGCCCGCCCATCCCGGCCTGCCCAGGGGCACCGTCGCCGGTGTACCCGGCGGAGCCGCCTGGGGCGGCCGAGGACCCGCCGGTGGCCCGGCTGGGGCCGCTCTGGTCGGCCGTCGCGTGCGCGGCCCTCCTTGGCTGCTGCCTGCTCGGGGTGGCCGCCGGGGTCTGCCTGCCCGCCCTGTTCGGTGCGCGGTCGCGCGGCCGCAGCGCGGGGGCACGGGCCGAGCATCACCATGGCGGCTCTCCAGCTACTCCCATGGGCGTGGGTGCAGTACGCCGGCGCGCCGCTCTGGCACCAGCGGAGAGTGCTAGGTCGCTTGAGGCCATCGGCGACTCGACCGACTGAGCCTCTCCGTCTGCTGATCGCGACGGCCCAGCGGGACGTCTACGATGAGCTGTACGACGGCTCCAGCGTGGACATCCAGGGCGTTCGGTTCGCTGCCACGCGTGCGGTGCCGCCTGGCATGGACCGTGCTCAGACTCACCGCTTTCGGCGTGAGCCTACGGCAGCCGAAATGGTGGCCTTCAACGTCGCGGCCGAGCAAGTGTGCCAGGACATCCTCGCCGCCGAGGCGGCGGCGGCCGGTGCGGCCTTCGTGCCGGACCCGCTCGGGTGCCTCCAACCACTGGCGGAGTTCATGCCGCCCGCTGGCCCTGGTGCCGGCGCTCTCGCAGCTCCTGGCCCTGGTGCAGGTGCTGCCGCGGGCGCGCTGGTGCCCGCTGGGCCGGTGGCTGGCGCTGCTCCCCTCGGTGGCGGGCCCGCCGTGGCGGGTGCTGTGATGGCCGCCGGCCCTGCGCCCGCCGCGGCCACCCCTGGGGCTGCTGCCGCGGCCGTGCCGGACAAGTGGGTCACGATCGAGAGCACGTCCTTCAACGCTCGCGGTGTCGTGGTCCAGCTCCCACCGAATGCTCAGATCTCCGGGGACTTGGCAGTCTTCGTCCCTCCTGGTCATGGTGCCGTCGCTGTGCGCAACATCCGGGATCTCGAAGAGGGGGTCTTCAAGGCCCTTGAAGCTGTGCATGATCCCCGCGTGTTGCTACAGGCCCATCATGCTGACCCTCGACCTCGTCGAGGATACACTGAGGCGGTCCGTGACATGACCGAGTGTGTGGTGAGCAACTGGACGGTGCCTGGTCCACGGACCGTTCTCTGGTGTGCCCAATGGTTGGAACGCCGCTCCAGCACGCCCTTGTCACACCACCGCTGGTTCACCTCGACGTTCAATTTGAAGGCTGACCAGTGGGGCCTCGAGGCCCACGGGACGGCGCTCAGGGCCCTCGAGGAGCTCCTTTGCTTCGACGGGGCCGACCCGTCCAACTTAGCCGGGGTCGAGATCATCATGAGGAAGGCCCAGCTCACAGAGTATGTCTACTGGATGGACTCCCTCGGATCGTCGGAGAAGCACAAGAATGCTGGTAAGCCCTCGGTCTCGTTCAGCGGCCTCATGGACGAGTCGGCCATCTTCTCACGCCTCAATAAGGACACAGGCGCCGCCATGGTGTGCCCATCGCTTCTGGACCACGTCGCCGCCGAGGTTCAGAAGGATGCAGCGATCTTGAAACAAGTGAGGAAGGCCAAGGAGGAGCGGGCAGCGCTCCTCAAGAAATCATGATGCCCGACGTCCTCGGCCCAGGAGACCCCCCCGGCCTGGGTCGCTACGCACAGGGGGGACCTTCCACACCTGAGGATCGCGCGCGCGATCTTTTGCCTCTACCCCTTCTTCCCTCTTCTCATCCCTCGAGGGGCACCTCATCACCTTTTTCTAGGGCCACTCGTCGTCGTCTCGAGCGAGCGGGTCACAGCGACCGGCCGGCACGAGACATTGCTCAGAGTTTGAATGATCTTTTTCAGGGGTCCACATCTCGGGGGGGGGTTCTGCCACCTACTGCCGCCCAGGACGAGGCGATCGGGCGAATCCGTCTTGCGGTGAACAGGATCGGCCCCCCCCCCCCGAGGGACTCGACGGCGCGGGGGCCTTGCGAGAGCTCTGCGCCCGGCGCTCCTACGATCGGCCGCGCGATCGGCCGCGCGTCTGTCTGCCTCCTGGACCTCCCAGTCCCGGGCAGCTCCCCTCGTCCTTTGGAGCTGTTGGGGGGTCCAGAGGGTGAGTTTTTGGCCGATAAAGTTTGCTCGAAACTTCTTCCTGAGTCCCTGGCAGCCGAGAGGCTTCAGCAGGAGGCCCCTGCTAGAGCGTATACAGACCCAGCACTCCGGCGATCTCCCCGCCTGCATGCTTCTTTTTTAAACCGCTTGAGCGAGGCCGGTCTGATTGAATGGAGGCTAGGGTGCAGAGAGTCTGTGGGAGTTCTCGCCGTTTTAAAGAAGTCAGGAAAGCTGAGAGTCATTATTGATGGGAGACGGGCGAGTTGTTGGTTTTCGGATTCAGACCCCGTTCACCTGGCCAGTGGCGCCTCGTTTGCGAGCATCCAGGCCGACAGTAAGGACCCTATGTGTGTGGGTGGGGTCGACGTGGCTAACGCGTTCTACAACTTGGCTCTTCCATCGTCGCTCCGGGAGTACTTCGGTCTTCCTCGAATACGGGCTGGCATCGCGGGGGTTACTAGCGTCGACGGTCATCCGGTGGGCCCCTCGACATATGTTACGCCTACGTATGTTGCCATTCCCATGGGATGGAAGCTGTCACTTTGGATAATGCAGGAGATACTCAAGTTACACTCTAGGCGCGTTCCTGGCATCGGTTTACATAATGCTCTCTACGACGGGAGACTGGCCCCCCCACTCCATCCTCTTATCCATACAGAATATGTGGACAACTTTGTTTCTCTCAGTCAATCTCTTTCTGCTGTGCAAGCCGCTGCAGACAAGGTCTCGCAGCAACTCTCGTCGGCGCCGCTGCCTGTTCATCCGTGCGAGTCGTCGGTCGGCGGCGCGACGCTGGGCTGGCAGTTCTCGTCGGGTACCGCTGAAGCGGGAGTGAATCCGGTCATGTGCTGGAAAATTCGGCTCGCCTTCATCGAGCTCTGTCGTCGCCGTTTCACGTCTGGGCGCACCATGGAAATATTTCTTTCACACTATACAACCAGGTGCCTCATACGCCGTGAGCTTATCTGTGTATACTCAATGCCGCTTACGCGTTTGCCGAGCATGCTGGAGACCGTGCAGTAAAAATTTGGCCGTCTGTCCTTCGCGAGCTGAATTGGGCGAGCCACCTGATAGCGTTGGCTTATCGTGATCTTGGGGCCGAATGGGATCCTGAAGTCACTGTGGTGGATGCGTCTTCCTGGGGTCTTGGAGGCTGCTCCTATGTGGCCTCGGACCTTGACATTGCGTCCTTGGGGTCTTTCAACGAGCGGTGGAGGTTTACTCAGTCTGGGGAGAAGTCGTTCAACCCGCGGGATTCGGCTCTCCTCGCGCAGCGCCTCGGAGGTCATCATCGGGACTCCCCTCCTGAGGTCCCCTTGGGTTCTGCGCCCCCGGCCCCTGTGGCTCTGTGGGATGCCCCCTGGGCCCCCGCGGAGTCCAGAGCCCGGCGGCGCCCCGAACCCCAGGTATGCCTTGAGGGAAGAGCGATGGTCTGGGATGTGAAGCGGAGGGTCCGGGCGCTCCGGAGCTTCGGCCAAAGGCACCTGCACCTCGGGGACTCCATGGCCCCCATCCTCGCTGTCACCAAGGGCCGATCTTCTACGAGGCTTATGCTGCGAGTATGTCGGCAGCATGGCTCTCTGGCCCTGGCGTCGTTCTCATGCCATACCTGGAGGTGGGTGCCATCGGAACACAATGCTGGGGATCCCGGGTCTCGTGGAAAGCGCTTTGCCATGCCTGCTGCGTCGGCTCGAGTTACCTCTTCGAGGCCACCCACTTCTTCTACTTCGACTGTCCCACCTCCCCCAGGCCTCGAGTGGCCTGGAGTCGCTGGCCGGCCCGACGTTCGGCTCGCCGGTGATGCTCAGGTTGCCTGGGGGGGCCCTGATGCCCGTGAGCGGCGGGTCCGTGCAGCCGGTCGCGTGCTTGCTGCCGGCTTCGGCGCCACTGACGCTGCCCCGTCCTGCTGCGCCTCCGAGGTCAGCGAGGACCACACCCCGCAAGCGACCAGCGGCGACCCCGCCGGCTCGCCCACCACCTCGGAGCCACCTGGAGCGGCCTGCGCTGGAGGGGGCTCGCCGGGCCGACCGCCGCTCCGCTCGGCGCAGGGCTCGCCCGGCTCCCGCGCCCGCGTGGGGCCGCTCGCCGGGACCTCGTTCCTCGAGCACAGCGTCATCAAGCCCCAGCAGCGGACGAGGTACATCACGATGGTGAGCGAGTTCAAGAGCTGGTGCCTGGCCATGGGGATCGCCCTGGGCACGGTACGGGAGCTCGACATCGGGCTCGTGCAGTAGTTCCACGACCTCTTCTTCAACGGAAAGGTAGTCGACCGCGCGTCGGTCCTGCTGGCTGCCCTGGCCCACCTGGAGTCCTACCGGCTGTCTCGGAAGACTCCGGAGCTTCCTCGAGCCCGGGCTGCCCTGCGGGGCTTCGGCCGTCCAGCGCCGAAGCGGGCCCGACTGCCCATGCAATGGGTCGTGGCAGCGCTCGTGATCGTCGAGATGATCGCCCACGGGGACGTGGACGCCGGCCTGATGACGCTCCTCAACTTCGCGTTCTACTGCCGGCCGTCGGAGCTCCTCAGGGCCAGGCGGAGGGACTTGATTCCTCCGGTCCCACGAGGCCCTCTCAGACTTCGGCACTGGGGGATTTTCCTGAACCCCTTGGAGGGGGAGGTCCCAAGCAAGACCCGCGCGTACGACGAGTCTCTCCTGAACGACAACCCGGACTTCAAGTGGGTCGACGTCGTGCTGGAGCACCTGCGGGGCCGCGGCCCGCTGGCCGAGCCGATCGCCGACGTAGACTACGCCAGATGGACGGCCCACTTCAGGGCCGCCGTGGCCGACCTGCCTCTCGGGCCTCTCCACCCCGCGACGATCTACCAGATGCGCCGCGGCGGGGCCTCTCACGAGATCCACTCTGGGCAACGGGAACTGCTGGGCGTGAAGAAGAGGGGGCGCTGGGATTCCGACGCCTCGCTGCACCGCTACGTGAAAGCCGGGCGCCTCAACGAGCAGGTGCACCGACTCGACCAGGTCACTCAGCTCGCAGCCAACCTCTGCGCGGAGCGCATTGGCTCAGTGATCCTGCAGCCACCCCTCGCGCGGCAGCTCCTCGCGGGGGCCGGTTTGCCTGAGAGCTGTTCGCCGGGCAGGCCCGCTGGAGTGCGGCCCGGCGATCGTGTCGGGCCTTGTCGGGGACCCCAGTCTTCTCAATTGACATCCGTGCAGGGCCCCGCCATGATCTCAATGGTTCCCGTTTATGTCGTCTTGTCCGCGGGTGGGTTCGGGTGGGCCTCGTTGTGGGCCTCTGGCTGGGTGCCCCGTGTACTACGTTCTCGGCTGCCAATCGGGAATGATGGCGTACCGCTCTTCATCCTGAAGGTGTTCCCGGGCTCTCTCCTCGGGTTCTGGCACGAGTTCAGGAAGGTAATCATCTCGCCGCTTTTTCAGCTGGCCTTTTTAGGCTTGCTCGTTCCCACGGCATCCCGGTGACCATCGAAAACCCTCGCACCAGTCGGCTTTGGAACCTCCCGTGCTGGCAGCAACTTCTGAGGCTTCCCGACGTCGAAACCACCGTCATCGACTATTGCGTGCATGGGATGCCGCGGCGGAAGCGCACCCGTTTTGTCTCAGCTAATGTACACCTTGCACATCTTCAGCGTCGCTGTGCTGGCCGTAAATTATGTGAGTTTAGCGGTCGACCTCATATCGTGCTGCATGGGCATGATCAGTCGGGCCGGCACCGTGCGCTTCAGGCTGAGCCATACCCGCCGCAGTTGTGTCGGCAGCTCGTCAACGCGTTCTCCTCCGTTATTTGGTCTACTCTCTCTAAGCAATGGAAATAACGAAGGGGCTGCGGTAATACCAGGGTTTATCTTTGGAAGAAAAAAGCGCTTTGGGTTTTCAGGCTGTCATGTCTATCCTGTCCAGCCCGTTTCTCTTCGAGTGCTGCGTCCAGTACTCGTGCAGGTAAGCTCTCGGCACTCGCAGCACGCAGATCGAATCAGCGTACTAATGAGGAAAACATCCTGGCCTGGCAATATCCCCGAACCTGGAACATTGACGCTTGTTCACATGCCATTGTTCTCTGGAGGGTGACACGTGAAGGCCGCTTCTCGCTTCGTAATCGTTCTGGCTTCAAGCACCCACAGACTCCGTTTTAATGCTTTGCACTCTGCCTCCCCAAACCTCCCTCTCAGCCTCCTTTTAAGGGCGAGAACCTATCCTGGGTTTTCAGGCTGTCATGTCTATCCTGTCCAGCCCGTTTCTCTTCGAGTGCTGCGTCCAGTACTCGTGCAGGTAAGCTCTCGGCACTCGCAGCACACAGATCGAATCAGCGTACTCATGAGGAAGACATCCTGGCCTGGCAGTATCCCCGAACCTGGGACATATGTATATCCGTAAAGGCTTCGCCCCATGCCGCCGGCCCCCTGTCTCGGATAATGTGAGATGCAAGAGCTGAATCATGAGGTCTGGGCGCCGTCGTGAAGCAGTGTCGGGACTTGTTTGTTTTTCGACACTGACCCTACGGATCTGCGTCACGGGTGCCACCGAATCTCAGACATGTGGCAAATCCTATGTGTTTTTGGACCCTGACCCTACGGATCTGGATGAGGGGTGCCTCTGAATTTCAGAGATGTGGCAAATCCCTTGTGTTTTTTGACCCTGACCCTGCCGATCTGCGTGAGGGGTGCCACCGGATTTCAAACATGTGGCAAATCCCATGTGTTTTTGGACCCCGACTTCGCCGATCTGCGTTAGGGATGCCAGCGGATTTCAGAAATGTAGCAAATCCCATGTGTTTTTGGACCCTGATTCCGCCGATCTGCGTGAGGGGTGCGAGCGAATTTTAAACATGTGGCGAATCCCTTGTGTTTTTGGACCCTGACCCCGCCGATAGGCGTGAGGGGTGCCAGCGAATTTCAAACATGTGGCAAATCCCATGTGTTTTTGGACCCTGACCCCGCCGATCTGCGTGAGTGGTGTAAATTTTTAGCCACCCCAGCAATTCAGACACCACGCTCAGGGCGTGGCAAAAATGTCTGTTTTGGGCCTCCCCCCCCTCGCGCGGTCCATCAATAAGGAACAGTAAGCAGCAATAAGTCAACAAGGAACAGTAAGCAGCAATAAGCAGAATTGTAACCGTGGAAACTGGAAGCTGCAACTGGTATAGGACACTGCGAAGTTTCGGCCTACAGCCCGGTGGCCCCACAAGGAGTGTATATATATATATATATATACACATTCGGATGCAACTCCTGGGAGTTTAAATTCTGATGTTGCCCTGGTCCGAAATCCGGCTTCGTCCGGTTAAATCCCGCTTGATCCGGCTTCATCCCGTTTAACCGCTTCATCCGGCCTAACCCCGCTTAATCCGAGGCCCACTTTGGCGTAACAGCCCCCCACTGGGGCTCAATCCTCCTTCATCCTTCCGACGAAGACTTCCCAGTAGTTGCCTCCTATATATATACACATATATATATATATATATATATATATATATAGATATATAAGCAGCAGAGGACGTCTGGACTAGGACCTGTTTTGCACCCAGCCTGGAAGTCCTGAGCCGCCACCGCCGTCGTCCGCCACCGTCTGCCGTCACCGCCGCCGCCGCCGTCGCCCCCGTGGCCGCCGTCGCCCCCGCCAGCAAGGCCCTGAGCGGCACCTGGAGCTGGCGCTCTCGCTGCACACGGACCAGGCGCCCTCGCGCGGCGGGTCGTTGCTCAAGAGGGCACCCGTGGTGGACGCTCCGACAGCTCTGGGGGCCGCCCCCCTCCCCCTCCCCTCCCATCTTCCCACCTTCCTTTCCTTTCTCCGCATCTGCCTTTCAGTTCTCCCCCTCCCCTGCCCCCCCCCCCCTTCCCACTCTCCATCTCCCCTCTTTCCCATACCTCCCCACCGTCTCCATCCCCTCGCCCTTTTCCCTTCCCCTCTTTCCCCTCCCCGTCATCTCCCCCCGTCTGCACCCCGTTCCCCTCCCCTCCCTCCCCGATCCTCTCTCCCGTCCCTCCTCCCCTCCCCTATCCCAGGAAGGCGACAGGGCGAGACTGCTGCCTGGGGAGGTCTTTTTCCCCTCAGAGCGGTTGCGGGACGAGCACCTCCCCTCCCCTCCCCTCCCCCAGATCCTGGAGTGGCCCACTTCCAGCGCATGCCGCTCCCCTCCTCCGAGGCGCCCGAGCCTCCCGCTGGGTGCGGCAGCGCGCATTGACTCAGCGGCGCCGCCCCGCCCGGGGGGCTCTGGGTTGCCGCTTGGGGAGTCCCGGGGTGGCGCTCTCCAGATGGATCCCAGGCCCGCGGGAGCCCTCAGAAACACTCCGACTACCATGAGTGGCGTTTAGCTGAAATGTCCTCAGGCAGGTATGCGAAACAGTATCGCCTTACTCGATTCCTTCCCCAGGGGAGTGGACTAAGGGGTTTCGATTGTAGGGGTGTTGATTATGAGGGATGTTCTTCGTGGGAGGGAAACGTATCCATATCCACGGCCTCGCGGGCTGGGCCTCTGGGCCGCGATTCCATGGAAACGGGGAGTTTTTGTTCGCGGATGCCCCGCGCGGAACGTATCCATGCCATCGCGCATCCGCGGGATCGCGCCCTGGAATCCAGACCGCAGGGCGTGGATATGGATCTGCTCGCCGCTCATGGCTTCTGCCCTCTCCAGGAGGGCCTGGTCTCCAAGGCAGCCCGGGTCGACTGCCGGACGGCCCCGCGCGCAGCGCGGTCGCAGCTACAGCGATCCGCCCGAGGGCGGCTCCGATTTCCCAGGTCGCCCGCGGGGCCGCGGAGGCGATCGCGCTTCGCGCGCCGCGGTCCCGGCCAGAGCGGCTGCCCTCCTCCGGTGGGGGCGGCGCGAGGGCGCGAAGCTTCGGTCGGGCACGTCCCTCTGCAGGAGGAGAGTGCCGACACGGTCAAGGCATAGTCTGGGGACGACTGTTCGACCATGTTTGGCCATGTTTGGGTATTTGTTGTGACTATTTTCATGTTTCTTCCCAAATCCGCCTGTAGGGGCACACGCCCGACCTCCAGCTGAGTGGCCTCTGTATTTCGGCCTGGCCACTCTGCCCTGGGCCCCCAGGCCGCCCCAGGAGGCACCCCCTGTCCGCGGAAAACTCGTGTGTGCACTGTGCCGCGCCGGCGTCTCCCGAGGCGTCGTGGGTCCTCGCCCCGGGAAGGGTGCGGCGCATACGGTCGGGATTTTTTGTTGGATATCGTTAGGTCGGGCGTGCCCCTCTATAGGAGGAATGCTCAAAAATAATCACAAGATCGTCCGGGGACGTTTTTTTTTTTTTTTTGTTTGAGCTGTTTTTGGCTATGTTTGAATATGTTTTACTTTTCGTCCAAATCCGCCTGTAGGAGGACATGCCCGACCCAAGGATAACGTGTCGCTCTGCCACAGTTCTGGCCCATCACGCTTCAAGCGGCACGTTATCCACAGCCCAGTCCCCACGCGTCCACTTCCCGAGCTTCTCCCGGCCTCCCGCCCCGCGGAGCGGAGCGAAACGCTATCCGCTTCCTAGGCACAGCGTTTCGCCGGAGCCGCCGACGAGATACGCTATCCAAAGGTTCCCGACCGGAGTTTTTCGACCCCTCAGGGCCGACAACCCATGCACCGCACCGCATCAGCGTGGCGCCTGGAGAGAGGCCAGGCATGGTTCCCGAGGCGTCGTGGATCCTCGACCCAGGAAGGGTATTCTGGTGCATAGTTTCCTGGCCCCTCGGAGCCGACCAACCGGGCAGCGCACCGCGTCGGGGTGGCGCCGGAAGGGAGGCCAGACCTCGTGCCCTGCGCACCGCGGCTGCAGCGGTCGGCCCGAGATCGGCCCAGACCTTCGGCCGCTGGCCAGTCCGCAGCCCGAGGCCGGCCGACCTCCCCCGTCTCGGAAGAGGGGGAGGGGGAGGAGGAGGAGGAGGAGGAGGAGGAGGAGGAGGAGGAGGAGGAGGAGGAGGAGGAGGAGGAGGAGGAGGGAGGCTTTGACTATACTTAGCTCGTTGCAAGTTAGCTTGAGCGCAGCGGCCAACAGGACTGGCACAGGCTGCGCACGAGAAGCCCGAGAGCATGGACGCTGAGCTGCTTCCGCTCTCGTCCCGAAAACTGTCGGGAGAGAGGTATTGGCGCTGCGGGAGGGGAAGAGAGGAATCATAGATTGGGGGAAGAGAGGAATCTTATAAGAGAGAGGAGGAGTTTGCAGCTCCGTGCGAAGAGAGACATCAGCGGAGCCCTGCTTCGTTGCCCATAGCAGGGCAGCCCTCGAGGCAAAGAGCAGTACAAGGCTGGAAAAAGGAGAAACCTGCCTAGGTGTGCCGTCCAGGTTGCGGTCGGCTGAAGGAGAGGGAAGAGCTGGAAGGAGGGCCAAATTGGCCAGGCCGCCGTGCGGCTGTCCAAACCTCCAGGGGAGGAGTGCTGGACTGGAGAAGGGCGGGGGTTCCCCGTGAGGCCGCGCTGCGGTGAAAAAGCCAGGGCCTGTGTGCTTGCGTGCCGTGCGCGAGCGCCGCGCCCTCCCATGTGGGCTCGACCCCGTCTTTCAGGAGGGCACGGCAGGCCCCTCCCATGTGGGCTCGACCCCGTCTTTCAGGAGAGGCCTGGGGCTATACAAGTAAGCAGTGGAAGGTGTGCCACGAGGCCGCGCTGGGTAGGAAGAAGCCAGGGCTGCTTGCTGGCCTTCAAAACGCCAGCGCCGAGCCCTCCCATGTGGGCTCGACCCTGTCTTTCAGGAGGGCCCGGGCGACCCCTCCCATGTGGGCTCGACCCCGTCTTTCAGGAGGGGCCTGGTGCTGTACAGAGTAGCTGTTCGCAAGTGCCAGAGATTGCTGCCTTGCCGGCCCGCGAAAAAGGTCCGAAGCCAGTTGGCGCTGGCACCACACCCTCCCATGTGGGCTCGACCCCGTCTTTCAGGAGGGCGTGGCCGACCCCTCCCATGTGGGCTCCACCCCGTCTTTCAGGAGAGGCCGAGCTGTACAAAGTAGCTGTGCGCGAAGGCCAGAGAGGGCAGCCAGACCTGCCGCAAAAAACTGCCATACCTGCCCATCCCCCTCCCTGCTCTGGCTTTCCGCCTTCGGCGGGAAAAACTGGCTGAGCTCTGGAGGATGGCTGGTGACTCGAGCCGCCTATGGCGGAGACTGGTGCGCGGCAGATGCGGCAACGCGCCGCGCTGCGGCCGCTGCATCCAAGGCGGCACGTGCTGGGGTACAGGTGAAAAAAGGGCCTAGAGTCGTCGTGGCGTGGCGGACTCTGCACAGTGGGGCTCGGCAGCTGCGCCCCTGGCACTGGGTCTGCCTGTGACTGCTGCGGGGCCGCGAACAGATTACTCGAGGCTGACAGCACCGCGCGGCAGGCCCTCGCCTCCGCTGCTGTGATCCCCGGTGGCGTACATGATGGCTGCCCTGGCGACGGCACTGACACTGGCACTGCTTCTGGCTGGCGTGAGGGTACTGGCACCGGCCCTGTCGGCCGTGAAGGTGCTGGCGGCGCTGGCGCTGCAGGGCGTACTGGGAGTGGTACTGGCCTTGACGGCCGTGAAGGTACAGAGACTTGCCGAAAAAATGGTGGCGGGCATAAGCCCTGCGCGAGGCCTAGAGCAGTGGCAGGGCTGGGGCCTGGATCAGCCTCCGCCCGCGTCCTAGGCGGAAAGCCTGGGATTGGGGTGCCGCGGGGAAGAAAAGGAGGCCGTGCAGAGGGGGGGGCAGAGGGGGAGGTGAACTCGCCCTCCGGGACCACCACGTCGTCGCCCGCTGCCGCCAGCCGCTGACCGAGAACCCCGTGGTCTGGAAAGCCCGCCTCGGCAGCCATGGCCGCTGGTCCCGCTGCCAGCGGAGACGAGGGGACTGCAGCCGCCGCGTCGCCTCCATGGGCACCGGGAGCGACAGCATCCGGAGAGGGAGAGGCCGCTGCGCCCCGCTGCGCAGAGGGCGTTGGCGCCGCCGCCAGCGCCGAGGCCACCGCCTGGGCCAGCTGCGATGGCTGGCGGCCACGATGGCTGGTGAGGGCTGCGAAGGCGCGCAGAAGGTGTTCTGACGCGCGCGCCTCGGCCCTCGTGTACTGCGCGCGACGCGCGGCAGCCTTCCGCGGCGGCCTGCGGCGGCTTGCGGTGGCCGCGGGAGGCGCCTCCATAGCGCGGCCGAGGGGACGGGAGCAGGGGAGAGCGGGGAGGCGGCGCGGGGAAGCGCCGATGGCGCTGGCTGGCGCAGAGCGGCGGCTCGTGCCAGCTGGCGCTGGAGGAGGGAGGAGGGAGGAGGGAGGAGGAGGAGGAGGAGGAGGGAGGAGAAGCAGGGAGGGGGAGGAGGAGGAGGACGAAGGAGGAGAAGCAGGGAGGGGGAGGAGGAGGAGGACGAGGAGGACGAGACGGGGCTCGAGGGGGGAGCCCTCGCCGCCGAAGCTGCGCGCGCGGCTCGGGGCCGCCCTCGGGCGCGCGGCGCCCTCGGCACGGCGTGCGTGCGTGCGTGCGTGTGTGTGCGTGGGTGGTATTGGTTGACGGCTGCTGGCCGCTGCGGGGCCCTGGGCCCTAGGCGGTCTCTGAGGGCTCAAAGGTTCCCTGTCGCGCACGCGCGTTCGCTGCTTGACGACATTTGCCGCCGTGGCGCCGCCCGCAGGGCCGCGACGCGAAATAGTGTGTGTGAAAGAGAGAGAGAGAGAGAGAGAGAGAGAACAAGAGAGAGAGAGAGAGAGAGAGAAAAAGAGAGAGAGAGAGAGAGAGCGATGCGCACTTTCTACCAAGGCGAGGGAGCCCAGCGGCCGGGCGAAAGGACGAGCGACGAAGACGACGAGGACGACGAGGGGGGAGAAGGGGAAGGGACAAGGTAGGTGCGCCCGCGCCAGATCTGACATCCTACCTCCTATTCCTCCCACCCATCCCTTCCGATTGCGCCGTTTTGCCTCTATCCGCGGACGTGTAGCATAGCGGACCTAGAACTCCCAACATGATCGTCGTGTTATGGTCGGGAAAAGGGGAGTTGCGTACATAGGAGGAGGGCGAGGAGTTGGATGATGATGATGGTGATGAGGAGGAGGAGGAGGAGGAGGAGGGAGGAGGAGGAGGAGGGAGGAGGAAGAGGAGGAGGAGGAGGAGGGAGGAGGAGGAGGAGGAGGAGGAGGAGGAGTATCAACCCAGCGACCAGGCTGAAGATGAGGAGGATAATGAAATGAAGGAGGAAGAGGAGGAGGAGGAGGAGGAGGAGGAGGAGGAGGATCGAGAGGAGGAGGAGGATCGAGAGGAGGAGTCGAAAATAGGCGACCGGAAAGATGTGCAAGAGGAAAAGGAGGAGGATCATTAGGAAGGATGTGGAGGAGCGTGAGCAGGAGGAGGAGGAGGAGGAGGAGGAGGAGGAGGAGGAGGAGGACGACGACGACGACGACGACGACGACGACGAACAGCAGCATCGGGAACTGGAGTGGAAAGGGGGGCAGGAGCAGGATGACCAGGGGAAGGCGGAGGAGGGGAAAGGAGGGGGGCGATAACGATGATAAATGAGTCAACTTCGCCCGCTCTGGGGCGAGTTCGCCATCTTGAACGACGCGAGCAAAGCGCCGATCTTAAAGTCAGGCCAACGTTGCAGCGGCAGCACCTTCTTGAGACACCGAAGACGTAGACTGAAACAACATGTGATGCGTAGGCAATACCAATCATAATGGAATCCTGTGTGTATGGGGGGAGAGCAGTATGCGGAGGGGTGGGCTACTCCCGAAGCGTCTTCGGGGGAGAGAAGATCAGAGAAGCGCAAACATTGGTGAAGGCGCGTGGATTAGCGACGGCTCCCGTTTCCATGCGACATCGGCGCGGTGCGTCGCCAGGCGAGGCGGCACCGGCCCCGCGCGTCCCGGGTGCAGCCGGACCGGGGTCTAAGATCGAGGTCGGTTCGGGGAGGGTGCCCTAATGTGCTTCGTGCTTGTGGGATGTTCTTGTGCATCCTGGGGAGGGTGCCGTGGGATGTTCTGTCTGTTTTGGCCCGGCGGAGGGCCCCGTGTTCTCCAAAGATGTGATTCTGGCCCAGGTCCTTGGATCCGTGGACCTTCAGGAGGAAAAGAAACACACAGACACAATTAATCGGCGATTCCCCAGAAAATATGGAAAAATATGGGAATTGGGGGGGAAGACAAAAACCCAGAAAATATGGGAAAATATGGGGATTATTTTTATTTGTGTGTATTTATTTGTGTGTCCTGGGGCCCCTTCAGACCTGGCGCCCACGCACCAGATCCACAGACCCCTAACCCATGTTAGCGTGCGGCCGGAGGACGCAACGAAGGCCCTCAGGGAGGAGTTCTGAGGGCGCCCCCAGACTCCTGAGCGGGCCAGCGGATCGACGCCCTACCCTGAGGACGGCCCCTTTCTCAATCGTTGTTGGCTTCCGTTCTTGCTTCGGGCCCGAGTGGGGCCATCCACAGCAACGGCCTGGGACGCAGAGCAAGCTCTGGGACTGGGTTCGATGGCCGACGGAGGGAGAGCAGTGCTCATGTTCACCAGGCGGATGGTAATGGGGGGGGGACCTACGTGGGGGGTGAGGAGGAGGAGGAGAGGAGAGGAGGAGGAGGAGGAGGAGGAGGAGGAGCACGAGCACGAGCACGAGCACGAGCAGGAGCGGGAGGAGGAGGAGGCGGAGGAGGAGGAGGAGGAGGAGCAGGAGGAGGAGGACGAGCAGGAGGAGGTCACATCTCTTGAGCTGCGGCCCCGAGGGAGGCGCCTCCTAGCGCCGGGGGCGCTGGGGCCTTGGATCCTGCGCCGCCCTCTCCCGCCCCAATAACTCCACTTCCCCCTGTCCCCTGTCCCTCCTCCTGCCTCCTCCTCCCTCGTCCTCCTCCCACCGCCTCCTGGGCCTCCTCCTCCTCCTCACCGCCTCCTGGGCCTCCTCCTCCTCTTCCTCCTCATCCTCCTCCTCCGCCTCCTCCGCCTCCTCCGCCTCCTCCTCCTCAGCTCCTCCTCCTCAGCTCCTCCTCCTCCTCCTCCTCCTCCTCCTCCTCCTCCTCCTCCTCCTCCTCCTTCTCTCTTCTCCTTCCTACTTATCCTCGTGTCTCTTCCTTTCTTCCTATTTCCTGCCCTCATTATCCTCGTTCCTCTTCTCCTCTCCCGCTTTCCTCTCCCGTCTGCCGCCCTCCCGCCGCGCCGGCGAGGCATCGGCGCGCAGCCTCGCCAGCAGCCTCGAGGCCCGGGCTTCCCGCGCGGGCCGCTGCTGGTCTCGGGGGCGGCAGAGAGGGGTGACGGCTAAGGGGGGGATAACATTTCGGGGGCCATTGCGCGCCGGTCGTTGGAAGTAGGTACTTTTTCTAATTCCCAGATCCCAAACTATCGGGGCTAGACAGAACCCCCAACAGTGACACGTCGATTAGTGAATTGTCCGTTTTCGGTTCTCGAGAGGGCGCCGTGGCCGTTATTTTCCAGGCTTGCGCCCGCCAGGTTTGGGCCTCAGGCCGTTTTCACTAAACCACGTTTTACTAAAGGGAGGTCTGTCCATCCCCGAATTACTTTAAGCGCCTTCCTGCTTCAAGGATCGACAGGTTTCCTTCTTCCCTCCTCTCCAGGGTGCGGGCGGAAGCCCAATCTAGTTTCTAACGCCTTCCTACTTCATGTTCCTACCCACTTCTTCCGACCAGCGTGTATGTCTCCCCGATTTCATGGCGCCTTTTCTTAATTCAATGCGTCCCTGGCCCCCCCCCCCCTGGGCCGCGCACATGCCGCCGGCCATGATTTGCGCCCCCCCCCCTCTCGGACGCCACCCCCTCTTGGACCCCCCCCCCCCGCAGGCCTCGTCGGGGCACCCTGCGCGCTAAGCACGGACGATCTGAAAGTAGGAGGGGACCACTAGCCCTCGGAGGAGGCCCAGGAGGAGGACGAGGAGGAGGAGGAGGAAGCCCCCCTCGCGTCATGAAAAGATCGAAAGGTCGCGATGGATGGTGTTGGGCGTGTCTTGGCCTCTGGAGGCCCTCTGTCGGCCTGGAGACCGTCAACAAACGGCTCGGGGCGCAACACCGGTTCCAGGGAAAGGGTCTGCACCTCTGGGTGCACATGGTGAAGCATCGAGACGTCGTTGGCATCCCAGTCCCCAGAGTTTGTGGAGACGGCTCCTGATCTGCAAGCCCGCCCTCCCACCGCCGCTGCGGCCGGCGCAGCTGCCGTGGAAGCCACCTCGAGTCAAGCGCGAGTCTGCGGATGCTGGAGTGCTCGGGCATGCGCGTCGGCGAGCGGCAGGCTGGCTCCTGAGGTCGAGCGGGAACGAAGTGCGAGGAGGCGTGGTGCCTCAAATCAGGACATCCCATGTGGGTTCGGTTACTGCCGGACCAAGGTATAAAATCGAGGTCGGTTCGGGGAGGGTGCCCTAATGTTCTTCGTGTTTCTTGGATGTTCTTGTGCATTTTGGGAGGGTACCCGTGGATGTTCAGTGCGTTTTGGCTGGCGGGGGGTCTCATGTTCTTGCAGGATATTCTTCTGTCCTAGGTCCGACTATATGGTCGGGAGCTGACTGATAGCGTGTTTTGCTCCGCCGGTCCTGGCCCACCACGCTTCGGTGCGACACGCTGTCTACTTCTGGGCCGCCCAGCGCCAGCGTCCAGAGCTTTCCTGAGCCCCCCCCCCCGCGGAGCGGAGCGACATGCGATCCAGTCGCAGGGGTCGCTGGGGCCGCCGCCGCGACACGCTCCGCAACAGTTCCTGACCGGCGTCCTTCTCGGGCAGGTATGACAGAAAGCGGAGCCGGGTGCGGCATCTGCTGCGGGCAGCTGTTGTCGGCCCCGCCGAGTGGCAGCCTCCTCGGGCCCATGGTTGCTCCCAGCACCGGAAGGAGCGCAGAGGATGCAAGCCACGTGTCTGCTGATTGTGTGGTTCTCCCGCTCCCGTCTTCTCTGCCCACCCCTCCTGTCGGCCACGGGGGCCTTTCAAGGGAGCACTGATTGCGGATCGGACTGGATCCGAACATGTTGTGCATAGGGTGAGGGCGTTAATTACTCCGAGCTTCTTCATAAGCGTCGGGGGGCGTCACCCCCGCCGACAGCCTCACATCGACCCCCGTCGCTGGCAGCCACCGCGCGCCGTTGGTGCTCCGACCACCGTCGCGGCGCGACGACGAGGCGAGGTTGACCCCCGTTGGGGGGGTACCCCTCCCACGCTTATTAAGAAACCCAGAGTAGGTGAGTGCCATCGTCTTGGGCGCCAGGCCCTGGCGAACTTTTTCGTATGCCAACATCGGGCAGGCCTACGCTTGCCAGATCTGAGCGCCCCCTATGCGCCACGGAACGTTATACTGGCTGGGGGAGACGCATGTGGACTTTGCCGCTGGGGCTCTCGATGGAGCTCCCTATGAGCCACCAAATAGAGTTGGGGAGACGCATGTGGACCCTGCCGCTGGGGCCGTTGGTGACGCTTCTTATTGGCTGCAAAGCGTTGCACTGGTTGGCGGAGGCGCACATGGACCTTGCCATTGGGGCCCTTGGTGGAGCTCCCTATTGGCCACGAAACGGTGCAGTGTATGGGGGAGACGCATGTGGACATTGCGCTTCCTATGGGGGCGCGAAGCGTTGGTTTGGGGGGCGGGGGCGCACGTGGACCCTGCCACAGGGGCCAATGAGGCTTCCTATGCGCTACAAAACGGTGCGCTGGGCGGGGGGGGGGGGAACGTGGACCCTGCCAGTGGGGCCTTTTGTGGAGCTCCCTATTAAGGAGCGTGAAACGTTGCACTGTGCGGCGGGGAGTGGACCCTGCCATCGGGGCCTTCGGTTGAGACCCCTATGGGTTACAAAACGGTGTATTTGGTGGGGGGGGGGCGCATGGAGTTCCCTTTGGGCCACGAAGCGATGTACTGGGTGGGGAGACGCACGTTGACCCTGCCATATAGGCCACGGAACGGTGTACTGGGTGGGGCAGACGCATGTGAACCTTGCCGCTGGGGCCTCCGATGGAGCTTCTTGTGGGCAGCGAAATGTTGTACTGGATGGGTGGGAGGCGCATGTGGGCCCTGCCACTGGGGCCTTCGGTGGAGCTTCCAATGAGGCCATGAAGCACTGTGCTGGGTGGGAGAGACGCATGTGGACCCTGCTACTGGGGCCTTCGGTGGAGCTCCGTATAGGGCCCACGAAGAGTGTTAGGGCTGTGCCGATCAGGTTGCTATGCGGAGGGCAGAGTCAGGGATGGGAGGAGGAGGGAGAGGGGGGAGGGAGGTGAGGTGATTGACGCGGGGCGCTGTCTTTTCAAAGCGAGGGCCCAACACAGCAGGACGATTGGTAACTATTGGAAGCCTGCGCAGTTACAGCGACATGTGGTGGGACTGCTAGGGGCAAACGATGGCACGACTATGGCAGGGGAATTTGGATTGAGATCCGAAGCAACAGGTCCAACAGAAGAGGAGGGACCAATACGTACACGGAGCCTTGACAGGCAGATCGGGCTTGGCAACGATACCATACGACATCGCAGGCACGGATACATCATTCACAACGGTTCCACAGCCCCCCGCTGCTTCCCGCCCACGACTTGTTTTGACTTCGGTCTGGGCGGCTTCTTCACGCCCCCCTCCCCCCCTCCCCCTTCATTCCTCGTCGTCAAGAGCGGTCGTGCGCCGTCCCTCCTCCGCCTGCTTTGGGAGCACCCCCCCCCTTCGCCTCCCGCGGGGGGCAAGGACCTCTCCCCTCGCGCTGTGAGCGGCAGGGCTCGAAAAGAGTCTACGCTGCAGCGTCCCCCCACCCCGCTTTCCCCCCCCCCCCCGAAGGTTCCGGGGGCCCGCCCCCGGCAGGCCTCGGCGAGGGCGGGGCCCACAGAGGCACACGGCACGATCCCAACCCGTATCGTAGCCTACTGCTCAGGCTCGCCTCCAACGCGCTCAGCCCCTCTTCCCTCTCCCCCTCCTGTTCTTCGAACCCGCCGCCAGGCCGCCCTGCGCGCCCTCGTCGCCCTGTGCGAGTCCAGGGCCCTGCCGCACAAGTCCCCGCCGCTGAAGGCCGACCCCCGTGGAGGGGGAGGCAGGGTGAGCGAGGGGGGAGGGAGGAGGGACGAGGAGGTTGAGCTTGCTTTCCCAGCCACTCCGTGTTGGGTCTTGGCTACGACTCCGGAGCGCCGCGCGTCCACCCCTCTTCCTCCTCGTCCTCGTCCTACTCCTCCTCGTCCTGCTCCTCTTTGTTCCGCCTCTCCGTATAGCATTTCTGGTTCCAAGTTCAAGCTTCAGCCGCGCTGAGAGGCACCGTTGCCTTCGGCGGAAGAAGATCAGTAGATCTGCACCGTACCCATCGTTCGACTCCTGTTGTGCGCCTCTTGGCCCAGCCGTGGCCGCCCTCGCGCGCGCGTTGGCGCTGCTGGCCCTGCTGCCCGCTGTGGGCGGCGCCGGTCCGCCGGCGGTGGGGAAGGCTGCGGTCGAGCAGGCCGCCGGCGAGTGCGCTGTCGCCACGCGCGCGGAGCTCTTGCAGAGGTGCGCCATCAAGGCCTGGGGCCCCGCGCCTGTGCCGGGCGAGAGGCAATTGGCGCTCACCAAGAGCACGTTCGCATTGAGCAGTGTCCGAGTCGGCAAGAGCCTGGCGTTCAAGCGGCCTTCCTCCCCGCGGTAACCGAGCAGGAACTCACGGGAACCGCGCGCTCGTAGCTTCTGCGCCTGTGCGATGGGGGCGATCGAGAACGGCGTCGCCATTCTGGACACGATGGAGGACTCCTCCCAGAAGAACGACATCGTCTCGTGAGGTTCGAGAATCGTGGGAGGGCCACCCGGGGCTCCCACCGACGATCAGGCTCGGGGAGGGCTTCCACAAGCGCCGCCGCACCTGCGGCTCGAGCATGACTGGCTTCATGTTCCATGGGAGGAGGGGGGGGAGGGGAGGAGGAGGAGGAGGAGGAGGAGGAGGAGGAGGAGGAGGAGGAGGTGGAGGAGGAGGAGGGAGGAGGAGGAAGAGGAGGAGGGGGATGAGGAGGGGGATGAGGAGGAGGAGAGGAGAGGAGAGGAGGAGGAGGAGGAGGAGGAGGAGGAGGAAGAGTGAGGAGGAGGAGGAGGAGGAGGAGGACGAGGAGGCCGCCCCTTCGCACGCCGCCTCTGGCCTAAACACACACACACCACACACACGCACGCACGCACGCACGCACGCTCGCTCGCTCGCTCGCTCGCTCACACAAACATACCACACACAAGCACGCACACGCACGCAAACATACACACACAACATACACACAACACACACAAACTCACACACAAGCACACACACATTCACACATACACATTCACACACACATTCACACACATTCTCACACACGCACACAACAAACAAACACACACAGACACATTCGCGCACATAATCACACACACGCACACACGCACACACAAACGCACACACAAACACACACACAAAGACACACACACAAATACACACGAACATACACACCAACACACACAACCACACAAACACACACAAACACACGCAAACACACACACACACCACACACACAAACACACACAAACACACACATTTATACACACGCACACAAGCACACACAAACACACACACACACACGCACAAACACACGCAACCACGCACACTAACACGCACACAAACACACAGACACACACAAACGCACACACATACACACGAACACACACAAGCACACACAAACACACAACCATACACACAAACACACACACAACACACACACAAACACAGACACACACACACACAAACACACACGCGCACACACACAATCACACACATTCACACACACGTACACACAAACACAACCACACAAGCACACAAACACACACACACAAACACACGCAAACACACGCAAACACACACACACATACACACACACACAAACACACACACACACACGCACGAGCACAAACACACACACACACACACACACCTCCCTGCGCCTGCGCGGCGAGGCGGTGCTTGCGCAGTGGCAGCGGGACGTCGAGGGCTTCGCCGACATGTGCCGGGAGGCCGCTCTGGCTGGGTTGCGTGGTGGTGGAGGAGGATGAACGGAGGAGGAGAAGGAGGAGGACGAGGAGGAGGAGGAGGAGGCTAGGAGATGGAGAAGGAGGAGGAGGAGGCGGAGGAGGAAGAGAGAGCCGCATCCCCATGGACAGATCCAACGGCCCGCAGCCCCAGCCGCAGGAGGAGGAGGAGGAGGCAGAGGGGGAGGGAGCATCGAGGACCACTTTTTTAGCCAGCGGGCGCAAGAGTGCGAAAGTGGTGCAGGCACTGGTCGGGCTACGGGCGGGACAAGCCAGGAACTATTCTAAACACAAGAGGGGACGAAGAGGAGAAGAGAAGAGCGACTGCACGGGGGGGATCCCCTCAGACGGATTATGACACTGACTGCGTTCCGTCTATAGGCACAGAGAGCCCATTCGCGCCATGAAAACACATCGCGGGGGACGGTTTGGGGCAGCCTTCGGCCTCTGAGGGCCCTCACTTGGCTGCTGGGGCCGTCAAGTCTGGCAGCTCTCGAGAGAAAGGAGGAAGGAGGACGAGGAGGAGAGGCAGGAGTACGGTCGGACCGAGGCATAAGATCGAGTTCGGTTCGGGGAGGGTACCTTCGTGTTCTTCGTATATGTTGCATGTCTTTGTGCATCCTGGGGGAGGGCACCCTCGAATGTTCTTCGGTTTGGTGTCAGAGGGTTTTATGTTCTTGAAGGATGTTCTTCTGTCCTAGGTCCAGCCGTAGGGAGGAGGACGAAGAGGATGATGTTGGACTTGTGTAGGCCAGAACCCGGACAGCAGAGCGGGAGTTTCACACGAGTTCACACACAGGCACACACGCACACACACACATTCACACACGCACACACGCAAACACACACACACACACGCACGCGCACACGCACACGCACACGCACACGCACACGCACACGCACACGCACACGCACACGCACACGCACACGCACACGCATACACACACACACACACACACACACACGCACACGCACACGCACACACACACACACACACTCGCGTGCGAGCGCACGCACCCTGAGATCCGACCATGCGAAAGAATTGCAACATCGCCAGAAATCACGACCAGAGCTTCAGACACCATCTTCCTGCGCCATTTTTCGAGCCGGATCGATCTGCGAGGGTCCCGTGGGCCCGAAATGGGGCGCAACCCGCCCGGTGTGAACAAAAACCGGGCCTTGGGGGCAGAAGCGACGCGCGCGAGGAACTTCTCCTTCACCCGAGGGGGCCGACTGCTTGGCGTTCCAGCCCGGCTCCCCCGTGCGGGCGCCGACGGGGCGGCAGCTGCGCTCTGAGCCAGAGGGCCCGCACCCGAGACCCCGCCGCCATGATTCTTGGCACGACGTCGACACCAAGAGATCTCGGCCCATTCCTCGAGGCCTCCAAGATGGGGTCCGAGTAGGTGGGGTCGGAGGGTCGCGCCGCATCGCCGATGCATCGACGATGCGGCTCGATGTCGAGCCCGATTTGCTTCACGTCGACGTCGCCGATGTCTCGCCGACGTCGACGATGCATCGCCGGTGCATCGCCGATGCATCGCCGATACATCGCCGATGCATCGCCGATGCATCGCCGATGCGGCGTGATCCTCAAACCCCATCTACTCGGACCCCTTCCCCAGGACTGGTGTCTCATCCCGGGCCATTTTTGACGGTCCCGAGGCCCGGTAAGGGCTCCGGGAGGCCGAGAATGGCGAACAACTTCCCGTCGTACATTGGTTTCACAGCGCGAGGGTGTCTGGCACCGCTGGGCGGCTTAGGATGTGGCGTCCCTCCCGTCAGCCACGTCCGCGGGCCCCTCGCCAAGACCTCCAGGCGTCGGCGCGCGCGGAGGAGGTGCTCCGTGCTACGGGGCCAGCAGAGGAGGGCCGACCTGGTGAGTTCCTGAGCGCTTTAGCTCCGTCGTTTGCGGAACGCGCAGAGGGGGGTAGAGGCTGGGGGGAAGGCTTCTTGGAAGCCCCCCTGCTTCTGAGAAGGTGCGGGAGCTGTCTGTAGATGTAGGGCTGGCGCCTTCTAAGAAGCAGCCTTCTTCTAAGAAGCCTCCCCCCCTCATCATACCCCCTTGTGTACAATGCCAAACCAGAGGGGTGAGTCGCGCAGGCACTGATCCCTGCACTCTATGTGGAGCTCGCAGGGCGTGGCACCAGGCACCGTGTGGGCTGTGAGGGTTAAGCCTTGGGCCAGCGTTGGTGGGGCGGTGTCGCTCCCCGCGGAGCTCGAGGAACGCCTCGAGGAAAGCCGCGCGGATTGGGGACGTCTGGCCGGAGCTGTCGAGCGCGGCAGGCGGTGCGGTAGAAGCACCAGGGGAGGCGGACTTGCTCCGGCTGCAAGCCATCTGGATTGCCTGCATCCTCGGATAAGCGCTGGGATGCCCTCGCGGGAAGGGGGCCATTATTTGGCTGCGGCGTGCCAGGGCGATAGTCCCCGCCGGAGTCGCCAGCCCGCGTGGGTAGCCGTCCGCGGTCAGGCGCGGCGGGCGGCCCGGCGAGGGGGTTGGGGAGCGTCGGGCGCGGAGTTCGGGGCCCCTAAGTGGCGCACCTCAGCTTGGATGCGGGGCGCTGGTCGGCTGTGCCATCCGTGAAAAATCCGCCCGTCCTCGACAGCGGCACAGAACACGCGGCGTAGCCCGTCTGGAAATTAGCAGCATCGGCAAAGGCGTGCCAGCCGCTGCGCATCTCGGGCCGTTACCGTCGTGGCGCGTTGAGCCTGTCACGGCGTATTCGGCGTCGTGCCGGTCCGGGAGCCCACCTGCCAGGGCCGCCAGGGACACCTGTGCTTGGGAGAAGCGAGGCGGGGACGCCGGCGGGGGGGGTCTATAGGCATTTGAGAGGAAGTCCCAGAGGAAACGGTCGGAGTACTGCCTATAGGGCCAGTGTCGTGGGCACCGCCGTGTAGGGCGAGCGGGCGTGGCCAGCCCAGCGCAGCGCCTCCGAGCAGCAGATGCTCCGATACACATTGGCCGCGGCGGCTTTCGGCCCGGAGGCGCATCGTCCAGAAGGGGGACGTCGTCACCGCGCGAGGCCGAGCACGATGCCAGTCGCGGCTGCAACGCGGGAAATGACGTCCGCCATGCTGTTCGTCAGGACGCCGTGGGCTGGGCCGAGGAGGGCGGCTGCGCTGGCGGCCACCGTCGATGGCCACCCTGGCGGCGCTGTGACCCCACCCCGCTATACAGTGGGGGCCCATGCCGAGAAACACCCTGCGTGCCTCCAGGGTGCCATGGCTGGGTCTCTTTGGTTTCCATGGTTTTGCGATGGAAAGCGTGACGCTGCGCCAAAAATCAATGGACGGTCTCAGGGCTGGGTTTCTTGTGGAAGGTTTCTTGTGGACTGGCCTCCACTGTAGCGCTGGCAGCCACCCCTTCGGCCTCAGCCCAGCGGCGCCGCAGAGCCCACGCTGGGGGCGTCTTTGGGTGCGCGCTTGCGCCCTGAGAACCGCCGGGCGCGGCGGGTGCCTGTCGACGGCCCCCGTCCTTGTCCCAGACCTGCGGGGTGCCCTGCTGTTTTTCCACGCGCGGCTTCCGGAAGTCCCGGCCCATGCCCCCAGTGCCAGCGGTTCCTCCCGAGCATTTAGTTTTTTCGTGGTCCTGGGGCCCGGCGAAGGCCCCCAAGGGCCGACGTCGTAGAAAAATCGCGACGCGTCGCGACTTTTCTACGACGCGAGCATGCCTGGTAGAGATTTTCTACGACGCGAGCATGTCTACGATGCAGCGGGGCGCGGAACCAACGCGGGGTGGCTTGGGGCGTCACCTTCCTGCGCACCCGTGGGGCCAGGAACGTTGCTCGGTGCGCCCGGGACCGGAAGGCCAGTCCCGTCCGCGGGAGAGCCCACCCAGGCCTCGGCGACGGCCCGCGACACCGAGGTGGGTCTCGCCGGCGGGCGCGAGGGGGGTACATGAGCAGGAGAAGGCCAAGGGTTGCCTAGATGGACGCGGGAGTCTGGTGGCGCGCAGCGCTGCGCCTCGGCCACCAGTGGCGGGCTACCCGGCGAGCCCAACCATGTACCTAGGCCCCCTCGGGACATGAACGAAGCATGATGGGAGATGTTTCCCTCTCTATTTTCGGCCTCTGGGGGCCCCTTCTTGGGCCTCGGGGCCGTCAAACGGCCTCGGGGCCGTCAAAGAACGACTCGGGATGAAAAACCAGTCTCGGGGAATGCGGCCAGACTTCAGGGGGTCGACGTCATGAGAAAGTCATGCCGTCTGGGGTCTGGGGGCACGGGGAGGGAGGAGGGAGGAGGGAGGAGGGAGGAGGGAGGAGGGCCCTGGCTGTCGCAGAGCGCACCAAGGGGGCCAGCGGTAGCGCCAATGCGGAGGGGAGAGCCGGCGGCGCGCATCGGGCGCCCGTGCAGCGCGGCCTGCGGCGGGGAGAGGGCGAGGACGAGGAGGGGGAGGAGGCGGAGGGTGAGGCGGAAGGGGAGGACCAGGATCAAGTCGGACACGTCCCTCATTCGGAGGAATCTTCAAGAACAGCCAGAAGCTAGTCAGGGGACGATTTGTTGAGTACGTTTGGGCATGTTTGGGGTATGTGTTTTGCTTATTTTCTATTTTTCGTCGAAAATCCGCCTGTAGGGAAGCATGCCCGACCTAAGACCAGGAAGAGGAGCGAAACATATCTCACAGACCCCCCCCCCTCATTCAGGCGTGGGAGCTGCACTTTTACCTCGTCTTCGTGGAGCTCAAGGGCGACTGCGCTCTGCTCGGGCAGACCATCATAGAACTGATGACCAAGTTCGACTCCTCCGTCGATGGGCTGGTAAGCTGCCTCTCGAGGACTGGCGGGTGCCCACTGCGTGTGCCGCCGTCTGTCTTCTTGTCCTTCATCGCTTCTTCCTTCTTCCTCACACGTCGTCCAACCCTCATGTGGCCCTCGTCTGAAAGTTTCTCTTTAGCTCCAGCCACGTGGCCGACGGACGAGGAGCAGTAGGAGGAGGAGGAGGAGGAGGAGGAGGAGGAGGAGGAGGAGGAGGAGGAGGAGGAGGAGGAGGAGATGTCGAAAAGGAGGACAGGAGCAGGGTCCTCAGAATCGGCCCCCAGCATGAATGCCCGCAGAAAGGAGGACAGGAGCAGGGTCCTCAGCTGCGCGGCAGTGCAAAGACAAGCCACTCCAGCACCTCCACCCCACCAACCAAGACCATCACCTCGACCTGATCCGCCCGCTGAAAGGAGGATAGGAGCAGGGTCCTCAGCAGCGCGGCATGCTGAACCCACTATGATGCCAGCTGAAAGGAGGACAGGAGCAGGGTCCTCAACAGCTCTGAAGGACGTGAACGCATGGAGGTCGCCCAAAAGGAGGACAGGAGCAGGGTCCTCAGAAGCGGTTTCCAGCATGAACGCCTTCAGAAAGGAGGACTCACCAAGAGAAGGATGCGGCGCACCGTGCGCCGCGGCGAGGCCGTCCCCAGCCCTCGGGCCGAAAGGGGGTGCGGCCCGCCCCCCGTGTAACAGACGGGGGCCGCCAGCTCAGCCGAACTGCCTCGCGGCAAGAGAAGGTCGGACGCCCCTCAGCTCGCGAGCAAAGGAGGGGCGTCCGTCGCAAAGAAGGTCGAGAAGGACGAGTTCGGCGCCCATCTGAGGCCGTCGGACTGACGGGCTTCGGCGCGCCGCCCGTCGGCGCGCCATAGAGCCCTCACTGAAAAAAATCACTGAAAGGAGGAGGAGGAGGAGGAGGAAGAGGAGGACGAAGAGGAAGAGGAAAAGGAGGAGGACGTGGAAGAGGAGGCGGAGGATGAGGAGGATGTGGAGGAAGAGGAGGAGGAGGAGGAGGAGGAGGAGGAGGAGGAGGAGGGAGGAGGAGGAGGAGGAGGAGGAGGGAGGAGGAGGAGGAGAGGAGGAGGAGGAGGAGGAGGAGGAGAGGAGGAGGAGGAGGAGAGGAGGAGGAGGAGGAGGAGGAGGAGGAGGAGGGAGGAGGATGGGGAAGACGCTGCTGATGACGAGGTGCACCGCCAGCGCACCGCGAGTGCGCCTTGTCGCCAGGGCAGCGCAGCGTCGATGCGTCGACCAAGAAGGGCCCAGCACAATCAGCTGACGACCAGGACGAGCTACCATGCAGGTCAGCGCCGCTGCATCCGACGGTACCTTTTCAGCCAGAGGCTTGGCTTTCGAGGAGTCTCCTGGGGATCGAGGCCCCTGGCGCCAGCCGAGAGGAGAGGCGCCTTGCCCAGCCCGACAAAGTCGCCGATCGAGTCTGCAATGTGTCCCTGCAAGGCGCCCTGTGGCCTTGGCGTTGGGCTTTCGTGGGTGGCGCACGTCCTCGACCCTGCGAGCCAGCACCTCTTCTGGCCGGGTGGCGGGCCGCAGTTCTGTCCTCCTCCTCCCTCTCCTCCTCCTCCCTCTCCTCCTCTCGCTCGCCCGCCTGTATGTACAATGACAGACGCGACCTGCGCCATCGTGGTCGCAGGCGGGGCGACGGGCCGTCCAGCCCTGAGGTCTGCTCTCTCCTTGCTCGCCCTCGCAACGCCAAGGGCCAGGTTCATTCAATTCGCCCGCCGCGCCCCCGCGCAACTCATCACCTGCCCCTGGACGAGCTCTCGGCGCCGCGCGGCCTCCCGCCCGCCAGCCTCGGGGCGCCGACCGCCGGCGCGGGCCCTCGCGCCCCCCCCCCCCCCCTTCCCACCCCCCCCTGGAGTAGATCTTGGCTGTTTTTGGCGCCTGTGTGAATCTGAAAGCGCGGGATGCGCTTTCCAGTGCTATGTGTGCTCAGCTAAGAACCCGAGTCCCCTTTTCCTTAACCGTTTGGGTTCAAGGGGAAGGGGGTCCGTCGACCCCCTTCCAGGAGTGCAGCTTGTCATGTACTGAAAAGGTGTTCGCTATCTTTACCTCCCGTTCAGAGTATTTCAGATTGTTTCAGATATTTTGGCGACCTTCGATGTCTTGGGAACCATGCACATGTGGTAAGCGGAGCGACGGCTACGACGGCAGTTGTGATGATGTCACGTGGGAACGTGTCGAAGACGAACCTCAGGAGAACGATGGGGGCGACGGGGAGAAGCTGAGATGGTTACAGTCACGAACGAGAGGGCAGCGAGGCGGACAGCACGACAGCATGGAGGGCGACTCGTGGGACCCCTGGGCGACGCGGAACGGCAGCTCAGTTTACTGGGATCGAACGTGGAGTCAAATGTCCAACTGGGGCGCTTGGAAGTGGACAAGCGAGGGCGATGACTCAGGGGGTTCGGCAGGGAAGTACGAGTTGCGAGGCAAGGGCGGCTCAGGCGGCTCGGAGACGGACTCGGAGAGGCCAGTGCAGTCGAGAGGGTTCGGTGCGCCAGAGCAGGTGAAGAAGTCGATGGCAGAGGTGCACGGAAGACTCGAGTCAGGCGGGGAGCTCGAGCAACACGACCAGCGACGAGGAGACCGTAAAGGAAAAGACCCACCGTGCCCGACTTGGGACGGAAAGGACCTCAGCGAGTGGCCAGAGAAGAGGCTGGCCATAGACAGATGGAGCAGATTGACGGCGGTACCACCCGAGGGGCAGGGCGAGACCCTGCTACTGCACTTGACTAAGGAGGCGGCGACGGCGACGAGGCACCCACGACCAGGTTCGGTACAGTACGCAGGCGGTCTACAGGCAGTCATTTTGGCATTGGACACGCTTGCGTTCCCAGAGGCAGACGCGGAGACCTTCCAGCAGCTGGAAAAGACTCTCTTTGCCGCCCCTAGGGCAAGAGAAGAGACGCTGATGAAGTTCACCAACCGAGTACGAGCGGAACAGAAAGAGTTAGAACGGCTACTCCCCAACGCATTGAACGACACGGTCATGGGTTTCTTGCTACTGCGAGGAGCGGGTTTGGCCAAGACTGAAGGGAACCAGGTCCTCATCCAGACAGGCTACGACTACAATGTCAACAAGTTAGTCTCGATTCTGAAGCGGATGACGGACGACAACACGGTGATCGGGAAGAGCACGCCGACAAAAGGGGCATACTTGGCGGGAACCGACGAGGACGAGCCGCAGATGTCCGAGGACGGTGACGCAGAGAGTGCCGTGTACGACGCGATGGCCAACCTGCTCGGGATAGATGACGATGGAACACCCGACGGACAAGAAACAACGGATGATGGAGAACGGATCCTGACGGAGGTCGAGGCGCTCGACTGCCTCGCGGCCATCGCCCCACCACCGACGAAGCCGCGGACGTGGGGCGAGGCTCGGAAGATCGTGGCGGACAAGAAGACCAATCGGGGATTTCGCAACCTGCAGGACGGCAAGAAGCTCAACGATAAAATAGAGGACATCAAGAAGCGCACGAAGTGTGGCATATGTAAGATGGTTGGACACTGGCATCGAGAGTGCCCCGGCAATCCCAAGAACAAGAATAAGCCGACCGGAGGTTTCGTCGCCATGGCGGTGCTGCAGGACGGCGAGATCTGCAGCTACATCGCGACGGAGGCGAAGATGGCGTCAAGGTCGAACCTCGTAGAGCACATCAACCTGGCGATTGACATCAAGACGTCGGGCAGGCCGGGCTGGGGGGCGCTTGACACGGCCTGCGGTTTCAACATGATGGGGCTGGACACCTACGCGAAGTGGGAGATACAGTACAAGAAAGAGCACGGCATCACGCTGCAGACGATCCCGTATCACAAGAAGTACAGGTTCGGCAATGACCAGATCTGCGCGGCGACGGACGGGGTGATCATCCCGATCATGCTGGGCGTCCTCGTCGGTCTCATTATCGTGTGTTTGGTGTAGGGGGCGGCTCCACTTCTGTTGTCCAAGACATTTGTAGTGGAGCTGAAGGCGTCTCTCCATGCATTTCAGTCTGAGTTGGATTTGCCTGAGCAGAGCCTGCGACTCCCTTTGGCGCACGCTGGAGGGGAACACTTCTTATTGCAGCTGGATAACTTCACGAGACCGTGGGGTAAGCCTGAAAGCTGGGCGCTGTGCACGAAAGAGGTTTCCATGGATTTCAGTTCCAGGACCGAGTATAATCATCCCTCCACCTTCCTCATCCCTGAGGACCTCTTACACGACAGTGAGGATCATAAGGAAAGAGGCGGTATGTTTTCAAGTGTTGAAGTTGGAACCAAACAACAGGCAGCAAACAGTGGGGCAGCCAAGCGCGCCAGACTAAAAAGCAGCACAAATCGCAAGACTACTGCAAGGAGGAGGATTATCATGAGGAATGCATAAACAAAAGGCTCAGGTTAACAAGCGAAAAATGAGCAATAGCAAGCACGTGAACAGCATCAACAACAAGCACGTGAACAACATAAATGCCGTGAACAGCATCAACAGCAGGTCCGAGAACAGCATAAATGACGAGAACAGCATCAACAACAAACACCTGAACAACATAAATGACACCATCGTCCAGTTCCGTCAGCAGTTAGGCTCGAGCCGAACGAGCAGACAGTTTTTTGACTTACTTCCATATTTCCATGTCATGCGACGAGCGCTCGCAGCTCTCTTCTTTCATGCAGCAGAAGGCGCCGCCGCTGAGGGGGCGGCAGTCGGGCGCCAAAAAGAGTCAGGCCAAGACGACGGCACCAAAAGCGCGGACCTCGTCGGGGACTCCACCAGAGCCTTCGACACGCAGCAGCGCGCCGAGGTCCAAGAGGGGGCCGAGATCAAGATCCAGACCGACCTTGAGGCAGTCGGGAGGTCCACCTGCAGAGCCGGAGGATCTGATCGAGGTTCTGACGGAGACGACCGAGCAGGAGGAGTGGGAAACGCTGGACGAGGAGGTGCAGGACCAGTCATTTCGGAGCAAGGCTCCGATCGCCTTGAGGGAGCTGCTGCTGGACGAGACCGCCAACGCGACGACCAACCAGCTGGTGGAGAATCTGGGCGACCACCTCGGGGCGGACATCAGCGACCAGTAGACGAGCTGACCGAGAAGGAGGAGCGGAAGATCAGCAAGGCGCTCAAGGTGTTAGGCGAAACGGACAAGATGAGGGAGGCCATGGAGGACGCGATTCCTGAGCGCACCGCCTTCCTCGGCCAGCTGGGCGAGCAGGTTCGCGATGACGACGAAATGATGGAGACTGGCGGGGTTCCCTTGCACGAAACTACCGAGCGGAAGCGCGTGATGGTCGTGGCAGGACATCACTTACTGGCGAGAAGTGGGCAGAAGGAGGCGTGGAACATGATCCAGAGTGCGAGTCCTTTACGCGCGGTCATCAAGCCGCCCAAGGACATCTACAACAAGAAGCTCAAGGAGAAGATCGGCAGGGACGCGATGACCTTCATGTCGGACATGGCGATCCAGCGGGCGGTTAACGGCAGGTACTTCTACTACGAGCAGGAGGGGAGTTCTCGAGAATGGGATGACCCGCTCATCCAGAAGCTGACGCGACTTCCCGAGGTCTTCTCGGGGAAAGCTAATGCACGAGGACGGGCATGTTTGACCAACCTGCTTGGCCAGGCGTCAGAGTACGGGAAGATGCTGAGTCAGGAGTTCGTGCAGGGTTCTCTGCAGAACAGGCTGGGGGACGCGCCGATACCCTTGCAGGAACTTACGGGAGCTCTGGCACGAGCTATCGCGAAGGCCAAGATGAGCGATCTGGCGACCGTCGAGACGAAGATGGACGACGACAATTCAAGTTTGCAGTGCGTGTCTTGTTGTACGGCGCCTGTCTCCAACAACAAGGGCGAGATGAGCGCGGATCCGCATGTCAAGCAGCAGGTACAGAAGATACACGAGAACATGGGTCACTGCAGTAACGAGAATCTAGTGATGGTTTTAATGTATGGCAAGGCTCGCCAGGCCTTCATCGAGGCCGCGCAGCATCTGGTTTGTCCTAGCTGTGAGGCAAATAAGCGTTCCAGGCTGGCCAAACCGTCCGAGGCCCCCACGACCTACCAGTTCAACGACGCCATCGGCATGGACATCTTCTTCGTCCTGGGTCGCGAGAGCACCGCCAAGGTGCCGATGCTCAACATCGCGCGTCACGGGACGGGGCGCCAAGTCGTGATACCGCTACCGAGCAGACAAGGTCAGCAGTTCAGACGACATTATCGGGCTTTCTGGAAGCGTGCGCACGGCACTCCCAGGATCATAATGATAGACGGCGAGAAGGGTTTCTCAACAGGCGAGTTTCCAGATGCAGCCGAAGGAGACGGCGCGGAGGTGAAAGTGGCGAGTGCTACCTCGCCATGGCAGGCGGGTAAGACTGAGAGGGCTGGGGGCACCTGGAATGAGACCTTCTACCGCACTCGACAGAAGTACAACACCAAGAACTGGGACGACTTCTACAAGCTGGTCGATTCAGCCAACGTTGCGATTGGAGAATGCGTGCGCCGCGGTGGTTTCACGCCTTATCACAGAGTTTTTGGGATGCCTTTTCAACTTCCAGAGAAGATCTTGGAGGAGGGCTCGCCGAGTTTGGCGACTGTATCTCGAGCCATGAACGGAGACGCCGAGCTTGCCAGGGGCATCGGCATGCGCAAAGCAGCCATGGCAGCGTACATCGAGGCGGAGTGCACCGAGAAGTGGCGACGAGCTCTCAATAGAAGGACTCGACCGCAGGGGGGCGCGACTTTTCAGCCTGGAGATCGCTGCTATTTCTGGAGGAGTAGTACGAACAAACTACCCGTCAGCTCCTGGCATGGCCTAGCACGAGTCGCCCAGACCGAGCTGCCAAGCGCGGTGTGGTGCTCGTACCAGGGCGGGCGACTGAAATGCTCACCAGAACAGCTTCGACACGCCAACGAGGGTGAGATATCCGCCTGGGAGCAGATCGACCACGCGATGAAGGAGGAGGTGAGCACCGGGAACCGCGGCAGGCGCAAGTGTGAGGACCCGACCAAGCAGCCCGCACCCGCGGAGGAGGAGGTTCAGGACGACGTACTTCCGACAGCACCTCCAGAGCCAGCAGGTGATGATCAACCAGCGGCTTTCCTGGAGCCGCCGACGGTGGAGATCGAGCGGTCCTCTGACGTGAAGGCGGATCCGATCCCCATGGGCCCGCAGTACTACGACCACCTCGACAGCGTGCCGATCACCATCAAGAAGGCTCTAGTCAACCCTGGCGCCGCGATACCAGTGGCGCAGCGTATCGCTACCATCGAGGAGAAGATTCAGAAGGACCAGCAGGCTCCTCCCAAGAAGAAGAGGAGGGGAAAGGCTCAGGGCGCCACCAGTGCTCTGCCGACGAGTGCAGCTCAACGAGGACGCAAGGAGGTCACGGAGAAGTCTCTCGTGAACACCTACAAGTACCAGCCGTGCATCTCAGCCAAGCGCAGGGAGTGGGGCAACATGCAGAAGGCGGGTGCAGTACGTGTTCTCCCTCCCGAAGAGGCAGAACGAGTTCGACAGGATCCCGCACTGGCCACTCGGATCATGGGCTCCAGGTGGGTGCTTACGGACAAGGACGGCGACCCCAGAGAGCCCGACGCGAGCAAGAAGTCCCTGCTCTTCATGAATGGCAACGACTGGAGGATGGCCAAGGCACGCTGGACCGTCCAGGGACACACCGACCCTGACCTGCTGGAGCTCGAAACCTACATCCCAGCTGTTGGCAAGGACTCGGTCTTCCTCATTCCGCAGATCCTGTGCGCCAACAAGTGGACGCTGCAGCTCGCGGACATCACTTCGGCTTTTACGGCAGGAGACCAACTGGATCGGTCTCAGGGCAGGCTATTTGTGGAGCTACCACGGACGGGTATACCAGACGTGGAAACGGGCTCACTGGTGGAGCTACTCAAGGCAGTCTATGGACTCGGAGACGCTCCAGTACAATGGCTGGCCTCCTTTACAAGTTATGCCAAAGAGATCGGGTTTCAGTGTTCCATCTTTGACGGCTGCGTCTTCTACCTCAGGGGCGACGAGGGCTTGCACGGCGTCGTGGGGCTTACGGTGGACGACGTCGTGGGCGGTGGCGACCAGAAGTTCGATGAGGCCTGCAAGAAGTTGCGCCAGAAGTCCCCCTTCGGTGCCTGGCGTCTCAAGAAGGAGAAGTACACGGGCAAGGAGCTCGACCAGAACGACGACAACACGGAGATCACGATATCGGAAAGAGCGTGTTCTACCGCTGCTGGCGGAAAACCGGGGGGGGCCACTACCGGTTCGAACCCCTCCCCCCCCCCCCTCCAGAAAACCGGGGGGGGTCACTGCCGGTTCGAACCCCTCCCCCCCCCCCCAGCTCATCATGAAAAGGGGGGGGGGTCCTACCGGTTCGAACCCCTCCCCCCCCCCCCCCCCCCTCTCGAAAACCCAGTGGGGGTGCGGACAGAGGTGGGGACGGTGTTGGTGGGACAGTGGTGAGGGGACAGCGGGACAGTGGTGGGGCAGTGGGACAGTGGGACAGTAGAGGGCCGGTAGTGGTGGGGACAGTGGTGGGGACAATGGTGGGAACAGGGGGGACAGTGGACAGTGGTGGGGAACGGTGGTGGTGGGGACAGTGGTGTGGGGACAGTGGGAATGAGGTGGAAACATGGGACAGTGGAGGGTACAATGGTGGTGGGGACAGTGGTGAAGGCGGTGGCGAGGACGGCGGTGGGACAATGGGACAGAGGTACAGTGGGGACAGTGGTGGGGACAGTGGGGACAGTGGTGGGAACAGTGGGACAGCTCAGTGGGACAGCGGAGGAGTCGGTGGGACAGTGGGGACAGTGGGGATAGTCGGGCAGTGGTTGGGGCCGTGGAGACAGTGGGGAGAGTGGAACCGTGGTGGGAACAGTGGTGGGGACAGTGGGGACAGTGCGACAGTGGTGGGGGCACTGGTGGGGACACAGTGGGGACAGTGGTGGTGAGGACAGTGGTGCTGGGAACAACAGTGGAGGATGTGATGCGGACGGTGGTAGGGACCGGGAGTCGTTTGCTGGCGGTGAGTGGGGGGGTGGGGAGGGGTTCGAACCGGTAGTGATCCCCCTCCGGTTTTCCGAACCGTAGTGACCCCCCCCGTTTTCCGGATCCGGAGAGAGGGGGGGGGGAGGGTTCGAACCGGTAGTGACCCCCCCGGTTTTTCGAGGGGGAGGGTTGGGGGGGGGAGGGGTTAGGGGAGGGGGGGGTTTTGCCGGGGGAGGGGGGGGGGGGGAGGGGGGGGTATTATCAGGGGGGGGGTGGGGGGGGGGATTTTCGGAGGGGGGGGGGGGGGAGGCGACCCTCGGGCTCCGGAGGAAAAGGTTAACAATTTTCCACAGTAAAGCGGCGGTGGATCACGCTCTCTCCGATATCGCAATGCCAGAGCTCCGCCAATATTCAATTGATCGACGTCGCCACAGAGAGGCGTAAGATGCCGCAGTCACCAGTGACGCCAACAGAGTTGCATCAGGCACGGAGCTTGCGCGGCTCCACTTCGTTCCTGGCGCGGGAGAGTCGCCCCGATCTCTCCGGCCCTGTCTCTCTCTTGCAGGGCAAGATGCCGAATCTCACCGTGGACGACTTGCTGGAGGCAAATCGCATTGGCCGCATGACCTAGGAGTTCTGCGACGTAGTGCGCAAGGTACGACACATCCCTTTTCACGAGCTGGCCTTCGCCGCCTTCAATGACGCTGCTTGGGCCCATGCGCGAGATGGAGCTTCCCAAGCAGGATACATCGTGTTCGCTACGCAACGTAAGATCTTGATGGGCGAAGCGGCCACCATCTCCATCCAATCCTGGAAGAGTCACAAGCTGAAGAGGAAATGTGCTCACCAGTTTGGCGCGGAGACGTTGGCCATCTTTGAGGGTATGGCTATGGCGGAGTTCATCAGGACCATGCTGCTGGAGATCGTCGACTCAGAATTCGATCTGATGCGTCCTTACCTGCTCGCTGGTCCTTTTCCCGTCATCAGTGTGACAGACTCCAGGGGCGGGTACGATCATGTTACTAACCCCAAGGCGGGACTGGCGGAGGACAAGAGGGCAGCGATCGACGTGGCCATCGTGCGCTCAGCGATGCAGCGACCTCAGGTTCACCTGCGATGGATCGAGGGTACCAGTCAGCTGACCGACCCACTCACCCAGCGCAAGGGTGAAAGTACGCTACTTAGAGACGCTCTGGAGCTGGGCGAGTACGGCATCACCGCGGACAGCCTCGTGCTACGCCGACGGGAACAAAAACGACAGATGAGGAAGAAGAAGGGCAACCATACTTATGCCTGCTCGGTGGAATGCTGTTTTTCTGGACTGGACCTGTACGAGATGGACTGCACGGGCAGCCTTATGCGCGACTACGAGGAGGACGACCTCAACTACGAGCCCGAGGCCTATCGGTGGATCCGAGAGGCACAGGAGGTCTACCAGGCCCAGACTACCGAGAAGCCAGTGCAAGCGCATGGAGGTTCAAGGACTTCATCGGGTTCTAAGCAGTGGACTATGACCAGTGTGAATCTGAAAGCGCGGGATGCGCTTTCCAGTGCTATGTGTGCTTAGCTAAGAACCCGAGACCCCTTTTCCTTAACCGTTTGGGTTCAAGGGGAAGGGGGTCCGTCGACCCCCTTCCAGGAGTGCAGCTTGTCATGTACTGAAAAGGTGTTCGCTATCTTTACCTCCCGTTCAGAGTATTTCAGATTGTTTCAGATATCTTGGCGACCTTCGATGTCTTAAAAACCATCCACAGCCTGTTTCAAGCGCGCGGAGTCTCCCCCCCACAGGGCGCACTGTTGCAGACAGTCGCGCTAAGCAGAGGTCCGGAGCAGGGTCCCCCCTCCCTCCCCCCCTCCGCCCGATGTCGAGGCGCCGAGCAAGAGAACGCCCATGTGTGAGCGACAAGCCTGGCCGTCCTGGGGGGGGGGGGCGTGGGTGCGGAGGGGGCGTTGACCGGAGCGCGCCCCGATCAAAAGCAGGGCCTTCAGGGCCTTGGGCCGAGCGGCAACCCGCCTCGGCCCTGAGGGCCGCAACGAGCGGCCACCGCGCGACGTCGGCCCTGGCACGGCGGCTCGCCCGCGGGAGCCCCTCGGAGCCTTCGGGGGGGCCGCCGGCGTCCACCCGTAGCATCGCGAGGTCTCCGGCGTCGGCCCCACGCCAGGCCGGAATAGGGTGGTCCCAGCCGCTAGCGCATGGCGGAGGCCCCCGCACCGTCGCACTCCCTGCCTCCCCCGCTTCTCTCTCCTCCTTTTCCCTGCGTTATCCCGCTCGCCTCCTCCCTGCTCTCCCTGGCCACTCCCCCACTTCCCCCTCCTCTGCCCCACCTGGGCCTTTCGCCCCCCCCCCTCCCCCTCTGCAAAAACTGCGCGGTGGAAGGGCGTTGTCCTTTCAAGTGGGGCTCTCGCCGGGCCGCGCACGTCCATCGTAATAGTTTTGCAGCAGGTTCGAGAATCTAGGGCGGATCGTTGTGAAAACGGGGTTCTGGCCTCAGCGTCGCGCGTGCATGTTTTTTCAAGCTTGCAGCTTTTGGTCCTTTTCCTCCTCCTCCTCCTCCTCCTCTTCCTCCTCCTTCCCGTCGCAACTTCATCTCCCGTGCTTGCACGGTTTTACGCGGCCTGTTACGCGGGCGGGGAGGAGGGGGCGCACTCGTCTGTGGCTCAAGCCTTTACACCGCGCAGCGCGAGACCTGAGGAGGAGGGGCCTCCTCCGTCCTTCGGCCCCGCGAGGACGGCTTCGTGGGTGGAGGACGCCTTCGACGCCCTCGCTGCACAGGACCGCCGGGGAGGGGGGAGGAGGAGCATTTTCCCAGTCTCGAGATTATCTGGGAGCTTAGATGTTTTCGATTGCTTTCGGAGGGGCCCAAATGCTTTCGGAGGTATCCAGAGCATGAGGAGCAGTAGAAGGAGTTCCGGAGTTCCGGATAGCCTGACCATCTGTCGACCAGGGTAAGGGGGAAGGGAGTGGATAGGGGAGACGGGGAGACACGGGCGGACAAGGATGTTTTTTTGTCTTGCGCTGCCGCGGCGCCCCCGCCCCCCCCACATAGCGCGACATACCGCGAGGAGAGGGGACGACGAGGGATGCCCCCGACATGGGTCGTAGGAGAGGGAGGTCCCCAGACAAGGGCAGGGGCCCGCTAGGCAGGGGGGCATATGGAGTATGTGGCCCTTGCCGCTGTGATGATCGCGCTCCTTGCTAGAGTTTTGGCGACTTGTATTCTGGACGTTGGCCGATAGGCTCCTCTGCGCGCACTTATTCTCCAAGTGCAGCAGGTTCCGCGGTGGGGCAGGAACTCTTTCCAGAGTGGCCGTGAACTCGAGAATACTAGTCGGAGCACCCTGGCTCTGACGGCAGACAGTGAGGTAACCGTGATGGAAGCCCGATGGAAGCACACGGGGAAACCACACCATTCCGAGCGGCGCCGCCCAAAGCCTCACCGATCGCCGCACGCGAGTTTCAGGCTCACGGCCTGACCCCTCCCGAGGCACAGCTCTATAGACTCACTGGAAGGGCCAGCGTTCGTCACCGATCCAAATTGGGCGTTCCAGAAAGGGCCTTGCCTTCGAAGGAGGGAGAGGTTGTCATCTCTTACTCGGCGGAGGCTGGCGGAAGTCAAACGAAGGCGTCTCCGCCAGTGGAAGCCAGCAGAAAGCCGGCGGAAGCTGTCGGATGTAAAAGCTTTGCCCCCAAGAGATGTCAAGTTGTATTGGTTCAGGGCTTCCAGAACGCATCAAATGCGGCGGAGTTTGGACTCATGGTGCTACGCACCTCTGCGCTGCATCTTCTTCGCGCAGGAACTCCCAATCGGCCTCGTGGTGCCAGCGCCGCAAGACAAGCAGTAACACCCAATTAAATTGTGGCCCGCCGTTGTACAACGGTGCGCTTTCGAATTCAGATGTCTCAGATTGGGCTCAAGCAAACTACCTTCACCATACAGCTCAACCATTCCCACTTCTTTCCCATACCCGTACCTTCACTGCTGCCATGGCCGATGCCGCGAGCCGCGTTCGCATACACAACACTCCTGTCGGGGGAGAAGGTGAGAGTCAGCTTCGACGCCGGCTGATCAGTCCATTGCACGACATGGACGACGGCCCGCCGTTGGAGGCCAGCATCAGCTTGCCGCCGCCAGCCCCCGAACAAGCCCCCATATGCTCGCAGTGGGAGCGCCTCCCAGCCTCCAGGCTTGCATAAGGCGACAGCGTTCCTCGGGCAGGAAGTAACCCCTTGCGGCAGGCGATCACGAATCTAGAGAGCAATATCTCGGACATGGGCGAAGCGATCGAGGCCAGGGTGGGGGCATTGGCAGGGGAGATTGAGAATGTAGACTTCCGCATCACGGATCTCGAAGATTCAAGCCCCGCGGTCCGAGCAGAGCATGAGCCAGGAGGTCTTGGATCAGGTCAAGGCGTTGGAAACTGCTCTGGAACGGGTGTGGCCCGCAGCTGGAAGAAGTGTACACGAAAGGATCATTTCAGGGTGTGGCGTTCGCTACATTCCCGAGCGCGGGGGATCGAACCATCCCTATGTTTGCGAAGCGTTTGCCCAGGAATGGGGGCACAATATTTGGGCAAAAGCGAACCAGTCCTTCCTTAAGTGGGTCATAGCGTCATGTTCTGTCGACGTGAAGTATTTGCTGAAGCAAAGGGGATACGAGGCGGAAACGGCCTGGGCGGACCCCGACACTGGGAACTGGTGGCACGCGCGACGATCGGCGCAGGCAAGGTCAACGTGGTGTACGGCCACGGTTGGGAGTCTTGGTTGACAGATGCAGCTTGCCCCGATCTCCCCGACTCCAGTGCTGAGCTGACTGGCAAGTTTGGTTATCTTGTTTCCAAGGGCATGAGGGAGATACGGGCCAAGAGAGAACCTCTGGGGAAAGGCCTCGGGGATCACAGCAAAACGGGGTTCCACTGGGGCGATCGCAGAGACGTTCCACGCCAGAGTTCTGGAGTCTTGTCTTTTTGCCAGGCGTTCTGAACAGCTCTTTTGCTCCGTGGAGCATCGAGGGGCGCGCCGTTGCAAAGCAAGTGGGGCTCGGAGAACACTGGCGTACTACGGTTCAAGAGAAACGGCATATACTGCCAGTCGCGGTCGTCACAGACACGTTTTCTCGTCTTGCTAGTAGGGGGGCATTGAGATCACAGCAGATCCAGACGAGGCTCGAGCAGGCGTTGGTTTTATCGCGGCGCCTCGAGCTCGGGGATCCATTCTTGCATTCCGCCAAGTGAGTTCCAGACTGACGTCGCTGAAACTACGGGTTCCCAGGAGTCGAGCCGCGGTCTTTCCAGCATGCGCTTGGGTGCACAAGGCGTCGGCGCACTGACCTGATGCGATCGCGGGGGGGGGGGGGGGGGGGGGGGGGGGCGCGGGGGCGCGGGGTTCGCGGGCGCGAGCGGCGGGGGGGCCGGTGGGTTTGTGCCCCTGGGGTGGGTGTGGTGACAGCCAGACGCCAGGAGGCGTATTTAGCTGGAGGCGCGCGCTCAGCTCACCATGCGGTTGGCCAGCGCCTGCTGCGAACTGCCACTGGCAAGCCTTGCCACGCGTTGCAGCGGGGGCCATCCAGCCGCGGAGATCGCATCTGCGCGCGCCCAGACGCAGATCGATTTCCTTGCATGCCAGCTGCGTACTTTCAAGGCCTCGAGTTCCCTCAAAAATATGCGCCGTTGTCTGCTCGCCATTTCCCGCCGCGTGCGACATTCGATTCGAGGGTCGTGACGGGCGCAGTCGGACAGGCTCCCCGGCGGGATATGCAACCATTTGGTAGGCGCAGCGCGACAGCGACGGCATCGCCATGGCCGGCAGGCAGCTCTAAAGACCCAGCACTTCCTGACAATGCGATCACGCCCCCTGTCAGCGTTGGCACGGATATGTCTGGCACTGATGATGGCAGGCCGTCGATTCCAGTCATGGGGGCTACCGACGCGGGCTTCCCTGACTTCATCCCTGCTGATGATGTTCCACCCCTGGCTGCTAACCAATGTGGCCCCATCGAGTTTCCCGCCGAACCTCTACCTTTTTTCACCTGGTGCGCAACTTCCCGCTGCGCGCCGGGAGGCGCACCCTGGCCCTCAGGATCGCATTGCACGTCGATGAGAGAGAGAGAGAGAGAGAGAGAGAGAGAGAGAGAGAGAGAGAGAGAGAGAGAGAGAGAGAGAGAGAGAGAGAGAGAGAGAGAGAGAGAGAGAGAGAGAGAGAGAGAGAGAGAGAGAGAGGAGAGAGAGAGAGAGAGAGAGAGAGAGAGAGAGAGAGAGAAAAAAAAAAGAAAGATAGAGAGAGAGAGAGAGAGAGAGAGAGAGAAAGAAAGAAAGAAAGAAAGACAGACAGAAAGAAAGGACGAAAAACAACACACATGGACAGATCTATATGTATACATATATAGAGAGACGTAGAGAGAGAGAGAGAGAGAGAGAGAGAGAGAGATAGAGAGAGAAAGAAAGAGATAGAGAGAGAGAGAGAGAGAGACAATCAAAAAAGATAGAGAACAGAGAGAGAAGATAATATAGAAAAGAGGAGAGAAGAGAAGAGAAGAGGATAATAAACTATAGGAGAAGCGAAGCGAACAGAAGAGAAGAGAAGAGAAGAGGGGAGAAGAGGAGAGAGAGAGAGAGAGAGAGAGAGAGAGAGAGAGAGAGAGAAAACAAAAAACACACACAAACCAAACAAGCAAATCAACCAACACATGTATAACAAAGCAGAGGGATACCGACGAGCTCGTGCACGACGATTCGGCCATTTGCGGCAGGTGCGGCGCCGGGGCGCCAGCTGAGCTGGATGAGTCTTCTGGGCTGCATCTTGGCGGCGCGACGGCCGTCGCCCGACAGAAGGCGCCCCTGCCCATGTCCCAGGGGCGAGTCCGCTTCTGATTCAGGCGGACGCTGAAAGTCTGACGGCGCCTTCTGGCGAGATGGGCAGCGCGACCGTGGGCGCACTTGCCCTCCATATTTTTCCGGGCACTGATCTGTTGTCTTCTACTCGGAAAGATGCTCTCAATGTGCTGATGATGCCGGGGCTTGCTGGCCCCAGCAGTGCTTCCTCGCTGGCGGACATGATGCATGTGCGCGCGGAGCTCCTGGAGCCTCTGGTCGAACTTGCAGATGAGATTGCGTCTCCAGCAGACATCGCGGGCGCGCGCGCGGACGTCGCGGGGCAAGCCGAAGCTGCGGGCCAGGCGCCTGCGTCGGCCATTGCTGGTCGATCGAGGACGGCCCTCTCGATGCGGGGCCAGCTGGTGCTGCCCTGTTCTCGGGCCCCCCTTACCTCCTGGCGCGCGTGTAGGTGGAGCGGGTCAGATGTCGGATGATCAGGGCCCCATGCCTGTTGCCGACGCCTCGGGCGGCGGCTGCGAAGGCGACTGCGGCGCCCCTCCGCCGCGCCGAAAATCTTCTGCGGCGCGGGTTTGAGTTCAGGCCCCGCGCGGGCTGCAGGCGCTGTGGCGGCGCGGTCTAGGCGCGCGGATCGGCGGCCCCTTCGGCGGCGCGAGCCCCCCCGCCCCCCCCCCAGTGCTGGTCCCCCGGGGGCCCAGCCAGGTGGTTCTTCTAGGCCGGCGGCGGCAAGGGCAGCGGCGCCAGCGGCGCCGGCGCCAGCCAGTTGTTGAGTTGGATAAGAGATCCCAGGGCTACCGCTGCTGCGGGCATTCTCGAGCACGCAGCGGCCAGCAAGATGCCTTCGTCGCAGTCTGGGGCCCTGGAGGGCGCAGCCAATGCCTGAGGGGGCCCGCGATCGCGCGCGCGGAGGCGGCGCTGGTTCCCGGGGGCGCCGATCTCAGCCAGCTGGCATGGATGTCGAGGCTGGCTCGGCGATGGTTGTCCGGCAGCAGGTGGCGCGCAGTTAACTGCTGGCCATTGCTCGCATTAGCTCCATGGCAGGAGCTGAGCGGGATCCAGGACAAAGCTTCTGTCGGATGGTCGGTTGCCGCAGAATGCGGGAGAACCTAGGCCGAGCCCGGCGACCGACGCGGGGGCCCGCAGCCTGGGGCGCCGCGCGACTGCTGGCGGAGGAGGAGGGGGCCACGGGTTTGCATTCACTTTCTTTGAGGAGGCCGAGACTGCAGAGCAGGGGGCGCCGCCATGATCAGGTTTTCGGATTCGTCTCCTGCGCCGGGAATTGGGGCGCCTATTGGATCTGCCGCACCCGATGGCGCTGGAGGTTCGAGCTCGATGACTTCAGGCGGCAGAAGTTGATTGGGTTTTCGGGTTCGCTTCCCGGTGGCTCCGGACACATCGGTATTTTCCAGGCATGAGCTTAGTGGGCCCTTGCGTAACGCGTTCTTTCGAGATGCCAATTCCCGCTGGGTGCTGGTGAATCTGCTCCGAGGCCAGCGACCGACGCGGGGGCCCGCGGCCTGGGGCGCCGCGCGACTGCTTGCAGAAGGAGAAGGGGGCCAAGGGTTTGCATCGATTTTGCTTGGCCAGGCCGAGACAGCAGAGCGCCCGCGTCGCGGGGCCAGCTGGAGGGGAAGCATTGGGCGCTTCACGGGGCAGTCGGTCTGGGTCGCCTTCTGCTTCAGGAGCTGGGGCCACCTTCGGGCATGCCCCGCGTGCTAATGCTGGAGTCTCGGGCTGAAAGTTCGCCTGCGGCGCGAGGCGCGGAGCGGGCGCGGGCCCGGGATTGGGCGGGGCAGTTATTCCCGAGGCAGGAGCTGGATTGGTTCCTGAACGAGGGTTTCTCCCGGGGGATCTTTCGCCGCGCGTCGCGGGCGATCCCGCCCCCGAGCCAGCGGCGGCAGCTGCAGGCGTCGGGGCGGGGGCCCAAGGTTTGCCGGGGGCGCCGCGTCGCAAGGGTCGCTGGGGCTGTCTTGTGGGCCAGAAGCTGGGGGCAATCTCGGACCTGTCTCTGCGGCCGCCGCCGGGCAGGCGCGGCCCTCGTGCCCGCCCCTTGGGCGGCGGGCGCGGCTCGCGAAAGTTCGAGGGTTGGCGCCGTCGGAGACGCGGCCAGTGGAAGACCGTAAGTGCGAAACTGTCGCGCGCGAGTGCAATGGGCGGTCGACGGGGCAGCGCCTCCTAAAAGTGGCTGCGCTGCGGGCCGGCCGCGCGCCCGACGCGGCCTCGCCGCGGAAAGCGAGGCCGCCGATCACCTTGCCAGTGCAACGCGGCAAGACCGGCATATTCTGCATTGTCTAATGGGGGCGGCGGGGGCCACTGGGGCGCGGGCGCCGCGCGCGTCCGGGGGGGGGAGGGGGGGGGGCTGGTCTCGAAGCGGCATGCTTCGGCAACTTGGAGACATCTCCGCGTTGCCCCGCTCGCAGGATCCTCGCGTGCCAAACCGCGGTGGGTGAGATGGCGCGCGTCTTTTTCGCCTCGTCATCCTGCGTCGCGCCAGAGGTCGCGTGCCCCGACGGGCATGCTCTGGGCGGATAACCCCAGGAGGTAGCTCTAGCTGGTCAGCTTCCCAAGATCGTTGCCGGGGGTTTGGGCGCGGGGCCCGCGGAGTTGCAGGCGTCGCGGCTGCGCCGGCGGATGGCGAGGGGGTCTGGGTGGCGGGGTCGCGTCGCAGGGATTAGTCAATGGCTGCCGGCGCCTGGTTCGAGCTGGCCCAAGGCCGGCCGCGCTCGCGCTGCAGCGCCGCTGCAGCATATATGAAAACATTATCCGACGGAGGGGCCCGCGAGTTCGAGCAAGCGCCCCCGCGAGAGGCTGCGCGGGGAAGGGGGCTCCGCGGACGGCCAGCGGCTGACGCATTGCGAAGGCCTTTTTCGGCGCTTTTTCGGCGCTGGGCGAGTGCCGAGTTTATTATTATATATATATCTATATATTGTTTTTGTTATCTCCTCTCTCTCTCCTGTCTCTATCCCTCACTCTCCATCTCTCTCCTCTCTCTCTTTCTCTCTCTCTCTCTCTCTCGTTGTTTTCTTCTTTCTCGATTCCCCCTATATATATATCCTATCTCTTTGTTTTCTTCTCTCTCTCTCTTCTCTCTCCTCTTTCTCTCGCTCTCGCTCTCTCTCTCTCTCTCCTCTCTCTCTCTTCTCTCCATCTCCCTTGTCGTGTTTTATAACAACAAAAAAATATCCTCTCTCTCTCTCTCTAGTTTTTTGGTTTTCTCTCTCTCTCTCTCTCTCTCTCTCTCTACCTCTCTTCTCTCTCTCTCTCTCCTCTCCTCTCTATCTCTTTCTTTCTTACAAATAATCTTTATGCTATATATATATCTATATGTATATATATATAGTTTTTTTTTCTCTTCTCTCTCTCCTCTCTTTCTCTCCCTCTCTTTCCTCTCTCTCTCGTTCTCGCGTCTCTCTCTCTCTCCTCTCTCTCTCCCTCTTTCTCTATCCCTCACTCTTTTTTTGGTGTTCTCTCTCTCTCTTATATATATATATTATTTATGTTTCTCTCTCTTTCTCTCTCTCTCTCTCTCTCTCTCGCTCTCTCTCTCTCTCTCTCTCTCTCTTTTTTTTTTCTCCTCTCTTCTTCTCTTCTCCTATCCTCTCTCTCTCTTCTATTTCTCTCTCTCTCTCTCTCTCCTCTTCTCACTCTCTTTCTCCTCTCTTCCCTTCTCTCTCTCTCTCTCTCGTTATCGCGTTCTCTCTCTTCTCTCTCTCTATTTCTCTCTCTCTCTCTCTCTCTCTCTCCTCTCTCTCTCGTTTTTTTTTTTTTGTTTTTTTTTTTTGTTAGATCTCTCTCTCTCTCTCTCTCTCTCTCTTCTTTCTGTTCGTTCCCTCTTCTCTCTCTTCTACCTCCTCTACCTCTCTCTCTCTCTCTCTCTCTCTCTTTCTCTCGCTCTCTTTCCATCTCTATGTGTGTTTTCCCCATTATTTCTTTCTGTCCCTCGTATCTCATATATCCAGGTGTATGCATATGTGCATGCGTGTGTCCTGTATAACTATACATATTTATACAGGTGTCCTGCATGTTGCTCTCTCTCTCTCTCTCTCTCTCTCTCTCTCTCTCTCTCTCTTTCTCCCCTTCCCTCTCTCTCTCTCTCTACTCTCTCTTTTTCTCTTCGTTCCCTGTCCTCCTCGCTCTCTCTCTTTCTAGTTATCGCTCTCGTCCAGGGTACAGGTCGCAGGGTGCCCCATCCCGTGGAGCATCACCGAGGCCCCGTTGGCTGAGGTGGTACCGAAGAGGGACAACGTTACCATTGTCACCCCTACCACTATCACAGAGCCTGCGACGCCGCCAGCCCGTGGTGGCGTCTTCAGCCCCGCCACGGGCACACTCCTAACCAAAGCGGCCCAGAGCCCTTACCTCCACGACCTCATGACTGCCACGCCCAAAGGCAAGGGCGTCGCACCGCTCCCGATCCCCAAGGAGGAGCCTCTAGCCAAGCGCCACCGATCCACCAGCGGGAAACGCGACGCCACGCCGCACGCAAGATCACACGGCGCCCCAGGCCGCAGCTCCTCTGCACCCCCGCACGGCACGGATGGAGCTGCCGAGCAGACGGCCGTCCAAGGACCAGGAGGGCATGACCCGCAACTTGGCACGGTGGCGGCTGAAGGCGGGGGCCACACGGAAGGGGACGTTGCCACAGCCGCCGAGGTACCAGGCGACGATGACGACGTCGAGATCCTCTCATCAGGGGACGAATTCAGCGTGGCATCTCGCGAACTGAACACCCTCGGCGAACGCTTCGCTACGGCCCCTAAACTGTCAGATGCTGCCACGACCCGCATCCAACACATGGAACAACAGCACGAGCTGCTTGCCAACACGGTGGACAACATGCAGGTCCAGCTTGCGGGCGTTCTCTCATCCCAGGCCACACTCACGGAGCACGTTACAGGCTTGGAACGAGGGCTTGCCACCGTCGTCACTCAGCAACAGACGGCAATTACCGAAGCTGCTGCACTGCGTGGCGACATCCAGGCCCTCCTCGGGCACCTCACGGGGGGCACCATCCACCTGCCACAGGTGGCCACCCTCGAAACCAAAAAGGAGGAAGCTGCATCAGTTGCCGATCCCGTGGCTGTCTGCGGGTGGAGTGACCAGCCAGGCCAGGTCACCCCAGGGACGGGGCCCCCAGGGGCTGACAAAGGCAAAGACAAGGGTCGGGCCACTCAGGAACCCTATTGAAGGTGCCTCAGAGAGCCTGCCACAGCCCTCCGAGGAAGCGCCTTCAGAGGCATCTCTTCTCACTTCGCGCCGTATCTCTTTCTTGTTATATCATGTCAGTTTTGGCAGCAGCACGAGCAAGCTATCTGGTGTTGGGACACCTGTCATCTTGCTGTGGGTGTGTTTGTTGCAATGTACATGAGCATGCAGGGGTATCTAAGGATGCGTGCTGACATGCAGCTTTTGGCTCATCGCTCGCGCCGCCCGCCAGGCCTCGCCATCATGTGGCGCCTTGCCTGCAGCCTGGCCCTCCCCTCGCTCGCTGGAGCACACCCGTCTTCAGGCGGTGCGCCCCAGCATGAAGGTGAGGTTCTCATGCGACACGCTGAACGTGGGACCCTTTTCTACCTCTACGATGACAGCATCTACAAGTACGATCACTGCACCATTTTGGACCCGATCGTGAACGGCACCGTTGCCGCGGGTCCGTGCGGCATAGGCCAGGCACACAGTGGCGGCTTCAGCCCCGCTGTTGTGCCCCGCTATCGCCCTACGGGTCTCACCACTCCCCTGTGCGATAGGGGCGAACCCGAGGAGGACCCTGCTTTCTGGCACCTGATGATGATCCGCGCCCGGCTCATACCGTGTGCTGCGGCGTGGGCACCAGGTGAGGACAACCAGGACATGTTCTGGGCATGGCTTGAGGACTGCGTCCCGTACATCCTGGCGACGCTCCATCTGCCACAGTACGATCACCTCTTTCAGGAGGAGTCTGAGGACACAACCGACGCCCTGCGTCAGCGCACCGCGGTCGACATGTGCGAGGACATCTGGCACGGAGCGGGCCCCGACAGGCAGCGCACCAACCGCAACCTCACTCGTATCCAGAGCAGCCGAGAGTACGCCACCCGCTACTTTGGCCTCCTTCTGGAATACCAGGGTGCTCGTGCCACTCTCGTCGGCCCTGAGGCTTATACGGCACCTTTGCCGCCATACCTCTCACGGGCCCATGCTCTGCTGCCAAGGGGCCTCCCTCCACCCGACCAAGACGCCATGGCGTACCTCGCCGACGTGATTTCCATCCAGTCAGTTCCTGGGTTTTTTTCAGGATTATTTTTGGCTTTATCTTTTTTAATTGTGTAGCTCGGTGGGCCTATCCCCTGGCTGTCGATGCGTTTGTTTTGTTTTTTCTAGTCTTTCTTTTTCCTTGTGCTGCGGTTTGTGTTTGTGTGGTCATTTATATTGATTTCTATTTTACAAATGTCTAGTTTATCTTTTTATCTAACCTATTATTTGTGCCTTTTTATATATCTATTTCTTTATATCTGCCCCCCCGCCCCGACACGCTGCCGCTCGTCGAGGCGGAGCTCGCCGCGGCGCCGATGGACGCCACCGATCAGGCCGCAGATGACCCTGTATCATGGCTGCTTCAGCACATCGCGGCCAGCGACATCGGCAACACATCCATGGACTCGTTCCACGCGTCGGAGGACAGCCAGGACGGCATCGACACCCAGGATCGAGACGACACGATACCACTAGGCAACTCGGCCCAGAGTGACCGCGACAGTGAACCCTACTTTGGGCACACCTCGTTGCAAAGCAGTCCGCCCCACACCTCAGCTCAGGCCGACCCCAGCGCTCGGCTCAACGACGCTGAAGGCGTTACTGCCGCTGACGTGCCAAGCCATTCCACTGCATCGCCAGCTCATGCCAGCTCGGGCAGTGGCGGCTTCAGCCCCGCTGCACCACTGGCTAGACCTGGACATCCCCAGACCGCAGTTGGCAGCACCACGCCCTTCACCTCCGTGCACCGTGACAGCGTGACCGACTCCAACTCCAGTGCCACTGACCACGGGCAGGCCGACATCGACAGCGATCCCATCGATGATGAGTACCCAGATGCCAGCGGTCCCCACGAGCCCCAGCACAGCGCAGCGGCATCACGACACTGTGGCTGCCTCATCTGCCTCTTGGTGGCCACGTACGTCATCGCGATAGCAACGCCGTACAAGGACCAGATCGATGGGTACTTGCCGACACCGAGCCGAGACCCCAGCTACCGACAACGACGACGACGCCAAGCGACGGCACCAGGCCCATCGGTGTCCACCACACCCCGACGCAAAACGACATATAATGTCACGTCCACATTGAGGGCCACTCTCAAATGGACCAGCGTCCAACTCAGAGATAGCGTCTCGGGCGGAGCCACTGCAGTCGTGGGCGGCCTCGGGGGTGCCCTTAAATGGGCCAGCGGCAAGCTAGGGGCTATTGCCACGGGTGGAGTCGCGTGTGGTCTTCTACTCGTTGGTGCCAAACTTCTTGCCCAGGGAGCTGTCGGACACGTCGGAGCCCGCATCTGTGCGCGGGCCCTGGACTCATCCACTGCCCAGTGGTGCCTCCGCTGTTGCCAACCGAGCAGGAGGCCGAGGGACGAGGTCACATGCAAAATGCCGTGCACGCTCGCCGACGAACACGACGACCAGCATGTGCACGCACTCCGAAATCCGCTGCTACAGGAACACTACGCCGCAGCAGTTGCCGCCGCAGTCGCCGACGTCACCACCGCCACCACCGCCGCCATCGTCGAAGTCACCGCCGCCGTGTCGCGAGCCTCGTCTGTCACACCAAGATCGACCAGCCCGACTCCACGAGACGGCTCCAAGAGCGGCGCAACATTCGGTAACCTACCTACTAACGAGGACGCCACAGCACACGGCAGCGACACCGAGGCAAGGGAAACGCGTGAGCGCACCCATGATAGCCCGTGGTCTATCTTCCGACACGCTGACGCTCGTGGTCCATCCCCCGACGCGGACACCCAACCACCACGACGGCGGGCACGCTACGCATCCCCCGACAGGCCCCAGGCGCCTTCAGGCCCTGGTATGCCTTACACTGCCCTCAAGCCACCGACACGCAACTTACGCAACACCATCCAGCGCGACCCAGCGGTCCCCGAGCCGCCGAAGAGCATACTTAACGCCCTGTATCAAAACGGCTTTGCGCTAGGGAACAGTGGTGTGTCTACAGAGGACATCAAGGACGCTCTACGACTCCACGACCATCCTCGATTCACTCATGATCCAACACTCCAAGCGCTGGGGCCGTGGACGGACATCATGCAGAGGCCACCGAACCGCCTCACTTGGGTGCTGGAAGACTCAGGCGGGAACCCGGGCGAGGCAATCTTCCCATACCTCACGTGGGACCTCCGCCAACCCATCACCGACGCGCCCACTGCCTTCTGGCATGGGACCCGCGGCGACCTTGCGGCCCGTCTTGCTGCCAGTGGAGGGCACCTCTTGCCAGGCCCCCGCCGTGAAGCGAAGGGCCGAACTGGCACCAACGTTGGCCGCACGTACGCGAGCGTGCACCCTTCGCTGGCCGCGTGGTACGCAATGCCGCCCCACCCGCCCTACAGTCTCGAAGACGACACCCTCGCGTGGGGACCATCGCACTCTGGATGTGCGAGGCCACCCAACCACCGCGCGGGGAAAACAGGCACAACGTCGTGAAAGGGGAGGCCCACGGAGCGCGTCTCATTTACCCTCGGGTCCTGAGCCTCCTCATCCGCATGGACTGGTGCGCCCCCGCAGAAGCTGCTTCCAGGTGCCGTGCCCTTCCACACGCCTATGGCATGGGCGACTGCGCGCACGCCCTCCACATCGCTGGCTACGATCATCCAGATCTCCGTGAGGCGGCTGACGCTCACGACCAGGAAGCTAGCACCAGGCGCAGACCAGCCATCGCGGCAGCATGGCCACCGCCGCAGGCGCTATACGCGCCAGAGGCAGCGCGAGCATGGGCCAAACAGCACTACGACACGGAAGCAGCCACCAGGGATGACCCTAACCAGCCCCGCCCACGCGTCTCGCTTCACATACTCCAGCTGGACCCGAAACCTCTCATCGACCTGGTGTACACTGGCTTGCAAGCTGTCCCCGTGCGGGGGCACCCTGACGCACGCGGGTCGCGCCCCAGCGGCTCCAGCCCTGGGGCCGCGTCGGGCCCACCTCGCACGTACAAGTCAGGCATAGCCTTTGCGTACAGTCCAGACCGCTCATCGACGTCATCTGGAGTCGACGAACGCCGTACGCCTTCCCTCATCAGCGCAGCCGCCGCCCTCGCCCGAGGCCGTGCCCGTCCACGACGATCTGCCTCTCGCTCGTCACGACAGAGTGACGGGAACTCCACCTCAGACAACAGCGGCATCGAGACGAGGGAGCACATTGTGACGGAGGAGGAGCCGACTGCCTACCACGTCCTCGCCTACCACGTTCGTGATGTGCGGTCCCGTGTCAATGCCCCTGGCATCGAGGTCTGGCTCGACCCTGGTGATCATCACGATGGTGCCTACTTACCGTGGGGGGCGACAGTCATGGGCCACCGCGTTACTGACCCTGCGGTGGAAGGGCGTGACGGCTGGGTCATCCTCCACCACGACCACGGCGACACCACTACTAAGCTCTGGGCACCGACCCAAGTCCACGTCAAAGCGGACGACTCCTGGCGCACCGTCATGGTACCAGCGGACATGGGGCCCCAGTGGATCAGGTGCCATGCCGAGGACGCATGCCTCCCCGCCGAGGTTGTCCGCACTACAGGCCAATCCTGGTTTGCTGACGTCTGGCCCTTGTGGGACCGCCCGAGACCCCACCCAGACGACCCAGGCACAAATGAGCATGCGCTCCCGCTTCTACCAGGACGCTGGTCTTGCCTACAGTGTCGATTCCAATGCTGTCAGTACTGTGCGGCTCGCCGCAACACGCAGCTCGGCACCTCGGGCCAACCAACGTGCCCAGACTGCGGCCGCAGCGGACTGCGTACACTCATGGACTGGTCCACGCACTACTCGTGCAACAGTTGGACGTGTGCATACAGCACCAACAACAGGGACTCCGACACATGCTGCCTGTCCAGCAGGTGCCCCCACCCCCCCAGGCCACACAACCTGCTCGACGTCCGTGCCACAGGGATGCCGCCGCACATCCTTGCCCGCCAATTCGGCAACGCGCCAGCCCTTCACGACCTCAAGGAACCCCCCCGAGCGCCTTCAGGCCCCGGGGGGGAACCTCCCCAACCAGGGCAAGCAGGCTACCAGGGTCAATGGTACTTCCCACCGCAGCCGCGGCGCGTCCCCAGGCAGGGACTGCCTGACGGCACAAGGCGGCCACCTGGATTCACAGGAACGGGGATGCCCGAAGAACCTTCCCCCGACCAACCGCTTTGGAGGGAAGGCTTCGTGCTCTTCAGTCCCCACCAGGCCCTCAAGGAGGAACTCACCTTCAACAAGACGGTCCGCCGACCCTACTCCCTAGCCATTACTAACATGTACTGGGATCGTGTCACGGTCAGGACCGTCTGCGAGTTGATCGCCGAGCGCATCTACATTACCCGCACCCGTTGGCGAGATGTGGTACTGTACTGGGACGCCGAGGGTGGTCCTGGGCCTCAAGCCCTCGACTACGACATGCGACTCTGCGACGCCATGGTGAGCCGCGCCACGACCGAAGCCGAGCTAAACCACGACCGCAGCAACCGTGGTAGTTTCTGCCTCTATGGACCAGCGCACCAGCGAGCCGTCAACATCACGGCGATCGCAGAACCGCAGAACATCGACTACATGGAGCACGTGCGGCGATACTCACCCGTAGGGAGGACCTACCCTGACCACGCCTTCGAGCACGTTTATCGGGGCTGGCAGCGGCCCGACGTGCCCACCATCCTCCCCGACACCCGCCCCCTCTCGAGAGCCGACTGGCAGCGTCACCAACAGCACCAGCAGCGGCATAGTCATTGTTTATATAAATGCACTTGTATTTTTTGCAGTATATATTTTGTATGATATAAGAGAAGATAATAAGTTGTTAGATTTGTCTGGTTTTTGTTTTATTTTGTAGATTTATGTGTTGTTTTTATTTTTTAAAATAGGGAAAGGTTAAGGATTAAATATAGAGGAAGATAAATATCAATAATTAATGAAGATAAAAAATGATAATGTTTATAAAATACTATGACAATGTTTAATTAAATAAAACTAACTAATTAAATAAATAACTATAATAATAAAATATAAACAAAAAACATTAAATGATATAAAAAAAATCAATATAATATAAATAATAATAAAAAAAAATAATAAAAAAAATAAAATAAAACAATAGAAAAATAAAATTAATTTAATATATAAAAAAAAAAAAAAAAAAAATGAATAAATATCCAGCAGCGGGACCAACGTGACGCAGGACAGCACGGCACGCCACGCTTCCGCTCCCCCGCGCGAGTCCCGACAGGCGGCAACACGGCCTATGACGGGGTTGCCGCCTACTACCGTGGCCCCATAGGCGCCAGGCCCGCGGCTGCTGGAGCAGCCGCCTCCAGCTACGGCCACACGCCCCCCACGCCAGGGTACACCCAGCGGTCATCGGCTACCCGCGTGCACCCGTGCAGGCCCTAAGGGACACCTCGCCAGTGCCAGGGTCCACGCGCGCCTGGGGCCTTTACTCAGGCCGACATGATGGCTCCTCCAGCAACCAGCCCGCAGTGATAACCCCTGCGGCTTCAGCCCAGGGGGCTGCAACAAACCGTGGCAGGGCTGGGCGCCCCGAAGGATGGCGTGATGCGAACGTGCGCGCTTGGCAACCGCGCCAGCACACGCCCCCGCCAAACGTGGCTGCAGCACTGCGCCCTGCCCAGGCAAAACCTGCCCCACCTGAGCGGGAGAGGCAGCCGCTTACCCCGCTCGTCCCCACGCACATCCAGGCGCATCACAGCGCCTCCCCGCGGCACAGCGAGGGAAGCGCCCACCACGTCAGCCCCCGCCCCGACGCTGTCGACCCTGACCAGGCCACAGCCACGGCGGAGGGCGGCACAAGCGCCTCTCGCCAGCCCAGCCCATCACCCTGCGCGGCGCCGATCCGATCCCCGAGCAGGGCGGATTCCGAGCGTGCTAATGCCCAGGCGACCTCGCCACGCGACCGCCACACGGGCGGGCGTGTCCCGCGCAGCAGGACCTGCAGCCGCCACAGTTCACGCAAGGCCCCAGGGAGCTCCACGAGCTCGCCGCCTCGCGAGACTCAGGCCGAGGGCCGAGCCCCCGAAGTGGTGCCACGCTTCGGAGCCAGCGTCATCGATCCTGGCCAGGTCGACCTCGAGCCGACGCCGTCCACGGACCACGAGCCGCCGCTGCCCACCCGCGTGATCGTCCCCATCGACGAGGCGCCAACCTTCGACCCGTTCAAGAACAAGTACCGTGTCAAGAACCTTGTGGCGGGTGTCGGCGGTGGCTCACCGCTCTCACCTCAGAGTCGGGGCGGAGCCCCCGCCACCTCGGCTGCTGCGGCTGCGGCGGCCCCGCGGGGAATCAGCCCTGTCCGCAACGTGGGCCTCGCGGCAGCGGGCATGGACGAGGCCCAGCGCCAGGCCTCCGACCGTGCTGCTGGAGCTGTTCCACCAGATGCTGCTCATCATGATACTGACGGGGCGGGCGCGCCACCGCAGGAGGGACCAGCGGTGTCGCGTGCGCAGTACATGCGCGTGCGTTGTGCCGCCGCCGCGCCTAGCCGCCGCCGCTGTTTCGCTTTTGTTTTTGTGCTCGGCAGGACGGATCGAGGAGTCGCCTCCCCCTCCCTCTGCTGCCGTCTCACTTCTCCTCCCCTCGTCCCCTACGGTACTGGAGTGAGGAGGAATTTTCGTAACATTTTTATTGACATTTATGAACCCCCCCTAGCGCAGTGCCGACCGTGTCCCGCCTATATTTCTAGCCTGACGGCGGCTTCAGCCCCGGCCAAGCTAATCCATAGGAACGCCACGAACTCCTACTGTGGCCAAGCCTCCTACCTGGGCGAGGGTCAAGCTGACCTTCACCGTGCGGGGCGTGCAAACCCCAGCTCCACCGATGGAGACGGGCCAGGTCGCTCCATACACCTCGTCAGCCTTAACATCACCAGTCTCTCAGCGAATTGGCCCACCATCACCGCCCTTGGTGTCGACCACAACGCCGCAGTCATAGCACTGCAGGAGACCCGACATGCCAAGCCGACTAGGCAAGCCATCGCTACCAGCGCCGCCAATCCACTCCACGGAGGATACCACGCCAGTCTTGGACCTGACCTTGATCTGGCGCGAGCCCAGCGCAGAGCTGCCCACGGCGGCACAGACCACACCGTTGTGGGCAACACTGGCGCCTCGGGAGGGGTCGCCATCCTCTCTAAGGATGCCATTGTCGACTCCACTGTCGACGGCAATGCGCCCTGTATCGCCGCCCTCAAGGCCAAGAAAAGATGGCACGAGGTCTTTCTCCCGCTCTGCACTCAACACCGCCGCAGGCGGCGACGAAACAACCACGGGCCCGCGGGGATCTACATAGCGAGCCTCTACGGGATTGCTGGAGGAGACAGCACAGCTCTTTTTTCGGCTCGCTGACTGCGCCGCCGCTAGGGTCGGCTCAGCCCCTTACTTCATCTGCATGGACGCCAATACGAACATTGACGACAATCCACACCTTCTGCACATGTTGCAGCACGGATGGTTCAACGTTGCTGAGGGCACACCAGACCACACCATGCACACTTACGGCAACATCCCTGACTGGGACCGCGTCACCAAGTGCCCCCGCACTTCGCGCATCGACTATATCATTGCCAACCAAGCGGCGCGATCCCTTGTCACCGACTTCTGCTACCTTCGCGACTTGCCTGCGAAGTCTCACGTTGGCCTGCAGGTCACTCTTGACCTCAGTCGCCTCGACCATACGGCCCGACGTCTTCTTGCCCCCACGCCCTATCCGCCCGATGATGGAGCTCATGAGGGGCACGAGCTGCAGGCACTAGGGACCCTCATCGCTGAGCGATATCAGGACCGCATGGAGCAGGCCGACACACGAGACGACGTGGAGCGCATGTTCGCCCTGGCTAACGAGGCCAGTCATGAGTACCATCTCACCCGTCTGCGCGACCTGCCACCTCCACCGTCCGACCACCCAAAAAAGAAGCCCCCCACCATGCACGGGCTCACGCCCACGTTCGAAGATCGACCAGTTGTTCCCCGCGCTTTCCCCACCTACGGAGCTTCCACGATACACATGAACCGACTGCGCAAGCTCCATCGGCAACTCTGCGAGCTCCGTTTCATCGGACAGCACCATCACTTGGATTGCCGTGCCATCCCGCCGTACCTCGCGCAGCGCATCGACTGCACGTGGGCCGCGGCCCGCCTCTTATGCCACAAACTGCGCCCCACGGTTCTCCTAGACTTCCCCGAGGCCTGGTCCCCCGACGAGCCAGTGCCGCACGGAGAGCACCTTGACGTTTTGATCCAACACCTCGACTTGGAGCTGGCGCGACGTGCGAACCGTGCCAAAGCTGAACGCATCAGGATATGGGCTGAGGGCGTCCGCGAGCCAAGCGGGCGAAAGGCGGCCATATACGCACGGGCTGCTGACAGCTCGCCCACGGCGTATCTCCGCACGCCTACCACACCTGACGATACGCAACTCCACTGCGACACCAACGCTTTTAAACCTGACGAAGACAGCGATGCTGACACCGAAGCTGGCGGCTTCAGCCCCAGCGACGGTAGTTCGCCCGACACGGACAGCGACGAAGACCACACTCGTGAACCACCACCTGCGCAAGTCCCCGACATCCTCCCTGCCAACGCCATTGTTGCTAACACCAAGGACATGCTGAAGCTCATGGTCGACACCTGGGAGCCCATCTTGGGCAGGTACCGTGCACGTGCGGGACATGACGCCGAAGCCATGCCGACGTGGGCCGACTTCTTCGACGAGTACCGACAGGAGCTGCCTACGCCATCACCAGCTACCCCTTTCCACCTCACCGACGACCAACTCATCCACTTCATTCGCACCCGTTCACCGCGCCGCGCGGGGGGACTGGACGGCTGGACTACTAAGGAGGCAAAGGAGCTTCCCGACGACATTCTTCGCCTCTTCGCCAGCGTCCTACGAGCTATGCAACGCACTGGCACCATCCCAGAACCCCTCCTCCACGTGCCAAACCCGTGCCTCCGAAAAGGCCGAGGCGAACTCCCAACGGACCAACGACTTCTCTCGGTGCTTTACGTTTGGATGTATGCGTGGGAAGCGCCAGCTTACCGCAGCCTCACGGACTGGCGGAAAGGATGGACCCACGCCACGAGTTTTGGCGCTGTTCCCAAAGCTACCATTGGGGACGTCAGCACTTCTCTTGCCCTGCGCTTCGAACACGCCAGGGCCTTACTCCTTCCCTTAGCTGGAGCTGCCCTGGACCGACAGAAGTGTTTCGACTATCTCATCACGGACATATGCCTTAACCTTGCGCTTCACGCGGGGTGTCCCCAAGACATCGTTACTGTCCGCAGAAACTTCTACAGTCGCCACAAACGCTACATCCGCATGAACGGTGCGTACTCTAAGGACCTGGCCAGGACAAACGGTCACCTCCAGGGAAGCTCTTGGTCCCTGGACGACATTAAGCTGCTCATGTGTGTCTGGACCAAGAGACAGCATCGATACGTTCCGCGATCACTCAGCACTACCTTTGTTGACGACAGCAACACCACTACCCACACCGCGCCCGAGTTGCAGAAATCTCTTGATGAAACCGCCAAGTTCGATCGATTTTCTGGTCAACGCATTCATCCTGGAAAAGTGGCGGGGTGGGCGCTCACTGACGAGCTTCACACCGCCGTTACCCAGCTAACTTTGGCGGAACGGCCCTTACGCGTGGTCGACTCCATTAAGCTCGTCGGAAGTTACATCAACGCCGAGGCAGCGCCGGCTCCAGCCGCGCTTAACCTCACGGCCACCGCTGACGCCCGTGTTCGCAGGGCGACTAGTCGCCTGCCGCGCATTTGCAAGCTCCCATCACCGATGCTTATTAAGGCGCGGCACGCCCGTTCCCTTGCTGCCAGCGTCTGTACCACGGGCACCGACATTCAAGCCCCATCAGGCCCCGTCAAAACTGCCTACAACCATGCCCTTAAGGCGGCTATCCGCCCCAAGGGAAACAGGTGGGTGGAGTTTTGGACTCTCATGGCCGTGTGCGTCCCAGGACACGCCCTGGAGATTGACGCCATTATGCAGCGTGAAGTCTTCCTGTGTCTGCGGCGACAGGTTAACCGCGACGCTACTCTCTGCGGTCTCGTCAGGGATCTCCAACACCATGTCCAGACCCTTTTCGGGGGAGGACCTGTTGGACGACTTGTCCAGACGCTTCAGCAGCTCCGTTGGACCTGGCCCACATTTGGCATCTTGTACGACGACTGGGGCTGTCAGATCAGTTGGCTGAACCTTCCCCAAAACGCCTTCCTTCACATGCTGCGCGCCTCACAACGCAGAGCCTTTCTGAGAAAAATCAAGCCACGGCGTCATGACCTTGGACACCTGGCTTCGGTCAGACAGGGCCTCGACCTTTTCGCCAGCACGTGGCTCGCCCGCACGAAAGGAGCAGTCAAATGCAACGCATGGCAGCTGGCGCTCCTCCTCAACTACCTGTCGGGCGGGGACCACACCCAACAGCGACGATCTCGATCAAACACGCCCGCTGACCCCAGCCCCATCTGCCGTTACTGCGACGAGGAAGAGGAAACTCAGGAGCACACTGTTCGCGACTGCAAGTGCTGGGCCCGAGAAAGAGTCCCTCTCACCACCCTCATCAGTGACGAGCAGTGGGCCCGTCTTCCGCCGCACACAAGACACTGCGGGCTCTACGATGAAGACCCAGCCCTCCTCGACCTGCAGGCCGACCTCGCGAGGGACCCGCTACCTCAGCCCATACCGCGGCCCCCACCTGAGGGAGATCCTGCGGCTTCAGCCCAGGACTCCTACACCACCTACCCTGACCATGACACTGGTTGGACACGGGTCTACGCTGCCACGGACGGTGCATGCACCAACCAAGCCATCCCATTGCTTGCAAGAGCGGGCTACGGCGTCTACTACGGCATCGACCACCGCATGAACTACAGTGCACGCGTTCACGGCATTACGCAGAACGCACAGCTTGCGGAGACCCCCGCCATTGTCCACCTCACGGCATGTGCTGAACGGCCCGTACACGTTTTCGTGGACAACCAGGCGGTGGTCGATGGGTTCCAAAGTATCATCGACGGACACTCACCACCGCAGGGCACGCACGTGGAGCGCTGGGAAAAGATCCACCGATGCGTCATGGCCAAGCCCAACATGTTCCGCGTCGAGAAAATCGCAAGCCACCTGGGAGACATGGGCATCGACCTCGGGCTCTTCGGGCCCATCGCGGAGGAGTTCAATCGTCAGGCTGACGCCCTCGCCACAACGGCGGCACGTACTCATAACCTTCCAGACGACACTGTCGAAGCTGCCAAAACACGACATCGCCAAGCGACCGTGCTTCATGGAGTCGCTGTCGCCATCTACGAGCGTAGACATCGTACACTCCCCCTCCCACACCGCAGAGCTGGGTTCACAGCTGCGGAACTAAACAAAATGGAACCAAATCCCCTGCTGTCTGACCAGGCACCACCCGCGGCTGGACCAGACATCCCACAAGACCCCGTCGAGCTCTGGGCCGAGGCCCAACGGGTGTTATTCGACGAACAGGAGGACGACCCGTTCGGCTTTGGTGGAGGCCTGGGCTTCCTGGGCGACGGGCCAGCCAGCGCCAACCCTGCCCCGTCGGGTACCCGCACGGCGCTCCCGACTCCGCCATTGAGTGCGGCAGCGCACCCACATGACAACGCCGTTCCTTTTCAAGACGCTGATGAGCAGGACGATGACCTGTCCAGCTTCGGTGGGGGATCGGACGCTTTGGACGACGGATCAGCCAGCGAAAACCCCGCCCCGTCGGGAAACCTCTCGACCCCTACTGCGACTTCGCCCCCAAGAGCGTTAACGCCCACATACCATGATATCGGCCACCGCCAAGACGCCAACCATGACCTGGGCGACCCCCGAGGACTGAGTGGCATTGAGGGCGCACCGCCGATACCACACGCTGCCGACCATGCCGCCCCACCGAGATGCCAACCTGCCACGCGACCGACCTCAGCGGCCTTGCACGGCATCACGACTGGTCCCACCGCGCAAACTACTCCGCCTCCCCACCGCCAGCAGCCCGCGGGGGCGGCTTCAGCCCCCCCGCAGGGTACTAAACCAGACAGGCCCTCGTGCCCCATCCACGCTTCCTTCGTTGCTGAGCGAGAGGAAGCGGCTCCCCTGACACCTCGGGGCGCGGCCCTAGCGGCTCCAGCCCTGGGGTCGCGCCGGCCCCTCCAATCACCCTCCAAGGGTGACGGACGTCAGCGTACAGGGTCCCACACCACGCTAGCCCACCATTTGGACAGGCGTACCGAGGACCCCGCCTCTGTCTCGAGGCCCTCGGCTGCTGGTACTGAGCAGCCACCCCTCACCGACCGTGAAACCGAGCTGTCACAGGCTATGGCTGCCCTCCAGCAGAGGTGCTTAGCTCTCGCCGCGGACCTTGCCGCCGCCCAAGCTCGTCAAGGCCCTCTACTTCAGCGCCTCCACAGTGCTGGGCGAGCCTTCGCCGAACTGCTCACGGCCTCGCCCGATGGTGCCGTGCCGTCACTCAACATCCAAGCTATGTTGTCATCGTTCCGCGGCGCTCCACCCGGTGCCCCGCGCTAACCTCCTCCTTTCTGCCTGCCCGTGCGTACGTGTGGCTCCGCGTCCACGGTGTCAGGGCGTGGGGGCGGGGGGTGCCCCGTCACTGCGCGCCGCTTAGCGGCCAAGCGCCCAACAGGCGGTCCGCCAAGCCGCCTAGCCACGTGCCAGCACGTCGCCTTTCTTGTTGGGGCCTTTTTCCACACGCGGTCTGACAGGTGAGATCATCATCGTCTGTCCGCCGTCTGTAGCGTCTGTCGCACTGCGCCGGGGGAGGGGGTTTTTGTTGCCCGCCCTCGTATCTAAAGGCTGCACCGCCGCAAATAGTGCATGCGAGTTGTCGCACCGCAGTGCGCCTCGCGGACGGACCCTGGTCCGCCTACTTGTCCGATCTCTCTCGTTATCGCTCTCTCTCTCTCTCTCTCTCTATCCCTCTCTCTCTCTCTCTTTCTATCTGTCTCTTTTTTTTTGTTCTCTCTCTCTCTCTCTCTCTCCCACTCTCTCTCGCCTTGCGTCTCTCTCTCTCTCTCTCTCTCTCTCTCTCTCGTTGTGTTTCTCTCTGCATAGATTGTTTCATGTGTGTTGTTGTCGTTGTTGTTTCTTGTTGTTGCTTCCTTCTCTTTATCTGCCTCAGTCCAGCGAGCAGTCAGACCCCGCTTTCTCCGGCGCGCGCCGGAGGCTGGCGCCGTTGCCCCGGCCCCTCGCGCGGAGGAGCTCGCGGGGCCCTCAGCCTTCTAGATTCTAGAGGCTCTGGAGGGCCTGGACAGGACATCGGAGGCGTCTTCGGCGCTGGCTGGGCGCCGACGCCAAGCGCGCCAAGCAAGGGCGGCAGGGGTTTTGCGGGCAGCCAGTTTTGAGGGCGCGCACTTTGGTTTTTCCTCGTCCGCGGTCCCAGCCCCAGAGTTGGCCCCCGCGTGGGCGGGCGGCGAGGCGGTCGGCGGGCCCCCCCCTCGCGAATGAGCAGGCCTCGTCTTGCCTCATCAAAGAAAGGGCCCCCCTCCCCCGGGACAACCCAGCCAGCGGAGCGAACGTCGCCCGCCCCGCCGGGGGGTCGAGGGCGACCTGCTGCCCGCCGCGGCGCAGCAGGTTCAGTCGGCCCGCAAATCCTTCGGAGGTGGGGGGGGGCTGCGTGGCTGAGCGGGTTTCGCCCTGGCTTCCTCAGTTGGCTGCCCCTGGAGATCGCCAGGAGATTCGCAAATGAGTTCAGTGCCTGGGGAAGCTGGCCTCGCGCCGACAAGCGCCGGCTGATCCTGGCAAGTCCTCTCGGTCGGGCCCGCGGGGGTCGGGGCCGATTGACCCCCCCCCCCGCGGACTCGGTCTGCCCCGAACTCGGCGTCGCGAGTGCGATGGGCGGGGGGGGGGGGCTCGCGGATGCACGCGGCCGCGGGGCCACGACAGCTCGACCGCGCGCGGCAGGGGCGAATGGATTCGCAATTCTCTAGCTGCTAGCGCCAGAATGAAAGAGAGGTCTCTCGATGGCCTCGGCGTTCCTCGATATCCGGAGATCGCATGAATAACATAACGCCGAGCTGCGCGATACCGCGTGCAAAGCAGGCTCCTCAGTCGCATTGTTTGGCGCGTTGTCCAGCATAGATCAAAGTGACGGGGAGCAGCCAATCGCCTCGCATAGGGCATCGGGCGATAGCGAACGGCGCTGTTGTAGCAGAGTGTTCATGCGCAGCCTGACTGGCGCGAGTCATGTTGCCGCCCGCTATGCGAAGGGCAGCCGCGGCCAATCTGACAGTCACGATTCGCGGCGCGATCGGCGCTGTTTCGTTTCAGGCTCGAGGGGGGCATGCCGCAGTGGCTCGGCAATTGTCGAGCGCGCGTTAGGAAGTTGCAGAGTCCGCGGCGCCCAGAGGCCCCCGGTCTCTCCGAACGAGGCGGGCCACTTAGCCGCGACCAATGCGCTGCTGTGGGGTGGCCCCGAGATGGTCTCCAGGGCCTGCGGCTCGAAGCACTGCGCGCGGGGCCTCGGGGGGTCGCCGTCGACGGCCGGCCCAGGGGATGCGAGGCGCAGCGCGCAGGAATCCAGACCCCCTCAAGCGAGGAGGCAAGCGGCTTCGGATCGCGCAGGCCGGAGGCGCGCGAGTCGGGGCAGCGCGCAGATCAGGGCTTGCGGCGGCCGCAACGCGGGGCGCGAGCATCGCTGGCGCCCCAGATGGGCGCTCCGCCACTTTGAGAGCGCGTGGCAACCTAGAGGTGCTTCGCGAGGTTCCTCGCTCACGGCAAGGAGGGCAGACCGGGGGCGGGGCCCGCTAGTTCTCGCAAGCGCCGACACTTTGAAAATTGCATGCCCCGTGCTCCGAGGCGGGCGCCTAGCCCGGGGGGTCCCTGCAGGACCCCTGGAGTAGGCCCTGTCGCGCGCGAAGAGGTCTAGCGTTTGGGCTCCTGTCAAGGACCCTGTGATGGCTTTACCTCCCGTGAAGAGGGCGGGGTGGAGCTGTCGGGGGGCGACCGCGGCGGTTGGCGACTGGGGGCGGAACGGGGCATGGTGTTTCATTCGCGTATGTTTTGGTCAGCTGGGCGCGCGCTCTGCGGGGCGCGCGCTCTGCGGGGCGCGTTTCAAAGGAGGTCCGTGGGGCCCAGGGCTGTTCTGGAGGCCAGTCCTGGAGCTCCTGGTCGCTATGCCTGCGGATCCATGGACCCAGCGCGATCGGATCGTCCTGAGAGGGCGCCTGTCGGGCTCGCATTGGAGTCGGCTGCTTCGCAGCGAGAATGGGCCCGCGCTCTCTGATGCCTGGTTTCTGTGTTAAGCAGGTCACGGAACCTTGTCCGCGGGGCCTCTTGCTGCCGGGCTCGCGAGGCGTGGCTGAAGGGCAAGCTTAGGCCCCTAAGTCGCCCGCGCATGAGGATTGCGCAGGTTCCGTTTCAGCGGCGAGAGCGGCTTCAGAGCGCGATTCCACCCGGCCCCATTTTGTGCTTCAAGAGTCCTGCGTGCAAGGCTGAGTGGCGGATTCGGCGCGGGAGTTCGAACTTCCCGCGCTGTTAGATGGAGGTGTTGTGCTCGTGGGCGGCTCAGGCTTCGACTGGGACTTCCCGTCGCGTCGGCGCGCAGGCTGCGCGGCAGGCCTTTTCGACTCTGAGAGTGGACATGCGGCGGCGGTCAGAGCCCCCCCCCAACTTCGGGCCCCTGCAGGTGGCCCGCGAGGGGGGCGGGGACAATGCGGTCCGTGACCTTGTGGAGTCTGCTGCGCGGCACAAGTCTGTGCCGTGCGATTGCAGGGGGGCCGCCAGCTGTTGCGCGAAGCTGGCCATGGCGCAGGCGCCGTCCATCGGGGGCTTCGAGATAGGGGGCCAATGCAAAGTCAATGCAAGCGGGGGCCAGCCAGAGCGACGCACCTCGCAGGATCCTACAGAGCTTGGGCTGCGCTGACTCAGGCTTGCGCGCAGGGTCCTGCAGAATCCTGTTGGGTCCTACCAAGTCTGACTGGACCGGGATTGCATTGACCTGGATCGGTGCGTCCCCGAGTCCAATGTCAGGGCCCACCTGGTCCAGGGTTCACTTTCGCGAATACGCATCGGCCTTTCGTCCATGTCTAGGCTCACTCGGCCCTCGGGTACGAGCAGGCTTGCAATATCTCAGAGTTCCATCGTTCGGACATAGGGCAGACGTGTTTGCGGAGATGGGGGCGCTGCAGGCATGGGCGCGCGATGCGGACGTCCATGCTTTGGAAGGGTTCACGGCGGAAGCCAGACATAATGCAAACTTTGTTGCCCAGCGCGGCACAATGACGGCTGAGGCTGGCAAACAGGATTGTTGTAGGAGGTCGACGTGGTGGACTGGTCAGACGAGATCTTTGAGACCCACGGCCATGCCGAACCCGCGCGTCCTTCTCCTGTGGTCGAGCCTCCTGCTGCTGCTGCTGCCGCTGCCTCCTCGGGCTTCGGCAGGGGATCTGGGGGGAGGGGGGCAGTCATGGCCTGAGGCCGGCTCAGCCACATTCCGTGGGAGGTCGATGATCATGTCACTATGGCAGCCCAGGTCCCTGAATGGTTCCAAGTCGATCGTGCAAAGGGCCCCGCACGCTGTTCGGCAGGGTCGCGCCCACGCCTTGCAAGAGGCTCCAGGAGGGAGAGCACCCCACGAAAACATGTTCGTTATTTGGCAACGTTTGCGCCTCCTCCGAGGACACCCAGCTCAATTGGCCCAGCCATTTTGAAGTGGCACAGGAGGGGCCATCTGTGCAGGCGACTCCGAAACAATGCGCCCTTCATCGGGCGGGCGGCCCCGGGCAGACTGAAGCTGGCCGCGGCGCTCGTTGCTTTTGGGTTGGGTTCCCGCGAGGAGGTGGGAGCGCCTAGCCTTCTTGAGCTGGAAGCTCGGGGGCTGGCTCAATCGCGGAAGGCCAACGGGGAGCCTGACCCAGAGGCTATGTTTATATATCTATATATATATATACATATATAAAAAAGGGGGGGGCTGCCAGCGGGCCCCTCCTGGGGGATGGGATCCTGGGCGGGGAGCAAGGTGCCCACCCGCGCCTCATTTCTGACCCGTGGCTTCTCGGGCGCAGGGTTTTCGTCGCATCGGTTCCTCCCCCGCCCCTTTTTCCTTTCCCCGTGCGCATCCCTTGGGGAGCTGCGCTCTGCCGCTGGCCCCCCAGGCGGGCTTTCCGACGAGAGAGCGTCCCGATGCTTCCCCGTGCCCCGAGCCACTGGAAGGCTGCGGAGCGGACAGGTTAGGCCACGCGCCCAGCCCTGGTGGCCACGCACCTCGCAGCGAAGGGCGCGCCGAGGCCGCGTTTGAAGGAGGAGAAGGATGAGGAGGACGATCGGGATGCGACGGAGACAGGAGGGAAGGAGGAAAATGATGAGGATGAGGAGGAGGATGAGGAGGAGGAGGAGGAGGAGGAGGAGGAGGAAGAGGAAAAGGAGGAGGAAGAGCAGGAGCAGGAGGAGGAGATGAGGGAAAAGGACGATAGTTTGATGTTGTTGCGATATTGGAGTGGCATCGCTCCCCGGCGCCTTCGCCCCGCTGGTGGGCCCAGTTGCCTGTTATTGGCTGTCTTTAGGGCGGGCTTCAGTTGAGTCAGTTGAATGTTTTTCCCAACCATCCTGTGGTGTTGGGTCCTCGTTTTGAAGAGACAGCGCCCCGCGTTCACTCCTCCTCCCGCTGCCCCTTCCCTCCTGCCATCATCATCATCATCACCATCATCATCATCATCATCATCATCCTTCAACATCATGAATATTATCATCATATATTATCATCATCCATGGTAGCAATCATCATTCATCTCCATCTCATCATCGTCATCGTCTTTATCATATCATTCCTACCTCTCCTCTCCTCTCCTCTCCTCTCCTCTCCTCCTCACCTCCCCTCCTCTCCTCCTCTCCTCTTCACCCACCCAGTACACCGTTTCGTGGCTCCATAGGGAGCTCCACCGAAGGCCCCAGTGCCCGCGCCCGCATGCGTCACCCACACCCATTTCGGCACACCCCTCACACGCTTCGTGGCTCCATAGGGAGCTCCACCGAAGGCACCAGTGCCCGCGCCCGCATGCGTCTGTCACACCCATGTCGGCACACCCCTCACACGTTTCGTGACTCCATAGGGAGCTCCACCGAAAGGCCCCAGTGCCCGCGCCCGGCATGCGTCACCCACACCCCATTTCGGCACCACCCCTCACACGTTTCGTGGCTCCAAAGGGAGCTCCACCGAAGAGTCCCCAGTGCCCGCGCCCGCATGCGTCACCACACCCATTTCGGACACCCCTCACACGGTTCGTGGCCCCATAGGGGGCTTCCGCCGAAGGCCCCACAGTGCTTTTTTTTTTTTTTTTTTTTTTTTTTTTTTTTTTTATTTTTTTTTTCTGATGTTTTTTTTTTTTTTTTTGTTTCTTTTTTTGTTTTTTTTGCCGCCCGCATGCGTCACCCACACCCATTTCGGGCACACCCTCACCACGTTTCGTGGCTCCATAGGGAGCTCCACCGAAGGCCCCGTGCTCCGCGACCCGCATGCGTACCCACACCCATTTCGGCACACCCGCTCCACGCTTCGGACTCATAGGGAGCTCCACCGAAGGCCCCAGTGCCCGCGCCCCCATGCGTCACCCACACCCATTTCGGCACACCCCTCACACGCTTCGTGGCTCCATAGGGAGCTCCACCGAAGGCCCCAGTGCCCGCGCCCGCATGCGTCACCCACAACCAATTCGGCACACCCCTCACACGTTTCGTGGCTCCATAGGGAGCTCCACCGAAGGCCCCAGTGCCCGCGCCCGCATGCGTCACCCACACCCAATTCGGCACACCCCTCACACGTTTCGTGGCTCCATAGGGAGCTCCACCGAAGGCCCAGTGCCCGCGCCCGCATGCGTCACCCACACCCATTTCGGCACACCCCTCACACGCTTCGTGGGTCCATAGGGAGCTCCACCGAAGGCCCCAGTGCCCGCGCCCGCATGCGTCACCCACACCCATTTCGGCACACCCCTCACACGTTTCGTGGCTCCATAGGGAATTCCACCGAAGGCCCCAGTGCTGCCGCCCGCATGCGTCACCCACATCCAATTCGGCACACCCCTCACACGTTTCGTGGCCCCATAGGAGCTCCGCCGAAGGCCCCATTGCTGCCGCCTGCATGCGTCACCCACACACAATTCGGCACACCCCTCACACGCTTCGTGGCCCCATAGTAGAAGCTCCGCCGAAGGCCCCAGTGCTGCCGCCGCATGCGCCACCCACACCCAATTCGGCACACCCCTCACACGTTTCGTGGCCCCATAGGGAGCCCCACCGAAGGCCCCAGTGCTGCCGCCCGCATGCGTCCCGCACACAAAATTAGGCACACCCCTCACACGTTTCGTGGCCCCATAGGGAGCCCCACAGAAGGCCCCAGTGCTGCCGCCCGCATGCGTCACCCACACCCAATTCGGCACACCCCTTACGCGTTTCGTGGCCCCATAGGGAGCTCCACCGAAGGCCCCAGTGCTGCCGCCCGCATGCGTCACGCACACCCAATTCGGCACACGCCTCATACATTTCGTGGCCCCATAGGGAGCTCCACCGAAGGCCTTAGTGGCGGCGCTCACATGCGCATGCGTCCCGCGCACCCATTTCGGCACATCCCTGACAGGCTTCGTGGCCCCATCATCCACCGGAGGCCCCAGTGGCGGCGCTCACATGCGTCACCCACACCCACCCAATTCGGCACACCCCTCACACGTTTCGTGGCCCCATAGGGAGCTCCACCGAAGGCCCCAGCGGCCGCGCTCACATGCGTCCCCGCCACCCATCCCGGCACGCCCCTCACAACAACAGGTTTCGTGGCCCCATAGGGAGCTCCACCGAAGGCCCCAGTGGCACCGCCCGCATGCGTCACCACCCGCACCCAATTCGGCACACCCCTCACACGTTTCGTGGCCCCATAGGGAGCTGCACCGAAGGCCCCAGTGGCGGCGCTCACATGCGTCCCCGCCGCACATCCCAGTACACCCCTCACGCGCTTCGTGGCCCCATAGGGAGCTCCACCGAAGGCCCCAGTAGCGGCGCTTACATGCGTCTCCGCCACCCATCCCGCCCCACCCCCCCACATCAGCATCATGTTTCGGGGACCCATAGGGAGCTCCACTGGAGGCCCCAGTGGCGGCCCGCACATGCGTTTCCGCCACCCTTGTCGGCACGCCCCGCGCGTGTTTCATGTCCCCATAGGGAGCTTCGCCGAATGCCCCAGTGGCACCCATCTCGGCACACCCCTCACACGTTCCGTAATCCTATGGGGAGTTCCATTGAAGATGAAACCCGCAGCTGCGGTACTGACAACTGCATATGGTTGGGTTCTTCGCCAGGCTAATTGTGTTTTGATGCCGACGACGATTGTAATGATGGTGGTTATTTATTCGTAGTGCTGATGGTGGTGGCGATGGTGATGGTGATGATGGCGGTGCTCATCACATCCACAATCACCATCATCACCATCACCATCATCACCATCACAACCGCCCTCACCATACCATCTTCACCATCCCCATCATCATCATCATCATCATCATCATCATCACCATCCATACCATCAGCATCGCCATCACCATCACCATCGTCACCATTGTGGTCCGTAGGACTTGGCTCAAGGTAATGTCGTCGTCCCCTCCTTCGGTTTCCCCGAGCCCTGCGGCCTCGTCGAGAGCGGCCTCGCCAATCCCTGCGGCTTCATCGAGAGCGGCCTCCTCGTCGGAAGCGGCCCCCTCGACTGGCTGGGATTAGGGCTGGTTTAGGTCGAGGGGTTGAATATTTCCTGTGCTTCCCCATATCCTAAGATGGGGTTCTTGTTATTACTGGGACGCCTCCTACTCCCTCTCCTTCTCCCTCCTCCTCTTTCCTCCTCCCCTCCTGTCGGACTTACTCATACTCAGACTTGCTCATACTCAGATTTACTCATACACACACTTACTCAGACTCAGACTTACTCATACTCAGACCTATTCATACTCAGACTTACTCTCACTCGGACATACTCATACACAGACTTACTCATACACAGACTTACTCACACCCAGACGTACTCATACACAGACTCACTCATACCCAGACTTACTCATACACAGTATTAGTCATACTCAGACTTACTCATACCCAGACGTACACATACACAAACTTTCTCATACACAGACCTACTCATACCCAGACTTACGCATACACATACTTACTCATACACAGACTTACTCATACTCAGGCATACTCATTGTCAGCACCCCTAAGGGGAGCCGCCAGGGGTGGTTGCACGGGCTCGTTCGCGGCCATTTTGTGGGGATGTCTCAGGCGGTTTGCTTGTTTCTGGGCCTCAACATCTTCGCTGGAGAGCAGATTTGTGGAGATGTCTCAGGCCGGGGAGTCGGTTTTCAGCACCCCTAAGGGGTAGGAAGCGCCTGGGTGGCTTGCACCGGGCTCGTTCGCTTGCCTTTTGTGGAGATAATGTGGAGAATGTTTCAGGCGGTTTTTTGCTTGTTTCTGGGCTCAAACATCCTTATTCGCTTGGGGTGGCTGATTGTGTAGGATGTCTTCATGCGGGGCGCTGGTTTTTTCAGCACATAAAGGGAGCATAGACCGCCAGGGAGGGCGTGGTTTGCACGGGCCTCGTTCGCGGCCGCATATTCTGGGGGGAGGTTAATAAATGTTTCATGCCGGCGGTTTGCTTGTTTCTGGGCCCAACATCCTTCGATTGGAGAGCAGATTGTGAAGATGTCTCAGGCGGGGCGCTGGTTTCAGCACCCCTAAGGGGAGCCGCCAGGGGTGGTTGCACGGGCTCGTTCGCGGCCATTCTGTGGGGATGTTTCAGGCGGTTTGCTTGTTTCTGGGCTCAACATCCTTCGCTTGGAGAGCAGATTGTGAGGATGTCCCAGGCGGGGCGCTGGTTCCAGCACCCCTGAGGGGAGCCGCCAGGGGTGGTTGCACGGGCTCGTTCGCGGCCATTTTGTGGGGATGTCTCATGCGGTTTGCTTGTTTCTGGGCTCAACACCCTTCGCTTGGAAAGCAGATTGTGACGATGTCTCAAGCGGGGCGCTGGTTGCAACACCCCTATAGGGAGCCGCCAGGGGTGGTTGCACGGGCACGTTCGCGGCCATATTGTGGGGATGTCTCAGGCGGTTCGCTTGTTTCTGGGTCCCTCCACTCAACATCGTCAAGACGTAACTGGAACGTTGATGTGAGGCGTTGAAATTCCAGGGGGGGGAGGAGGTAGAGGAACAGGCTGGAGGAGGGTTGTTCGTGTGGAAGGTTAAAAGGTAAGGGCATGCAAATGGGGGTTGCGTGAGGGGGGGGAGAGGGGGAACAGGTGGTAGGAGGATGGAAAGGAACGTGAGGAGGGGGAAGGTTATGAGGGGGCGGAGGAACAGGACGAGGGATGGGGGGGAGGAGTAAGGAGGAGTAGGACGAAGGAGCGTTGACATATAGGCTCGAGCGCGCTCTTGCTCGAAGGTCCTTTGACGCGAGCAGAACGTTTGTTCCGAAGTCCCAGGACATTATGTTTGCGTGTAATATATATACATTATATTCATTACATATATCCATATATATATATATATATATATATATGGTCGCACCCCCCCCCAAGATCCCCATGTTGCTTCCTCCTCCTCTCCCTCCTCCTCCTCCTCCCTTCTCCTTTCAGCTTCCTCCTCCTTCCCTCGTTTTCCTCCTCTTCCGCAGGCGGAACGTTTTTTTCCTTTTTTTCCTCCTCCCGCCCTCGGAGGCAATGTTTTTTTCTTCTTTTTCCATGTGAAAACAAAGGGTTTTCCATATTTTTATTTTTTCCCCTCTTTTTCGGTGTTTCCCCTGGGGCGGCGGAAAAATCTGGAGGGCCCGAACGAGGCAGGGAAAAGAGGAAAAAAAGGAAAAATAGTAAAAAAAATGTGTTTTCACAGGGAAAAAGAGGAAAAAAACTCCGCGCCCCAAGGCTGGAGGAGGAAAAAGAGGAAAAATCTGTCTCTCCCTGTTCCTCCTCGTCGTCCTCCTCCTCCTCCTCCTCCCCGTCGTCGTCGTCGTCCTCCTCCTCCTCCTCCTCCGTCCATCTCCCTTTCCTCCTCTTCCGCAGGCGGAAAGTTTTTTCCTTTTTTTCCTCCTCCCGCCCTCGGAGGCAGAGTTTGTTTCCTTTTTTTCCCTGTGAAAACACAGGTTTTTCATTATTTTTCTTATTTTTCCTATTTTCCCTGCCTCGCTCGGTCCTCCGAATTTTCTCCGCCGTCCCAGGGGAAAGACCGAAAAAGAGGAACAACAAAGGAAAAATAATGAAAAAACTGTGTTTTCACATGGGAAAAAAGGAAAAAACTCTGCCTCCGAAAGCGGGAGGAGGAAAACAAATAAAAAAATGACGCGCTTGAGCCCAGACAGACACGGAGGGTGGCAAAGGCGTGCTTTTGCAAGGATGTATTTTTTCATCAACTACGGCTGCTTTATTTAGTTCGTGGGTGTCATTTGGGTCGTTAGTATGATGTTGCTGCGTTCTGTCGCTGTTCTGTCGGCTGTTCCCGTTATTGTCTCAGTGGTGGTGTTTCTGATGACCGATTATCGGCGTCATGATCGTTGCTGTGTTGCTTCCTGTGTGCCGCCGTTTATGTGCTATTGTGGTGTTGCGTCGTTGTTTCCGTTGGCTGGCTGCGCCTTGAGTCTCAAACGGCGACTGGGGGGAGGGAGGAGGAGAGAGAGGGAGAAACAGGAAACGCTTTGATCCCAACGGCCCTGGATTAATCCAGCGGGGGGAGGAGCTGTTCCAAACTATAACAACATCTATATTCCTTGATATATTTTGCTGTTCCTAGCTATTGCTACATCTTCCGAGCTCTTCTCAACAGCTCCTTCCTCTTTGGTTTTGCGCCTCCGGACCCCTTTTTCGTGACCACCGCGTTCGTTTCTAGGCAGAAGAATCTCAGCTTTGATCCCAACGGCCCTGGATTAATCCAGCGGGGGGAGGAGCTGTTCCAAACTATAACAACATCTATATTCCTTGATATGTTTTGCTGTTACTAGCTAGTGCTACATCTTCCGAGCTCTTCTCAAGAGCTCCTTCCCATTTAGTTTTGCGCCTCCGGACCCCTTTTTCGTGACCACCGCGTTCGTTTCTAGGCAGAAGCAATCTCACTCGGAATCCGAGCTGTCTGCCCAATGCTGGGACATGCGCTCGATATACATCTTGAGGTCCTCGTTCTCCTTGGTGAGGCGGCAGCACTCTGCCTCGTGCATCTTGAGCTCCTTGTTCTCCATGGTGAGGCGGCAGCACTCTGCCTCGGCATCCGCGCACCTGGCGAACAGTTCCTCGAACTCGTCCATCGGGACCCCACCCTCCGCGTAGTTCTCGTGCTCCGAGCCGCCCTCGCCCTTTGAGCTGTCCTCCGAGCCCTTGCCCTCGCCCTCGGTGTCCTCCGAGCCCTTGTCCTCGGCCCCCTCGGTGTCCTCCGAGCCCTTGTCCTCGCCCTCCGAGGTGTTCTCAGAGTCGCTGTCCTTGTCCTTCGAGCTCTCCTCGCCCTCCTCCTCCTCGTCCTCGCCCTCGTCCTTCTTCGAGCCGTCGTTCTCGCCACCCTCATTGTCGCCCTTGCCGCCCTCGTCGTCGCCCTCGCCGCCCTCGTCGCCCACGACGCCGTCCGTGAGTGCCAGGGCGGGGGGCGCCTCACGTGCAGGGGGGCCGTCAGGGACCTTTCCCTTTTGCCTGCGCTTGTTGAGCCAGGCGACGAGCTTGTTCTGGGCTGCTTCACTCCATTGGCCTTCCTGGCGGCGCTGCGTTCCGCAAGACGCCTGTATGTAATTCGTATGGTTGTTCACCTCCTTCAGTAAGAGGTCGGTCTTCGACGGGTGCACGGTCAAGCGCTCTGCGTTCACGTCACCGATAACATCCACAGCGCGCGGGCGGACGCGGTCCGCGATCGGCACGGGGGCAACGGGCGGTCCCGAAGGGGCAGCCGGCTCCAAGAGGCGGATGATGTCAGCAGCTGCCGAGCCCGAGGGTTCTGACGGATTGCCAACGCTCAAATCCAGGCGCGCCCGATTACCATCACGGGTCAACACAACACGACCAGATACCGCAATCGAGGTGTTCATACCTGCTGTAAGACTTCGACACAAATCTTCGGATCAGCCCGCGCGGGGGCAACTTGAGCCGATGATGGCTACGGACAGGGTGGGGCGAGTAGGAGGAGGGGGGGGGAGAAGTTGAAGGCGGAGGAGGAGTAGGAGAAGGGGCATCGCCTGGAGCCATGGGGAAATCCGCGGCCCCAGAGGTCCACACCCTTTTCCTTGGGATGGTTTTTCGCTCTGGGTCGTTTTTGATGGTTCTGGGGCCCGAAAACGGTCCCTGGACGCCGAAACGGATTGGCGGAAGGGCACCGAGTGTGCGTCCCCTCTCTAGGAGGAGGGAAGGGAGGAGGGAGGAAGGAGAGGTGGATTAAACCGCCGAGCCCTGGATTAATCCAGGAAGTACAGAAACAGAAAGATAGGACAGGGATGAGAACGAGGAGGAGGAGGAGGAAGACCAGAGAGATATGAATAGAGCAAAAGGAGGATAAAGTATGAGGGGAGAGGATGGGGGGGGAAAGGAGGAGGATGAGAAAGAGGAGGAGGACGAAGAGAGGAAAGCAGAACAGAGCACGGAACATAGGGATCTTGGGGGGGGGGAGCATATATATATATATATATATATATATATATGTGTACTCATAGGGGGTGACTGCGAGGGGGGGGCTGTGGTTGTGTGCGGGAATCGTTGGAAATGCTCACCGTGGCACTATCCTCCAACATGACATGCACTTATGGCTTTGTGTGGCTAAACGCTCGTCTTACATATCCCACTGCCAACTATCCTACAACATACGCACATGTGGGAAGCTCCAAAGCTACCACGGGCTGAAAAGGGGAAGGCCTGGCAGCTGAGGAGGGGGGATGAAGAGGAAGAGGCTCGCATTCAACCGTACTCAAAGCTCACTCTGACTCATGCGCAATCACTCGCATTAGGGGTCACTCGTCTTCGTCGGCCCTGTCGCCCACGTGGACGCGCTATTGTAGTCGACCGCTCATGAACAGACGCTCACCACGGCATGACATAAAACATGAGATGCACATATGGGGAGCTCCACGCAGTGAGTAATTTGATGTTTTTACCTAACAGCTTGTTCTGATAGGTTTCTAGTGGGGTCAAAAGAGAGCAGCAGATGACTCCACAGGGGGGTCTGGGCGGGTGCCGGACAGGGTGCCGCAGAAGTCGTTTTAAGCCAACAGTCACACACTTCGTGCTCTTCGACCTCCCAGAACTCCATTCCCGGGCCACATTCTCAATGCCCGGAGCCAACTGTAGGCCACTTCGTGGTCTTCGACTTCCCAGAACTCCATTCCCGGGCCACATTTTGAATGCCCGGAGCCAACTGTAGGCCACTTCGTGGTCTTCGAGTCCCCAGAACTCCATTCCCGGGCCACATTCTGAATGCCCGGAGCCAACTGTAGGTCACTTCGTGCTTTTCGAGTTCCCAGAACTCCATTCCTGGGCCAGATTTTGGATGCACCGGAAGCCTGCTGTAGAGCCTACTTTCGTGGGTTTTTCGTGTTCCCAGAACTCCATTTCCGGGCCACATTTTGAATGCCCGGAGCCAACTGTAGGCCACTTCGTGGTCTTCGAGTACCCAGAACTCCATTCCCGGGCCACATTTTGAATGCCCGGAGCCAACTGTAGGCCACTTCGTGCTCTTCGAGTTCCCAGAACTCCATTCCCGGGCCACATTTTGAATGCTAAGGCAGGCTGATGCTGAGGCTGAGGCAGGCTGAGGCTGAGGCAGGCTGAGGCTGAGGTGAGGGCTGATGCAGGCTGAGGCTGAGGCAGGCTGAGGCTGAGGCCGAGGCTGTAGGCAGACTGAGGCTGAGGCTGAAGCAGGCTGAGGATGAGGCTGAGGCAGGCTGAGGCTGAGGCAGGCTGAGGCTGAGGCTGAGGCAGGCTGAGGCTGAGGCTGTGACTGCGACTGCCGTTGCCGCTGCGACTGTCATCGCGAATGCGACTACGACTGCGAGAACAGCCGAATTCTACAACTGGATTTTCATCTGAATCTTAGGGGGAATGCTTTCAGATATGCTTCTACACATCGCTGTTAGGTTGCTTTGCGGGATAATTTTTAGTCGCTTGTTATGATAGGTTTCTAGTTCTGCGGCGAGGGTCAAAAGAGAAGCAGCCTCCGACTCTCACAGGGGGGTCTTGGGCGGGTGCGGACAGGGTGCGCCAGAAGTCGTTTTTTAAGCCAACAGTCACACACTTCGTGCTATTCGACCTCCAGAACTCCACTCCCGGCCACATTCTGAATGAACGGAGCCAACTGTAGGACACTTCGGGCTCTTCGACTTCCCAGAACTCCATTCCCGGGCCACATTCTGAATGCCCGGAGCCAACTGTAGGCCACTTCGTGCTCTTCGACCTCCCAGAACTCCATTCCCGGGCCACATTCTGAATGCCCGGAGCCAATTGTAGGCCACTTCGTGCTCTTCGAGTTTCCAGAACTCCATTCCCGGGCAACATTTTGAATGCCCGGAGCCAACTGTAGGCCACTTCGTGGTCTTCGAGTCCCCAGAACTCCATTCCCGGGCCACATTTTGAATGCCCGTAGCCAGCTGTAGGCAACTTCGTGCTCTTCGACTTCCCAGAACTTCCATTCCTGGGCCACATTTTCAGCAGGGGCAAGAGCACGACGAGGAGGAGGACGAGCAAGACCAGGAGGACGAGGACGAGCAGGAGCAGGACGAGGAGCAGGAGGAGCAGGAGAAGAAGGACGAGCAGGAGGAGGAGGAGGACGACGAGCAGGAGGAGGAGGAGGACGACCAGGAGGAGGAGGACGACCAGGAAGAGGAGGAGGAGGAGGAGGAGGAGGAGGAGGAGGAGGAGGGGAGGGGGAGGACTACCAGGAGGAGGAGGAGGAGGAGGAGGAGGAGGAGGAGGAGGAGGAGGAGGAGGAGGAAAAGGAGGAGGAGGAGGAGGAGGAGGACGAGGAGGAGGAGGAGGAGGGGGGGGGAGAGCTGCCTTTTCGTCGAGATGCTGTTCGACCCAGAGATGCTCCTACACATGGCTGTTAGGTTGCTTTGCCGGGATAATTTACTTAACAGCTATTGCTGATAGGTTTCTAGTGGTTTCAAAAGAGAGCATCATGACTCCTCAGAGGGGGTCTGGGCGGAACCCGGACAGGCCGCCGCCGAAGCCGAAATCGCTTGGGACATCCTCGCAAAATCGCTCTTGGTGCTCCCAGAACTCCACTCCCGGGCCACATTTTGGATGCCCGGAGCCAACTGTAGGCCACTTCGTGCCCTTCGATTTCCCAGAACTCCATTCCCGGGCCAGATTTTGGATGCCCGGAGCCAACTGTAGGCCACTTCGTGCTCTTCAAGTTCCCAGAACTCCATTCCTGGGCATGATTTTGAATGCCCGGAGCCAACTGTAGGCCACTTCGTGTTCTTCTAGTTCCAGAACTCCATTCCTGGGCCACATTTTGAATGCTGAGGCAGGCTGATGCTGCGGCCGAGGCAGGCTGAGGCTGAGGCAGGCTGAGGCTGAGGCCGAGGCTGAAGGCAGACTGAGGCTGAGGCTGAAGCAGGCTGAGGCTGAGGCTGGGGCAGGCTGAGGCTGAGGCTGAGGCAGGCTGATGCTGAGGCAGGCTGAGGCTGAGGCTGAGGCTGATGCAGGCTGAGGCTGAGGCAGGCTGAGGCTGAGGCCGAGGCTGAAGGCAGACTGATGCTGAGGCTGAAGCAGGCTGAGGCTGAGGCTGAGGCAGGGCCGAGGGCAGAGGCTGTGACTGCGACTGCCGTTGCCGCTGCGACTGTCATCGCGAATGCGATTACGACTGCCAGAACAGCAGAATTCGACAACTGGATTTTCATCTGAATCTTAAGGGGAATGCTTTCAGATATGCTTCTACACATCGCTGTTAGGTTGCTTTGCCGGGATAATTTGATTGTGATTATGACGATGTCCTGTTTTTCTGATTGTGATGATGACGATGCTTATGACATGGCGGCTATCCGATCGTATATATACAATCAACATCATCTCCATCACCATCATCACCATCAGCCATCACCATCATCACCACCATCATCACCATCACGACGACGACGACGATGGCGGGGGGACGGCATGCGGACGCGCCCAATGGGACGACGACGACGACGACGGCGGGGGGGACGGCTCGATGGGAGCTCTAACATGCTATGTTAGAGGTCCAATCGAGCTCTAACATATCATGTTAGAGTTTACAACGCTCACATCAAAATCTATCTAACATATCATGCTAGAGCTTTCAAGGAGCTCTAACATAGCATGTTAGAGCTCCATGGGAGCTCTAACATGCCATGATAGAGCTCCAAGGGCCCTCCCTCTCCCCCGCCGCCGCCGCCGCCGCCGCCGCCGCCGCCGCCGCCGCCGCCGTCGTCGTCGTCGTCGTCGTCGTCGTCGTCGTCGTCGTCGTCGTCGTCGTCGTCGTCGTCGTCGTCGTCGTCGTCGTTGTTTCTGATGTCGCTGTCCTCGCCGCGAGGAGGAGGAAGAAGGAGGAAGAAAGTGGACAAGGAGCAGGAGGAGGTGAGGGAGGGGGAGGAGAGATGAGGAGAAGGAGAGGAGAAGAAAGAGAACGACAGGGAGGAGAAGGAGAGGAGAAGGAGAGAGAGGAGAAAGAGAGCTCTAACAGAGGGAGGGAGGAGAGAGAGGAGAAAGAGAGCTCTAACAGAGGGAGTACGGCAGAGAAGGAGAGGGAGGAGAAGGAGAGGATAATAAAGAGAGCTTTAACATGTCATGTTAGAGCTTCCATGGGAGCTCTAACGTGCCATGTTAGAGCTCCCTGGAGCTCTAACATGCTAACATAGCATGTTAGAGCTCCCTGGGAGCTCTAACATACGATGTTAGAGCTCCCAGGAGCTCTAACATGACATGTTAGAGCTCCCATTGAGCTCTAACCTGCTACGTTAGAGCTCCCAGGGAGACATGCGATGTTAGAGCTCCCAGGGAACTCCCACGGATTTCTAAACAGCCCTAAGACAGCCCCTCTGAGGAAAGGGTACGCACGCAATGCGGGAGTATTACTCCCGGGGTGCGGTGCTGATGTTGCTGCTGCTGCTGTTGCTGGCGCTGCTGCTGCAGCTAGTGCTTACGCTGCTGGTGCTGGTGGTGAGTGCGGTGCTGGTGGTGCTGCCGGTGCTGCTGCTACTGCTGCTGCTGCTGCTAGTGGTAATGCTGCTGCAGGTGCTCGTGGTGCTGCTGCAGGTGCTGCCAGTGATGCTGCTGCTGCGGCTGTTGCTGCCGCTGCTGCTGCTGATGGTGTTGCTGCTGGTGCTGCTGCTGGTGTTACTGCTGCTGCTGTTGCTGGTGGGGGAGGGGGGGAAGCGGAGCGGAGGAGGAGGAGGAGGGGGATGAGGGGGAGCGTGAGGAGGAGGAGAAGGAGGAGGAGGAGGAGCAGGAGGAGCAGGAGAGCAGGAAAAAGGGTGAGCAGGAGGAGGGCAATGGGCCACGGGGGGATGCTGATTATGATGATGATAACGATGCTAATGATGATGATGATGATGATGATGATGATGATGATGATGATGATGATGATGATGATGATGATGATGATGATGATGATGATGATGATGCTGATGCTGATGCTGATGCTGATGCTGATGATGATGATGATGATGATGGTGGTGGTGGTGGTGATGATGATGATGATGATAATGATGATGATGATGATGATGATGATGATGATGATGATGACGACGATGATGATGATGCTGAGGATGCCGATACTGCTGCTGCTGCTGATGATGATGATGGTGATGATGATGAGGAGGAGGAAGAAGAATAAGAAAGGCGAGGAGAGGGGGATGCAGGGTACAAGGCACAGGGGGATCAGGAGGATGAGCAGGAGGAGGAGGAGGAGGAGGAGGAGGACAACGACGACGAGGATTCGTGGGAGGAACACAGTGGAAGGTTGGATGGATGACCAGGTACGTGGGAGGAAAGGAGAGGAGGATGAGGAGGCGGCTGCGGAGAGGATGTGTCGTCGTCGTCGTCGTCGTCGCCGTCTTCACCTCGTCGTCCTCGTGGAAGTCGTCGCCGTCGTAAGGGCCCAACCCCATGCAGCTGCGAGTAACGCAGGATGACTCTCTCCTCATAGGTAGCGCGCCGCCAGAGGGGTGGAACCCGAGGCATTGCGGATGGGGGCCGCGAAGCGTCTGAGGGGGTTGCCGAAATGAGGCGGACGCGCAAAATGGAAATGCCCATTGGAGCCTTCGGCGGAGCTCCACGTGAGGCCGACAAGACGTGTGAGGGTGTGCCTTAATCTTAATGGGACGACGACAACGACGACCGCGACGACGACGACGACGACGACGACGACTGCGGGGGGCTGCATGCGGACGTGCCCGATGGGACGACGACGACGACGACGACGACGACGACGACGACGACGACGACGACGACGACGACGACGACGACGACGACGACGACGACGACGACGACGGGGGGGGGACGGCTCGATGGGAGCTCTAACGTGCTATGTTAGAGCTCCCATCGAGCTCTAACATAGCACGTTCGAGATCACAACCCTCACATCGAAATCTAACCTAGCATGTTAGAGCTCCCAAGGAGCTCTTACATAGCATGTTAGAGCTCCATGGGAGCTCTAACATGCCATGATAGAGCTCCAAGGGATCTCTAACATCCTATGTTAGATCTCAAGGCTCACATACCACGTTAGAGCTCCCAGGGAGCTCTAACATACTGTAACATGCTATGCTAGAGCTCCGTTGGAGCTCTAGCAAGCCATGTCAAAGCTCCCCGGGAGCCCTAACATAGCATGTTAGAGCATGTTAGAGCTCCCACGGAGCTCTAACATACCATGTTAGAGCTCCCAGGGAGCTCTAACATACTCTAACCTGCTATGTTAGAGCTCCGTTTGAGCTCGGTATGTTAGAGCTCCCAGGGGAGCTCTAACATGAGAGCTCTAACATAGCATGCTGGAGCTCCCTGGGAGCTCTAACATGCTATGTTAGAGCTCCCTGGTAGCTCTAACCTACCCGCCGCCGCCGCCGCAGCCGTGTTAGAGCTCCCACGGAGCTCTAACATACGATGTCAGAGCTCCCAGGGAGCTCTAACATAATCTAACATACGATGTTAGAGCTCCCAGGGAGCTCTAACATACTCTAACATGCCATGTTAGAGCTCCGTTGGAGCTCTAACATGCCATGTTAGAGCTCCCTGGGAGTGCCAACATAACATGTTAGAACTCCCTGGAGCTCTATCATGCCATGTTAGAGCTCCCTGGGAGGTCTAACGTGCTAGGTTAGAGGTGCCAGGGAGTTCCCTGCGAGCTCTTAGATGACATGTTTCAGCTCCCAGGGAGCTATACCATGACATGTTAGAGGCCCCACGGAGTTCTAACATACGATGTTAGAGCTCCCACGGAGCTCTAATATGCGATGTTAGAGCTCCCAGGGAGCTCTAACATAATATAACATGGTACGTTAGAGCCCCATTGGAGCTCTAACATACGATGTTAGAGCTCCGGGGGAGCTCTAACATAATCTAACATGCCATGTTAGAGCTCCCTGGGAGTGCCAACATAAAATGTTAGAGTTCCCTGGAGCTCTATCATACCATGTTAGAGCCCCCTGGGAGGTCTAACATGCTAGGTTAGAGGTGCCAGGGAGTTCCCTGGGAGCTCTTACATTACATGCTTCAGCTCCCAGGGAGCTATAACATGACATGTTAGAGGCCCCACGGAGCTCTAACATACGGCGTTAGAGCTCCCAGGGAGCTCTAACATACTCGATATTGCTATGTTAGAGCTCCCTGGGAGCTCTAACCCGCCGCCGCCGCCGCTGCCGCCGCCCCTGACAGTTTCACAATCGATTGGCACCCGGTTAAGACCCCCCCCTCTCGCCAGGGGGGCCTTCACCGTTTTGCGCAATCGATTGTCAAACGGTTATTAAGCGCCGCCGCCGCCGCCGCTGCCGCCGCCGCCGCCGCCGCCGCCCCTGAACGTTTCACAATCGATTGCACAACGGTTAAGGCACCCCCCCTCTCGCTAGGGGGGGGCCTCTTAACCGTTGCGCGATCGATTGTAAAACGGCTCCCCCTAAGCGCCGCCGCCGCCGCCGCGCCGCCGCCCTTAACCGTTTCACAATCGATTGCGAAACGGTTAAGGCCCCCCCCTGGCGAGAGGAGGGGGTCTTAACCGTTTCGCGATCGATCGAATCCTGGTTGAGACCCCCCTCTCGCAATAGGGTGTCTTAAACGTTCCGCGATCGATCGCGGAGCGGTTAAGACCCTTACTTCGCTGGTTAAGGCCCCCCATGGGAGCTCGAACGTAACATGTTAGAGCTCCCTGGAGCTGTAACATACCATGTTAGAGCTCCCTGGGAGCTCTAACCTACCCGCCGCCGCCGCCGCCCCTTAACCGTTTTACAATCGATTGCGCAACGGTTAAGACCCCCTTCTCGCCAGGGGGGAGCCTTAACGCGCAATCGTTACGGAAGCGGCGGCGGCGGCGGCGGCTTGCGGCGCTTAAACCGTTTGACAACGATTGCGCAACGGTTTAGGCCCCCCCCTGGCGAGAGGGGGTGGGCCTTAACCGTTGCGCAATCGATTGTGAAACGGTTACGGGGCGGCGGCGGCGGCGGCGCTTAACCGTTTCACGATCGATTGCGCAACGGTTAAGGCTCCCCCCTGGCGAGAGGGGGTCTTGACCGTTGCGCAATCGATTGTGCAACGGTTAAGGGGCGGCGGCGGCGGCGGCGGAGCGCCCAACCGTTTCACATCGATTGCGCAACGGTTAAGACCCCTTTGGCGAAAGGGGGGTGTTAACCGTTGCGCAATCGATTGTAAAACGGTTGAGGGGCGGCGGCGGCGGCGGTAGAGCGGTAGGTTTAGAGCTCCCTCCCACGGAGCTCTAACATAGCATGTTATAGTATGTTAGAGCTCCCTGGGAGCTCTAACCTCGTATGTTCCTGCTCCGTGGGAGCTCTAACATAGCACGTTAGAGCTCCATGGGAGATCTAGCATGCCATGGTAGAGTTCCACAGGAGCTCTAACACAGCATGGTAGAGCTCCACGGGAGCTCTAACATCCTACGTTAGAGCTCCCAGGGAGATCTAACGTAGCTTGTTCGAGCCCCCTGAAGCTCTTACATTGTATGGGAAATCGATCAACGAAGGGGGATCCCTCATATCGCCCTGCCCCTCGGGAGCCCACAAAATAGCCTCCTGGACCCCTCTTGGGGCGCTGTTGGAGCGCTTTTGGGGCCGTATTAGGGCTCTCTCGGCCCCCTCTTGGTGCCCTTTTGGGCCATCTTGGAGCCATCTTGGGGCCTCGGATGGTCGTCGGAAGCGAAACGGCGAGAAGGCACACATCACATATTTCCTGTAAGTTTTTAAAAGGATTTTGGCATCTTGGGGGCCTCCTTGGAGGTCTCCGAGGCCTCTTGGAGCCGTCTTGGAGCGTTCTTGGGGCCCCTTGGAGAATCTTCGGGGCCATCTTGAGGCATCTTAGGCTATCTTGAAGCATCTCGTAGGTCATCTTGGGCTCTCCGGGGCGCTTTTGGAGCAGTCTTGGGCCATCTTGGGTTCTCTAACTACCCGCGGGGCGCCCCGTCCACGTCCAGGGGAGGGGGTAGGGGCAGGGGAAGCGCGATGAGGAGGAGAAGGAGGAGGATGAGGAGCAGGAGGAGCAGGATAGCAGGAAAAAGGGTGAGCAGGAGGAGGGCCATGGGCCATGGGGGGATGCTGGTTACGATGATGACGGTGATGATGACGATGATGATGATGATGACGATGATGATGATGACGACGATGCTGATGATGATGACGACGACGATGATGATGACGATGGCGATGGTGATGATGATGATGATGATGATGATGCTGACGACGATGATGTGCATTCTCGACGATTAGGGCTCAACATGGATCTCTAACATAAGCAGTAGGCTCCCATGGGAGCTCTGACGTGCTATGTTAGAGATCCCTGGGAGCTCGAACATGCCATGCTCGAGTCATGCTCGAGCTACTTGGGAGCTGTACCCTGCCATTTTCGAGCTCCCAGGGAGCTCGAACCTGTTATGTGAGAGCTCCCATGGAGCTCTAACCTAGCATGTTAGAGCTCCCATGGAGCTCCAACATGGCATAGCATGCCATGTGAGAGCTCCCATGGAGCTCTAACCTAGCATGTTAGATTCCCCAGGGAGCTCGAACATAGCATGTGAGAGCTCCGATGGAGCTCTAACATAGCGCGTCAGAGCTCCCTGGGAGCTCTAACGTAGCATGTTAGGCCCCGACGGAGCCCTAATATACGAGGTCAGAGCTCAGCCTATCATGTTGCACCTCACTAGCCTTCATGTTAGGTCTCACACCGAGTTCTAACAAGGGGGGTTCCACTCTTCCCCCGAGATGCCGTCGTCGTGCCCTCTATCCCGCCCTTCCCTCCAGGGGGAGCTCAGTCGCCGTCGCTCCCCTCTCCTCCATCCGCCCCTCTCCGCAGGTGGTGATCGGCGACCTCGGCTGTGTGGAGATGGCGGATTCCCACGACAGGTTGAAGAAGAACTGCGCTACAGCCCGACCTGCGATGACCTCGGAGTATCGCGCGCCCGCTTACAGAGCGGTAGACGTTTTCTTGGGGAACCAGCGCTACTCAGAGGACCTGGACATTGGTCCATCGGGCGCCTGATCGCGGAGTTGCACACGCGCCAGTGTTGTTCCAACCAGAGCCTTTTTGGCGCGATCGGGCAGCCATGGGTGCACCCGAAAGACTTCGTGGATACCTGCAGGGAGGTCTTGGGGATCCCAGGCGAGGAGCCAGGGTCCGGAGACTACGGTCACGAGGATCCCGCCCCGTGGCTGGACAACCTGCCTTTCTTTAAGAAGTGGTTCAAGCGGTCGGGCGAGGATTGGCTAAAGGCTGAAACAGCGAAGCCACTCGACGGCCGAGGGCGCTGGCCCGTTGCCGAACTTGCAGGCTGCCCCCCAGACTTGTTGAAGGCCGCCGAGAGCTGCCTGCTTTGGCACCCTGGCGCCAGAGCGACAATCAGCCGTCTAAGGGCGCGTCGCTTCCTGCAGCTGGCTGGCGCCCAGCTCGACGCGCGCGTTTCCACGGCGCAGGGAAAAAAAACGGCACGGGCACGATAGCGGAGGCGGAGCTGGACCCAGACTTGCCCCGCTTCTTGCAGAGAGACCCGCGCTGGCACAACTGCTGCGCAACTTGGCCAAGGAGCGCCTGGGCACGGGAGCAACCGTCTCCGAATGCGTCCGAGGCGACGAGGCGGCAAAGGGCTTCAAAACAGAAGTCCCAGGCATCGTGGGCGACGAAAGCCCCCCGAAGTGCCGCAGCCTCAACAAGGACACGAAATTGGAGGTCGCCCCCTCGGCCCACCTCGCCGCCTTCGTGCGAGCGGCGCGGAAGAAGATGCGCCCGTGGCTGCAACAGCTGGGGGGGGGGGGGGGGATGCGCGAGGCGGTCATGGCCGACGGCGTGCCAGATGCCATCGCCGAGCAGAACGGACAGCCCATCATGACAGAGCACTTCGCCGACAACGCGTTCGCGTACGCGTCGATCCAGTTCATGCAACCCGGCGCGCGGGACGATGGTTGGCACACAGATGGCGGATGCCCCCTGTTGCACGCGGCCGTGACGCTTTTCGGGGCGCGCTCCGTGCAAGTGAGGATCCCGGGAGTCCTGGGGGCACATGGGGCGTCACCCTCGAGCACAGCCTCCTGCGGAAGGTTCGTCACCCTCGAGCAAATGCCTGGGTCCTTCTACATGGGCACCCTGTCCTCCCTCGAGCACAACGTGCACCACCACGCCTCCGCGGCCTGCCAGGACTGTTTCGCGACACACCACGAGCTGCAAAAGCGCGTAGAAGACCGCAGGCTGCAGATCGCCGCGACGATCCGCTCCGACGTCTTTCGGGAGTGCAGGGCGCGCAGGATCGACGCCGCGCCTGGCCCGAAGGAGTTCTTCACCGTCGTGAACCACGTCGTGGCCGATCACCTGGCACGGGTCCCCGTGGCGCTGCCCGGCCTCGCGGAGGTGCTTGACGAAATGCGGTGGCCCGCTTCCACGGAGGCTGAGGTGCTTTCCGATTCCGATTAGACTGCAACAGTATCCGAATCCGATTAGACTGCGACAATACTCCGCGCGGCCCGCGCAGCCCGAAAAACGGTTATCGCCATCCTCATCATCGTCAGCATCATCATCATCGCCATCATCATCGCAATCATCGGCTTCATCGCCATCGTCATCATCATCATCATCATCATCATCATCAACGTCATCATTTAATCATCATCACCACATGATGATGACGATGACGAGGAGATCATGATGGATATTATGATGACGACGATTGTGAGGAGATGGTGATGATGATGGCGATGACGTGGACGATGATGAGGATCATGACGGCGATGATGACGATGATTACGACGATGATGCAAAAACTGAGTGAGTCAGTTGAGCTCCAAAACCCCGCCCTAAACACAGCCAGGTTAGCACCACCCTTGGAAGTTAGTTCCATCGCAAGTGCCCAGCGTGTTTGACGTTCAAGGTCAGGGAGGTCAGCAGTCAAATCAAGGGTGAACGCTGAGCGGCTCCCGGCCGGCTCAGTCCGCGCACAATATCTTGTCGATATATTTGGAAAGACGGTTTGGATTGAATGTCCCATTGGGCAGTGCGTCATGGCCAAGCGGAGGATGACAATACCATGTTTTCTATCAGGCTCAAGCCAGGCCGCGGGAAAAACATCAGGGGAAGGAGGGGGAGGACGATGAGGAGGAGGAAGAGGGGTGGAATGGGGACAGGGGGGAGATGTTTTCGTGTTCGTGGAATGCAAGACAGCAGCAATGAAGCAGCAACAAACATCATACTGTTCCAAACTTGGGGAGGAAGGGGAGGGAGTGGAAACGGAAAAAAAATTGAGGGAGGAGAGAGGATGTTGAGAAAAGGAGGAGGAAGAGGAGGGATGATTGTGATAAGAGGAGGAGGAGGAGAACGGAGAAAGGGAGGGGAGGAGGAGGAGGAGGAGGAGGAGGAGGAGGAGGAGGAAGAGAAGGAGGTGGAAGAGGGCCGGGATTGTCAGGAGGGGGGGCGATGTAAGGGAGGAGGAGGAGGTGGCGGAGGAGGTCCAGTGCAATCTAAGACGCATCACCGATGTTGAAATAAAGTTTCTCTCCAAGCTCCCTGTTTATAGGTCCCCACAATCATGCATGCTCATTGGGCCTAAGTGCCTCATTGGAAAAAGTGTATGATAATCGTCGTCGTAAACGCAGTTCCTGTGATTCAAGCGCCGTCAATCAACGTGACAACTTTTTCCTGACATCCCTCAATCGTGGCAAAACACATGGATCCCACCACTACGGAACGCGAGTGTTACGGCCTGGCAGTTCTACATCGGGCAACAATAGAATGTAACAGTACGAATCCTTGAATCTGCTGCAAACGATTTAAAGCCAATGTGCGCGGCGCTAAGGCGAGAGGCACATCTTGAAAACCACCCGCCCTTCACCATTGAAGTTTTCGTAAACGTTTAATGCACACTTGCGCGGCGCAAAAGCCGAGAACCACACATTGAAATTGGCCCGCCTTCCATCTTTGAAACTGCAACAAACGTTGAAGATTAATCCGCGCCGCGCGAAGGCGAACGCCACGTTCAAAACACGGCCCGTTCTCCATCCCTGAAGCTGTTGCAAACTTTTGAGACTGGTGCGCGCGGTGCTGAGGCTAGAGCCTCATGAAAGAAACGGCCCGCCCTCCCTCCGTGAAGCTGTGGCAACGTTCCAGCTTCAGGATCACACACGGTGACAACGTCTCGGGCGAAGTGCCTGGACCGCCCAATCGACACGTCTTGGGGCCTGGCAGAAAGAAGCTGCTCGTAAGGGCAAGGAAGCTGGGGCGGACAAGGACGAGGACGAGGCGGGATGCGCGTCATGCCCGCGCAGGAGAACCCGGAGCTGCTGCGGCAGCGCCACATTCACGCGTTGCAGCAGTGGCGCACACAGTGGTGGCACAGGCCGCAGGGCACGCAGGGAGTTCAGCTGGGCCTTCGTCGTCGTTGTCGTCCTCCTCCTCCTCCTTGTTCTCGTCCTCCTTTTCTCTTGCGCCACGAAGCAAACAGGTAGGGAGACGCGTCCTGAGTTTTGTCGTCGTTGTCGGCTTCTCGGGGCCCTCCCTGGGCCCTGGGACTTCCAACGAAAACGCACAGGATCAAGAATTTATCCTGGGGACAGGCCCTGGGGTCCAGGACCTGTTTCCTTCAGGACCCGTTCCCTTCGTGCCAACTCTGTTTTGGTGTCGCATCATCGTTCCGTTGGTTGCGGCTTTCGAGTTCGATTGTGCTTTACGTCGTTGTTCATACATGGGGCTGCTCGCTGGAAGATCCGCACACGGAAGAGTAACTAGCCTATCCATCTGCATGCGGCAAGTCTCGCCACCGTGCCAGCCCAGCATCAGGGGCAGTATTTAGGGGTGGTGGCGGTTCATCGAGGAGCGGACGGGAAGCCGCGGGGTCTGACACACCCCGTGTCGCGAGGCGTGGGAGAGCCGTGAATTGCAAGACGCTCTTCCGCGTCGTGTCGGGGTGTCTCTCCTCGTGTTCGTCGTCGTCTTCCTCCCTTCCTCCTCTCTTCCCTCCTCCCCCCTCGGGGCCTCTTGGGAGCCTGTTGGACATCTCTTGCGGGCGTCTGGCGCCTGGGTAGAGTCCATCTAGGGGCCATCCTGTCCCCCTGAAGGTAGTTTTTCAGCGGATTCTTGGGCCGTTGGGGAAGGCCTTTGGGCTGTCTTGGAGCCCTTTAAAATAACATTGAGAGACCCTTGGGGCCGTCTGATGGGACTCTTGAGCGGTCTTGGGGCTATATTGGAGGCCGCTTGGGCCGTCTTGGGCTGACGGAAGCTGAGAATGCGAACGCATTCTAAACACATATGGGTGAATTAAGGATTCGAATTCGTCGGGCCTTGCTGGGGGTCCTCGTGGAGCCGTCTGGGCCCGTCACGGGGACTCTTAGACCATGCTGAGAACACCTTGGGTCATCTTGGGGCGATTTCTGGCCTTCTTGGAGGCATCTTGGCGGCCTCGGTGGCCTGCCTCGGCCGTCTGACAGAGATGCACATCTTGGGCACGCTGCATGCCTCGGAGAGTGCCAGGAATGCGTCGGGCCGCCCAGCGAGGCTCGGGAGGAGAGGGGGGGAAGGGCATGGACCCGGAGAGGTGTCCGTCTGAAGGCATGCAGAAACCCTGCCAAACAGTTTGGTTCGCCTTAACAGCGCCCTGGACGTTTTTTTTTTTTTGCGTTTTCTACTCTGGGCTCTTGACAGGCTGAAGACGCGAACAAAAAAAACGCTACGTTGTTTCGTCTTTTTCAGTTTGTTTTGTTTTCTTGTTTTTGCGTTTCCAGGCTGAAGACGCTAAAACACCGGTCGGAAACATTTTTGGCGTATTTAATTTTGACCTGAAAGCGCCCCAAAGAAATAATGTCCAAGACGCCGAACAGAAAACGCTAGTCAAAACACCCTGGGCATATTTAAGGCGAGCCGAGCCAAACAGCACCTGGCATTCTGCTCAGATCCGGAGAGGAGGCGTCCCGTCCGAAGGCCTGCAGAAAACCTGCCAAACAGCAGTTGGCATTCTGCCACGCCTCAGACGTGCCGCCGGGGGGCACGGTGCCGGACACGCAGCACGGTGCTGCGGTGGGCGAGCCCGAGCCAGCCGCGATCGACCGCCGCTGACCGATCCCCCTCCCTCCCCCCTCGCCTCCGCCGCCGCCGCCCCCTGCCTCCCTCTCCTTCTCTCCTTCCTCTCCCTGGGGCAGGGGCGAAGCCAGGACGAGGATCAATTCGGGGGACCGCCCCGACCAGACATTTGGGTCTTCCGGTTGGGCTGGGGCGGTCTGGAAGGTAGGCAGTTGGTGAGCCCGAAGTGCCAGCCGAGTCCCTGGGTCGCACCCCAGTAGCCCGCCGCTCTCTCTGCCGGCACGGCGCCGCACGGCGCCGTCCATCGAGGAGCTACAACTAAGTCGGGCGTGTCCCTCTACAGGAGGCATGTTGGAAAACAGTCAAAACATAGTCTGGGGGAACGTTTTTGTTGACCTTTCTGGGCATTTGGGACATGCCCGACCTAGATCAGGCGATCGCAAGCACGGATCGCTAGTCCGTGTTTGCGCGCCACCGATACAGCTACAACGGCACAAACATAGACTCTCGGATGCCCGCGCGGATTTCTTGGATCGGCGCTGGGGCCCTCCAACGCGGCGGCTCCAGCGCCGCGCCAGGCGCCGCCCCCTGGGCGCGCCACGGAGGGGGGCCCAGCGCCGGTCCAAGAAACCAGCGCGGACCTCGTCAAGTTTGCGTGTGTGCCATTGTTTGCTCTACAGTGGGGGCGCGCATCAAGAAACCATGTGCTTTTCGTCAGGGTATCCTGGGTTTCTTCGCTCCCTCGCGCTGCGCGGTGACTTCCCGCAGCCGTTGAAGGAGCTGCTGCGTTCAGGGTGCTCTGGGCTTCCCCTCAGGTGTACCTCGCGCATGGGTTCTCAGGGTTGGGTTTCTTGCGAGGGTCTCTTGCGGCCGCGCCCGCACTGTATGCCAGAAGTGCTTCTGGACCATGAGAACGGCGGAACAAAAGCACTGTTCACCGAAACGGTAAGATGACGGTGCACCGAAACGGCCTGCGCAGCCCAGGGACCCGAATGACGCTCGGATCCAGGACCAGGTCCCCACCAGGGGAAACGAACACGGCAAAACAACGGCGCCGGAAGCGTAGAACAAACGGCGCCGGAAATTTGCAAACACGTTTCAAACACGTAGGCGGTAACAAACATGCTGTGCCGTTCCCTCCTCGACCTTCCACCTTTCACACCTGCCGATCCGCATCCGTAGCCATCTCGGCCCAAGGCTGCGGGGCTCCCTGCGGCGAGGCGGTGAGCCACCGCGCTAGCCTCCCCCCTGAGGGGGCCCCCGCGCACCCCCGCATCGGGGGCCTGCGGCACGAGGCAGGCGCATGCCCAGTGGCACTGGCTGGACCCGCACCGCGCCCCCGAAGCCCGCCCTGGCCCCCTCCGCTGCTGGCATCACCGCCGCCGCCCGGGCCGCGTCCGCGGCAGAGGTGCCCGGAGCCTCGTACGCGGCCGCGGCCAGGCGAGGGGTCGCGGCCCAGAGGCACGCGGACGCCGAGGTGGGCGCCATGCTGAGGGCCGGCCCGTCCAACCTGGAGGCCCTCGCGCCCAAGGCGGACCGCCTCGGGCAGGAGGGCGCGCCGCTCCCGAGGCGGCCCGCGGCCGGGCAGCCCACCGCGGAGGCCGAGGGCGCCCCGCCGGGGCGCCAGGCCGGCGGCGCGGCGCCGGGGGCCGGCGCCGCCCGCGGGGGCGCCGCGGCCGCGGAGGCGGCGGAGGGCCGCGAGGAGCGCTGCCGGCGAGCCCTGGCCACGCTGGTGGACCCCGGGGTCGTGGACTACCTCGCGGCTCTGTGGGCGGAGGGCGAGGCCGTGGAGGAGGCGCGGGAGGTCACCCTCGAGACGCTGTCGGCGCACGGCGTCGGAGAGGCCGCCGCCGCGGCACTGTGCGATGGCCTCGCGCGCCTCCCGGCGTAGCGCGCGCGCACGCACGCGTGAGGCGCGCCGGCGGCGCGGCGGGGCCGCGGGCGGCGTTGCGCCCGCCGCGCGGGCCCGGGCCTCCCGTCCTGGCGATGATAAAAGGAAGCTTTCCGATCAGCAGGTGGTTGATTCTGCGATCTTCTCGAGGGACAGACGATGGCATAAACATAGACCGTCGGATCTCCTCTCGAGATTGTGCTGGCCTCACGGCCCGTGCCGCCGACACTGAAGACGACGTCGCTGACCACGACGAGGTAGAAGGAGGAGGAGGGGGAGGAGGAGGAGGAAGAGGAGCCGCATGAGGAGGAGGTGGAAGACGACGCCGAGGAGGTGGATGCATTTCTGACCCTCCCACCCCAGGGGGTATCCGTATCTGACCCCCCACCCCACCCCAGGTGGTGCGCCAGACCCCCTCGTGGGGGATGCGTATCTGATCCCCCCCCCCCGGATCCCCCCCCGACGGGGGAGGGATCAAAGGGAATGGGCTTCCGACAGACACCCCTCCTTGGCGTGCGCAGCGCGCCAGGTGTTGCGCCGCCAGGGGTCAGCGCCGATCCAAGAAATCCGCGCGGAGCCCCGAACGTTCATGTTTATGCAGCCTTGTGTCCCCCGATGGAATTACGAGTCAGCCATCTGCTGGTAGGAAGGCGCTGAAGGCGGAGAGTCAGGGCAGGGTCCATTGCAGTCGAAACCGATGGTAAGGATGGGTAACCTTCCCAGGGGTACACCCTTGCACCCTCGCCTCTTCGATCCATCCTGAATCCTTCTCGACGGCCCGCCCTGCTCGAAGGGCCTCGACACGGGCGTCCGAGGGGCCTGCATCCTTGCCGCGCATCCTTGCATCAGTTCTGACTCTGCGCGCTGGCAGCCCGCCACTCTCTGGCGGCACAGCACCGCGCGGCGCCTTTCCAGCGGGGAGGTCCTCGGTGGCCGCGCCGCGGGCGCGGCCCCGGAATCCTTCGGGCCAGTACCGGCCGTGGAGGAGCAGAGGCAGGGGCCTCGGGCGGTTGCGAGCAGCGGTGCTCGCCAGAAAAGGGCCTGCCATGAGGCCGCCACGAGGAGGAGGAGGAGGAGGAGGAGGAGGAGGAGAAGGAGGAGGAGGAGGACCAGTGTAAACCCAAGAGTCATCAACGATGTTGAAAGTAAATTTCCCTCCAAGCTCCCTGTCGTGGGCCCCTACGACGGCTCATTTTCATCGGGGGACCTGCCTCGTTGGACAACAACCGTTTGAAGACCCTGAAGCATGCCAAAACATTGTTCTCGGGATTCCAACGCCACGGATCAACCTGACTGTTGCGTGTTGACGATCCTGAGCCGTGCCAGGACCCCATTCCTGGGACTTCAACACAGCGAATCAACGTAATTGTTGCGCCCGCGTAATCCTGAGTCTTTTCAAGCACCATTTCTGGTACGTTGATGATGGGACTCCGTGCTCGGCGCTAAGGCGAGACCCACAGTTTAAAAAGGAATCGTCCTCAATTCGTGAAGCCCCTGCAAATGTTGAAAACGAATGTGCGCCGCGCTAAAGCGAGTGCCACATTTTGAAAACGAGCCGCCCACAATCCGTGGAGTTCTTGCAGTTTTTTCAACGAATGTGCGCCGCGCTACAGCGAGAGCAACATTTTGAAAACGACCCGCCCTCAATCCTTGAAACTCTTGCAAAGTTAAAGACGACTGTGCGCGGCGCCAGGGAGAGAGCCACATTTGGAAACCACCCTCCCTCAACCCGTGAAGCTCTTGCAGTTTTTTAAGGCGAATGTGCGCCCCGCTAATGCGAGAGCCACGTTCTGAAAACCACCCGCCCTCCATCCGCGAGGCTCTTGCAAGTTTTAAAACTCATATGCACCCCGCCAAGGCGAGAGCCGCATTCTGAAAACCACCCGCCCTCAATCCGTGAAGCTCTTGCAAATGTTAAAACGAATGTGCGCCCCGCTTTGGCGAGAGCCACATTCTGAAAACCACCTGCCCTCCATCCGTGAAGCTTTTGCAATTGAAATAACGAGTATGCGCCACGCTAAGGCGATTTGTTGAAAACCACCCGCCCTCAACCCGTCAAACGCTTGTCAAGTTTAGAACGAATGTGCGCCGCGCTAATGCGAGAGCCACATGTTGAAACCATCCGCCCTCCATGTGTGAAGCTATTGTCACTTCGGAAGCTTCAGAGTCATAAGTGGTGATGGCGTCTCAGGCGAGACGCCCAGCCCGCTCTAAGAACTGGCTTCTGGGTGCGGCAGGGAGAAGTTAGGAGGAGGAGGAGGAGGAGGGGGAGGAGGAGGGGGAGGAGGAGGAGGAGGAAAAGGAGGAAAGAAGAGGAGGAGGAGGAGTTGGAGGAGGTGGAGGAGGGAGGAGCGAGGATAAGGAGAAAGAGGCGGAGGAGGAGGGAGAAGCGACGAGAAGAAGAAGGAGGAGCGAGGAGGAGGAGAAGGAGGAGGAGGAAGAGGTCACGCCAGGAAGAGAAAAAAAGTACGACAGAAAGGAGGGGATAGAGAGTGACGATGATGCTGCTGATGATGATGAGTCCTGCTGCTGCTGATGATGATGTTGATGATGATGCTGATCATGATGATGGTGTTGCTGATGATGACGATGATGATGTTGTTTATGATTATGCTGATGATGACTATGATGATGCTAATGATGATGATGATTATGATGATGATGATGAAGATGATGATGATGATGATGATGATGATGATGTTGATGATGACGCTCATGCTCATGCTCATGCCGCTGATCATGATGCTGCTGCTGATGCTGAGGATGATGCTGATGAGGATCACGATGAGGATGAGGATGAGGATGGGGATGCAGTTGAGGATGGTGATGATGATGATGGTGGTGCTGATGATACTGATGATGCTGATGCTCATGATGCTGATGCTGCTGGTGATGATGATGCCGATGATGACTGTGATTGTGATTATGATGATGATGCTGATGACGATGATGATATTGCTGCTGATGATGATGCTGATGATGATGATGATGATGATGATGATGATGATGATGAAGATGACGAGGAGGGGGAGGAGGAGCAGGAGCAGGAGCATGAGCATGAGCAGGAAGAGGAGGATGAGAGAGGAGAAAGAGGAGGGAGGAGCGTGGACGGGAAAGAGGCGGAGGAGGAGATGGATGAGGATGTTGATGCTGTTGATGATGGTGATACTGATGATGTTCTTGAGGATGATGATGATGATGATGATGATGATGATGATGATGATGATGATGATGCTGATGATGATCATGATGATCATCATCATGATGATCATGATGACGATGATGATGCTGATGATGATGATGATGATGTTGATGCTGCTGATGATGCTGCTGATGACTGGTGATGATGCTGCTGCTGATGATGATAATGATGATGATGCTGATGATGCTGATGATGCTGATGATGCTGATGATGATGATGATATGATGATGATGATGATGATGATGATGATGATGATGATGATGATGATGATGATGATGATGATGATGATGATGATGATGATGATGATGATGATGATGATGATGATGATGATGATGATGATGATGATGATGATGATGATGATGATGATGATGATGATGATGATGATGATGATGATGATGATGATGATGATGATGATGAAGGGGAGGGGGAGTCAGGAAGGGCGCGGAATTGGAGGAGGAGGAGGAGGACGAGCAGGAGGAGGAGGAGGAAGAGGAGGAGGAGGGCTTGGAGGAGGAGGAGGAGGAAGGAGGAGGAGGAGGGAGGAGGAGGAGGAGGAGGAGGGAGGAGGAGGAGGAGAGGAGGAGGAGGAGGAGGAGGAGGAGGAGGAGGAGGAGGAGGAGGAGAGGGAGGAGAGGAGGAGGAGGAGGAGGAGAGGAGGAGGAGGAAGAGGAGGAGATGGAGGAGGAGGAGGAGCAGGAGGAGGAGAAGGAGGAGGAGAGGGAGGAAGAGGAGGAGGAGGATCGCGGAGGTGGATAGGAGGCGTTTCGAGGAGGAGGAGGAGGAGGAGGAGGAGGAGGAGGAGGAGGAGCGTAGAGGATTCGTCCTACTGCTGCCTAATCCTGGTCCGAGTGGTGCTGGTCTGCACGTCACAGAGTCAGTTTGTTGCGTCCCTACCAGCTCCGACCGCGTCCTTGCACGAGCTTCCTGCCAAGGATCTCTCCATGACTCATCCCCACGCGGGGGGTGGGGGGGGAGGGGGGGCACAAGTCCGCGCGCGCGAGCCGCGTCGGCGCGCGGTGCTGCGGCGCCTTGCCCTGCGCGCACCCTGCCTTGCGCACGTGCCCACGCTGTGCGCAGGGCATCCCGACCTTGCCGTCGGCCCGTGCAGACGCGACGGCCGACGGGCCAGGGAGGCCGGTGGAGGCCCAGGTCTGACAGGAGATGTTCGAATCACAGAAGGCATAGGCGTGAAGCTCACGCCGTCTCCCACGTGCCCTCCCACTCTTTCCGCTCCTCCCCGCTCCCGCTTCGCGGCCGGGGGCGCCGTCCCTGCCCCCTCGGCGGCGAAACCCGAACCCTACCCTCGCCGATCAACAGTTCAGGCGACTCAACCGAGGGACGCAAAACATCAGAGCCCCGAATCATCAGGGGTAACTCGGGTCAGGGATAACTCGGGTTCCTTTTTCGGGAATCCAAACCCGAGTTACCCCGGACCCGAGTTACCCCGGATCACTCGGGCGCCCAAAAACAGTGGGGTCGTCTGCGCCGGCATTGGCGCGTACGCTGCCCGCGTGAGGTCGCGCGTGAGCGCCCTCGTCTCCCATGCAGCATGGCCGCGCGGGCGGTCCGCGTACGCCGCCGCGTGAGGTCGCTTTGCCATCTCGCCTGCGGCTCTTGTTCGATCGTCGCTCCATTGGCGGCGGGGGCGGGGCATGCAGTCCGTCGATCCTATGGCAAACTCCGCACCCTGCCCCCAGGCTCCCAGCGGTTCGGGGGAGTCGATGGCTGGTGGGAGGGTGGGGTTCGGATGTCGCCGCCTGTCCCCCCTCCTGCGCACGAGGCTCCTCGTTCGGCCTCCTCCATGTCGACCTCCTCTGGGGCCCGTCGCGGCCCGCGTGAGCCGCGCGCGCGCCGCGTTCCTCGGGAGCCGCGCCATCCCCATGTAGCTCTGCTCGTCCTCTCGGACCGTCTCTGCAGCTCGTGTCCTCGTGTCCTGCTCCTCCCGCCCCACGCCCCCTCTTTCTGTCTGCGCTGTGCTCAGTGCGTCGCTGAAGGATCAAAAACAACAAACAGCTCGCGGCTCCCAATCGGGGAACAAACAATGACATAAACATAAAAACTCTGAGTTCCGCGCTGTTTTCTCGGATCGGAGCTGGAGCCCCCCAGGACGCCTTCGGCGCCGCCCCTGGCGCGCTCCTCTGAGTTGTTGTTTTTTAATGTTTACGTCATTGTTTGTTTCCCCACCCAAGTTACAGGGACACTCGGCCGACTTGTCTCCCGTCAGCCTTGACAGCAGTCCCCTTGTTCTTGGGGTGATTTGACTCAGCCTTGCGCGCAGAGTGGCGCGCCAGCGCGTCAAGCTTGCCTGGCGCAGTCCCCCTGTCCTCCCTGCCCAACCCCCAGACCCCCCACCGTTATGTTTTTTTCGCAACGTCGACCCCCAGAGGTCTCGACCCAGTTTTCAGGACCGGCTTTTCATCCTGAGTCGTTTTTGACGGCCCGGAGACCTTGCGAGGGCCCCGAGAGGCCGAAAATAGCGGAAAACCGGCCGTCGCGATTTTTGTCCATGACCCGAGGGGGTCTCCCCCTGCCGAGCAGGGGGATCAGGGGGGGAGGAGCAGGGAGTGCAGGGAGAGGAGACCAGACCAGATCGGGAGCTGGAGCGGGAGAGGGAGCAGCGACCCGGCTCCATCCTCCCGTCCCCTTCTCCTGGCCTGCCTTCGAAGGGCCCGGAGAACGACGGCGCCTTCAATCACGGAGCAGACGAACGTTCGGCCACGCGCAGAGGGCGGCCGGGGGAGGAGAGGGAGGCTTCTTAGAAGCACCCCTGCCTCTTAGAAGGCGCGGGCCTCGTCTACAGCTGCAAGGCCGGCGCCTTCTGAGAAGCAGCCTCCTTCTGAGAAGCCTGCCCCCCTCCCCCCTATACCCCCCTCTGCGCGCCGCCAGAACGTGGCCCTTCGGAGGTCCGCGCGGATGTCTTGGATCGGCGATGCTCCCCCCCCCCCCCCCAGCGGTGCCTGCGGCGCGGCCCCGAGCGCGCTCCGCGCGCCAGGGAGAGGGGCCCAGCGCCGATCCGAGAAATCTGCGCGGACCTCCGAATGTTGCTGTGCGTGCCATCGTTTGTTCCTCGAGTCCAGGAGGCGCCCTCTGTGGCCCTGGAAGCGCAGGGCCGTTGTCGTTTGCAGGTTCCGTTTTGCAGTTTGTTCGCCGAGCGACAAGTCGGCTATGACACGCGTCCTTGGATAATGAAAACTCGGCACCATGGGAAGCGATGGGAGGGGGAAGGAAAGGATGCCAGATGAGGTGCGGGGGCTCCTAGCTTCCACCCCCTCGCCCTCCTCCCCGAAGTGGATAGGGAGGGGCCTCCCTCGGGAGGCGCGTCCAGTGGCTCCCGGAGGCGGAGCGTCGGCGCTTCTCGTGCGCCCCGCACGACAGCGGGCTGTGGCTCCCGGGCGGCGTGGGGGTGAGGGTGTCCAGGGCGGGGGAGCAGGTCCACCTCCGCCTCGCTTGACTCTCTCTCTCTCTCTCTTTTTTTTTTTCTCTCTCTCTCTCTCTCTTGGGAGGGGGCGGGGAAGTCGGATGTAGCCAGGACCCTGGCACTGGGTAAGGGGAGCCGGTTACTGATTGGGCCCCGAAGCCCCCCAATTTAGACGGACTCACTAAACACTGAGCCAGGTCTGTCGTAGCTGGTGTTTCTTCGGGTGGCGGTAGTCCCGAATAGTGGAATGGGGCGTGGGGGCGTCTCCGGGTGCACATCACTAAACCAGATTCCACTGTACCCAGTCTTGCCAACACCTGGCTCTAGGAGGTTCCGAGGCAGAGCCCCACTTTTTTAACCCGCACCTGCACAGTTTGATGGCGGGGCGATGCGCATCCTGCGTCGCCTCTGGCGTCGACCCTCCAGCCCTGACGGGGGTCGCCCACTGCGCCGCTCATGCCCGGGCCGCCGCTGGAGCGACGATCCCCTCGGGCGCGCCGCGCAGATGGGCGGGGCAGTGCTGCGACTGGCACGCGCGCTGGACGCGGCCGGGGCCCTCGCGGGTTGTTGCCCCATGGCCAGCTGCAGTGCCGGCCGTCCTGGCGCCAAGCGTCCCTTGCTGCCAGCTCTGCCGTCTCGGACACGGATGATGGCCTCTCGTCGGCCCCGCCACCGGAGCGCGCCCGCTCGCTGGAGCTTGCCCTCTCAGGCCCGATGTTCCAGGACTGGCTCGAGCAGGAGGTCCTGCGCTACTGCAAGCTCGTACAGGCCGCGATGCAGAGCAGGACAGACGGCGCCAACATCACCGCTGAGTGCCCCAAGGACTGGGGCACGCTGCAGGGCATCCTCCACAAGCTGGGCTACGCGCCGAACGCCTCTGACCCCTCTCAGCGGGGCTGGGCGCCAGAGAGCCCCGCGCCCACAGCCCCGCTGAGAGCGGAGACTGCTCTCAGCGGGCTCCGATTAGCCGCCGCGGCCTGCTTGGAGGAGCTGCCAGATGTGCTCAAGGAAAGGCGACGCCTCCGCACCGGCACGCTGCGGCACGCTGCCCCTTTGGAAGGAGCTCGGCACCGATGCCCTCGCCATCCTCCGTGTTCAGACGGGGCAGCAGGACGCGTGGTTTCTCACGCAGTGGTCCTCGCTGCCTTAGATCTTCCCAGGCCAGCTACCGCGATCAGGAGCACACTCGGGCGGTGGCGCTAATGATGTAAGAGGGGGACGAGAGCGCCTGGCAGGCCATGGACGGGCAGCACGTGGTCGCTTGAATCCCCGAGGATGCCAATGCGACCTCACGCTGCCGGGCGGCGCTAATTTACTAATTGCTTCGCCGAGTTAGCGCGGGCGCACGGCCGGCCTCCCTCCGGTTTCTCGCGCCGGTCCCTCTATTCAGCGGTGCGCACGACGTGCAGCATATACTCGACAATTGGTGGTCTCCGCTACTGGGTGACAGGTGGGTCCCCCTGTTCGAGGCATCGGCTTCTCTGACGAGCCGTTGGACATGGTGCTGCCTGGACCCACATCGTCGAGACACGTGCGCATAGGCCCAGCGGTCTTGACGATTGCTTTCGCCGGTGCGCGCGACCCGCCCAAGGTGCTGCAACACAGAGTCCCTCTGTTGCAGGTCGCCGCGGCCACGCCGATGTCTTTCCACATGACGGAGGAGGACGTGATTAGTTTCGCTGTCCTCATGCAGGACCCCGTCATGCAGGGAGCCATTTGGCGCAACCCCGTCGCAGCCCTGCGCACAGCACGGAGATGCCGAGGTGCGTGATCGATGTCCTCTTCCCCCCGACCCTCGGGGACTTCGACTTGACTCTGTTCGGCCAGGCTTTCCGGCCACGGTTACCTACCACTACATTTTTCGGCTCGCAAGACTTGCACACAGCTTCTGACGCCCTCATTTTGGAGATGCGCAACCCGCCAGGGCTCCACCACTTCTGGCCGCTCTGTGGCTAGCTCCTCGTGCTGAGCCAGTCGCGAGCCCTCCTCCTTACGGAGGCGAGCAAAGACATGTGGGTGGACACCATGGACCGCGTGCGACTACGCTGCGGTGGAAGTCATCCCGCGGGGGCCGCCCCGACGCCACGCCTTCTGCGACGCAGTCGGCACTCGCCGCCACCCGCCGCAAGGTTCACCGTAACCCAACTGGCACCGATCACCTCACATCGGTCGCCGTTCGTGGCGTAGTAGGGCGCAAGGGCGCGGAGGTCATGAGGCTGCTGCTAACGCGCGCTGCCTCAGCGAACGGATCGACGCTCCCCAGGAGACTGTCGGGGGCGGCGCACTGCAGCGCAGCGAGTGCGAGCATATTCCTGCCGGGCGACACTGAGGCACAGTCGGCCGCGTGCGGGTGCCTCTTTCTTCCTGGGGGGCATGCTGAGACCCGCCTACCCGCGGCCCCTCATGGAAAGTTCAGCCAGCCGTGGGGGCGATGAATGAGCGGCTCGATCTGGACAGCGGGGCGGGAAAGGGGGCCCTGAGGCGGGCGTGGTGCCTCCCCGCCCCCGCGATCCACGGCGCGGGGCTGACGGCCCAGTGCTGTTGGCACGTGACCGAGGATAGGTCGCACCGTGCTGGCCGCGATCACGAGCGCACTTCCCTGGCCAGAGAATGCAGCGGTCCGCAACGATTCCAGCACATCATTATTCGCATTCTTCTTCCTCCTCTACTTTTGGGCAGCGCCTGGCAGCGACTATATTTCCTGGTCGGCATCATTTGGTAGCGACTTCAAGAATTTCTGCTTCCTCTCGCTCGCATTCTGCTTTCGCGTTTCCTTGTTAATGCAGCTGGCTTTGCGGATCGCCTTCGTCCAGGATCGGCCCTTTCTTCTTTCCAGAGGGCGCGGTCACCCTGCGCCAGTGCAGCCGACGTGCGCGCGCGGCTGTGACCATCTATCACCAGCGCCGGCTCCGTCGAGCGCTCGGGGTTGATCCCCCGGCGGAGCTCTCGCGCAGCTGCATTTTCCAGGCCGCCGCCGACGCCCTCATCCTCCGGCCATCGGACTGGGCGGTTCTGGGGCGACGTGGCGATCAGCGCGCGGAATGCCCGGGCCCTCTTCGCGTCGGTTCCCGCGCGGCGGGGCCAGGAGATGAGGTGTGTCCAGCAGTTGCTGCGCACGACGGGTATCCTCTTTATTTGACTGAGAGTGGCGATCGTCGTGCGCTCTTCTTTCCCAGACCATGTCGACCCCCCGAGAGTCGGGCCCGTGAACTGGCGAGGCCGCGCGGCCGAGCTGTCGTTTATACAAGAGCAGTCGGGGCCCCAGACGCGGCGGTCGTCTGCGGTCGCGCGGGGTCGCGCCCAACGGAGGCCGATCTGCTCGACGCTCGCCCTTCGAGCGCCCCAGTTGCAGCTCCTGCGCTGGACAGCGGCCCTGCTTGCGCGCCGGGATTGCTGGCCGCCTCGCCCGAGCCCGCAGTGCCCTCAAGGCTTCCTTTGGCGGAGGCTGCCAGCCGCGCCGCAGAGCCCCGAGGGCGGCGAGCGCCGGCCTCGCAGCAGGCCTCCGGCGGTCGTCATCCGGGAGGAGCAACGTCTTCAGTCTGCGATCGGACTGCTGTTCAAGTTACACGAGGCGCACTGACCAGATTTTACGCGCTCTTCGGCGAGCTCGCGATCCCGAGCCGACAGGTTGTACTTATCGTAACCAATCGGTGGCTGAACAGCTGGACGGGCACCACTCCTGCTGCGCCCTCCCCTGGAAGATTCGCCTTTCGGCGCGCCGCGCGGTCGCCGTTGCCCGGCGCGCTCCGCGGCGCGCGCCCGCGCCGCAGCGGCCAGCCCCAGAGCAGGCCCTCCAGCGCCCTTACTGCACCCGGCGGGTCCACTTAGAGCGGGGAGCGTCTCCGTCTGCTCCCAGAGGTCGTCGGCGTCCAGAAGCCGAGGCGCCTCGGAGCGGCGATGCGGCTGGCTGGCGCGCATCTCGCAGGGGAATGTCGGAACTGCGCGCTGGCCGAAACGCTCGGCGACAGGCCGGGGGCCACCGCTCCGTCGAACGGGGGCTTCCCGGGCGCATGTCCGCGCTTGGCCCGCCATCCACGCAGGAGGGCGCAACCCGCGTGAGTTCGCCGGGGGCGTCGCCAGCGAGCTGCATCGCGTTCGGGGGCGCGCGCGCCCAAGTTGGCTCGCTCACGCGCGCCGGGCGACCTGGGTAAGTCTCATCCAGCGCATCAGGGCACCGGCTCTCTTCAGGGCCCGCAACAACCGACTCGTTCCTCGATTTCGGCCGGGGCGGTCTGCTGCACTTCGCTCGGTGCTGGACGCGCGGGGGAGTTGCAAGCGTCGCCGGGCGGCATGGCGGACGCTCTTCGCCGGCGCTGGGCCAGGGCATTTCGAGCGCGGGGCATCGACGACGAGGAGCTGACCGCATGGTTGGAGGGCGATGCGGATGCCCGTCCGTTGTCGCACCCCGCCCCGCCCCCTGCGCGGAATTCCCGGTTGGGGCCGAAACGCGCCCGGCAGGCAATGCGGAGCTCGAACCGTTCTTCGCCAGGGCCAGACGGTCGTCCTTTCCTGGCATGGAGGCAGATCGAGGGGTTCGCCACGAGCGCGCTTTGCGAGGCGCCCGTGGACCTCTGCGGGGGAGGCAGGGCTTGCCGGCTCCAGGAGCACGCTCCAGACTTCAATCGCGGCCTCCTCTGCTTCATCCCGAAGCGCTCGCCAGAGCAGGCCTTGGGCGGGGGGCCGCTCCACTGCGTCGCGCAGGCGAGCCCGCTAAACGCGACCAGCGCGGACAACTGGCCCCTCGCGAACGCGGTGCAGCTGGTCATCGAAGACGCAGTGGTCGCCGGGGGGGGGCCCGCCCAGCGCGGTTTCCTCACTGGGCGGCCCGCGCTTGATAACGCCGTGGACGTCGCTGAGGAGATGGCGGCGCAGCGCGTCAAGGATTCAGGGGGGTTGGCCATGTGATTCGGCTTCGGGGCCGCGCCCCCGTCCTCGGAACACGCCTGCCCGATGCGGTTGCTGCTGCGCTTCGGCCGGCCCGAGTGGCTGGCCCGTTTGGCCCGGGCGCTGTGCCAGGGCAGTTTTTGCGACGTCGCGCCGGCGGGGGCGAGGTGCGAAGGATCCGCGCTCGCCCGCGGGGTGCGACGAGGCTGCCCACTGTCGCCGTTACTCATCGCTGTTGCTTCAGACCTGATGCCGCGCCGGATTCAGCGACTCCTGCCCGACGCCGCAGTCAGGGCTTGCGCTGGCGACCTCGCCCTCGCTGCAGCCCGGGCGCCCTCGAGACTCCTGGTCCTATTGCGGCAGCATTTCGGGCCTGCGCCTCAACCTCAGAAAGACGGCGATCGCGCTGCTCTTCTGCGACTCGGCCATGCGTCTGCGGTAAGACGCAGCTGCGCGGGCCCTGGCATGGGGGCCATGGCGATGAAGGACCAGGCCAAATATCTCGGGGCGGACGAGGCTAGTTGGGCGGGGCCGTTGGAGGAATGCTGAATCGCGCCAGGACGCGGGGCGGGATTGGGGCATGCTTGCACTATGCGCGCGGGGCCTTGCGTGTCTTCGTTGCGTCGGTGGTGGTGTTTGTTGCCCAGCTCCGCCCGCTCCCTCCCGCGTTCGACCAGGTCGAAAAGCGGGTGCGCGCCGGGCTGTTCCCAGGGCCAGGCTCCTTGGATGCGGCCGGACATTATGACCCGCCTTCGGCCGTCGGGCTTCCCCCGCGAATGGACCCGCCTCGTTGGGCTTCCTGCGCGAACTCATGGACATACGCCGCGCTGAATTGGCCGCGTCGGCGATGGTCTGCCACTTGGAATCATTACTGCAGGGAGGGATTTCTGCCCTGGTCAGCGCGCCGTCGCCGATGGCTGCTGGATCGCGACGGGCCTCTGGCGTTCGCACCTGCAGAGCGGAAGCGGTTGGACAACAACTCCCTCTTCGTGCTTGTTGCCGCGGCGACGCGGGGGAATCAGTTGGAGCATCGATTGGGGTGGCCCCGCTCGTGCTCGGCGCCCCCGGCGACGCCGTCTCGCCGCGCGGCGACGTGGCAGGCGACGCGTGTCCCGGAGCTGTGGGCGGAGCGCCCGCTTGCTGCAGGGAGTTTTTTTTTTTTTTTTTTTTTTTTTTTTCTGCGCAGCCGTTTGCAGCACTAGCGAGTGGGCGTTATTCCAGGCGCGTGCGTGCGCCGCTTCCGGATTCCCGTGGAGATCCGAGACCGCACGGCGGCTCGCCTCTGCGCGTTCGTCTCCGCCCTCCGCGTGGCTTTGAGCGGTTGGCCGCCTGGCGGTTTCAAGGAGGCGAGAGATGTGCTTTCGTCTGCCGCACAGGCACGGACAGCATCCAGCACTATGCGGCTTGCGGCTGTTATCGCAGGCGGTGCAGCGACAGTTGCGCCCTGGCGAGACCTTCTCCCTGCGCTGTTCTCTCTCTTGCTTTTTGGGCCTCCTTAGCTCTGCATCGCTGAAGGGGGCTCGGCAGCTTTCGTCACTCTAGCAGCAGCAAGGAGGCGCAGGCTCTCCGCGGGGCCAGTGTCCACGCATTGTATACAACCCGTCGTGCTCTTCGACACGGGTGCTGATCAGTCCGAGGCAGGATGCGTTGTCAAGGCCGCGGCCCAGGAAGCGCGCAAGGAAGGCCGCATCGGGGACCTGCTTGCTCGTTCCCGCCGCCGGCGCCTCGAAGGTTCGGTCAGTTATTGCTTCGCTGCCCCTCGTTTTCGCCGTTTCCTCTCCCTTCTCTCGCCCCTCTGCGCCGCTTCGCTGCCTCCCCCCTCCTTGTCCTCTGTTCCCACTTGGTGTTTTGTTTCGTTGTCGACGCTGTGTGCGACGAAGTGGTTCGGGGAATCGCCGCGATGAGTTAGCAATGATGCTTCTTCAGCATGTTGCGTCGCAGATGTTTCTCTCCGCTTCGAAGGTGGTCCTGATTAGCAGACCTCCGTTATGTATGGCGCAGGCCAGTTCGTCTTTTCACGGCTGGGCTACTGTGCAGTTAGCTTCACGAGTACGGTGTGCAGCAATATGTAGCTTTCAGTTCGTGGTGCTTGCTCGGTTATTGCAGGTTAGCTTGTGCAGCGACGCTGGATTAGTTGGCAGTCTGTGCCTGCAAGGCCCTAGCCCTGTTCAGTATGCCGCTGCGCGGCCCTGGTACTGCCTTTTGTCCCCTTCCCTTCTCTTTCTTGTCGTCCTTTCCCCCTTCTCCCCCCGTCGTCCCCTCCTCCACCCTGTTGGAGTCGAAACTGTGTGAGTGATTTTTCGGCCGTCGCACGGCCAACTCATGTGGTTTCCAGACTGACAGGCAATCGGGCGATGATTCCAGTGCGTTGTTTGCCCTCCCTCTGTTTCCCACTCTCCTTTGCCTCCTCCTCCTTCGCCGCTCGCCCGGGTAACACTTGTCACAGGTGGCCCACTTGCGTTTCCGTCTTACCCGTATCGCATCGTAGGCCGAGTGAAGAAGCTTGTCGCTGAGCCCATTTCGGGGGATGCCAGCCCGTCGGTTTCGAATTCCCCTCGCATCGCTGGCCGAGGGCAGAAGCCTGCTGCTAAGCCCCTTTCGGGGGATGCCAGCCCGCCGGTTTTGAATTCCCCTCGCATCGCTGGCCGAGGGCAGAAGCCTGTCGCTGAGCCCCTTTCGGGGGATGCCCGCCCGTTGGCTTCGAATTCTGCCCCTGACCTTGCTGCAGAGCCTGGCCGGCTGAAACAAAACCAGTCTTGCCAAGGGCAGCAACGCCAGAAGGGGAGGAGGAGAGGAGGAGGAGGAGGAGGAGGAGGAGGAGGAGGAGGAGAATAATGAAAAGGAGGAGAAGGAGACGGAGGAGGACGAGGAGGAGGAGGAGGAGCAGTAAGTGGAGGAGGAGGAGGAGGAGGGAGACGAGGAGGGGGCGAAACGCTAGGCGTGCGCTGTGGCAGGGGGGGCGGCCTGGCCGGGGGAAGAGGGGGAGGGGGAGACGAGGAGGAAAGGGCGGCAGGCAGGCGTCGGTCGTGGTGGTGGCGGTCGTCGCAGTGGTCGTGGTGGTCGGCGGGCGCGCTCGCTTTCTCCCTCTCTCTTTCGTGCTCTCTCTCTCTCTCTCTCTCTCTCTCTTCATCAGTCTTCTCTTAAAAGAAGAAAGCGCATAATCATAAACTGTTGGCGCTCCGCGCGGATTTCTCGGATCCGCGCCGGACCCCCCTCCCTGGCGCGCGGAGCGCGCCAGGGGCGGCGCCAGAGCCCAGGCGCGTATCCGAGAAATCCGCGCGGAGCGCCAAGAGTTTATGTTTACGTGTTTGTTTCTTCTTCGATCTCTGTCTCTGTGCAACAAAAACAAGCGAGATCGGAACGCAGCACTCGCTCAACCACAGAGAACATAGAACAGCTCCATGCCAGCGCCGTCGCTACACCTCCTCCTCCTTCTCCTCCTCCTCCTCCTCCTCCTCGTCTCCGCGACACCACACGCTGGAACGTCGGAGCTCGAGTGGTCAGGACGTCGCCGAGTTCTGCTGAGCTTGGGAGGCCAGAACCCGCTAAACAGCAACACTTCCGCACTGAGCAGTTGGACCACGGGCTGAACCCCATGGGAAAAAGCAAGGTCTCGGCGCTCAAGCTGCCATGGAGGAAGGCAAGGTCTCGGCGCTCAAGCTGTCCCTCAAGGAGCGTGGCTACCTCGCCTCGGTGGTTGTCGACGGCCAGTGGTCCCAGAGCCGCAAATTCGAGAGCGGCATGGCTGTGGACGACTCGTGCTTGTTGTGCGGCGAGGTCGGCACGCTCCTGCGCAGGCACTGCTCCTGCGCTGGGTGGCCGCCCGAGCTGCTCCTGCCGGACAAGATGCGCGAGCTCATGGTGAAGGCTGACCTGCCTGATGTGAAGTGCCTACTGGAGCGAGTGCTGTGGCCTGCGCCGCAAGGGATCGAAAAAGCCCCGCAAGGTGCCCAACAGATGCTGGCTCGGCGAGCGCGAGGGCTACATCCCGTCGGGCAAGCTGTTCCTTGACGGCTCCCAGTTCGAGGGCGACTACGAGAAGTACACCAGCGTGGCTTGGGCCGTCATCGCGTTGGAGCAGGAGGCCGACGTCTTCCTGTGGCGCGTCGGGGATGTTGAGTGAGCCGCACGTCGACATCAACGGCGCAGAGATCATGGCGTTCATCATGGTCCTCAGGTTCGCCGTGCCGCCCGTCACCGTGGTCGTGGACAGCGGCTTCGTGCGCTGCGGGCTCACGGAGCTGGGGCCTCGGCGCACCACTGCGCGCGGTGTGGCCTGGGCTCACTCGTGGCGCGAGGTCTGGCGGCTGCTGGACGAGCCTGTGCGATGAGGGGCTCTCGGTCAGGAAGGTGCCCGCACATCCGTCCAAGCGAGCGGTCGTAGTCGGGGGCAAAATCACCTACAGAGACGGGCTCGGCAATCGCTACGCAGATCGTGCTGCGAAGTCAGCGGCTGAGGCTGGTCGCATCGCTCATGAAGGCCGCCGACGCCTAATCATGGCGGACAAGATGGTCGAGGGCGTTGGCATGTGGATGGCCGCCGTGGGCGGCGCTATGGCCGGCAGCAACACCACGCACAGGGTCGCCAAGGCCAGCCGCCCAGCCCTCAAGGCAGCTGCATCAGGCGAGCCCGTGGCGAAGCTCGTCTGCGACTGGAGGGGCCCAGATGGGAAGCGGCGGTGCAGCCGCTGCAGATGGGTCGAGCGCGCCAGCGAGTGCCCGGGCTCGATCGTCTCGGCGGCGCTCAACCACAAACAGGTGCTGATGCAGGCTGGCCAGGACGCGCACATGCTGGTCAAGCCCACGCCCCAGCGCGAGGCGAACCTGGTGCGCGAGATGCCCATCGTGGTGTGCGCCGCCTGCGGGGTCATGGGCTCTGCGAGGGCGTCCAGCTTCACCGCAGCCCGCGGCCGCCCCTCCGCCAAGGGGAAGGCCGCCCTCGCCAGGCTCGCCAAGAAGCTGGCGCCAGCGGTCTCGGGCAAGATAGCGGTGTCCATCGAGCCACTGGCCGGCTGATGGCGGCGCGCGGAGCCCGCGGGGCCGTCGCGCGCAGCGCGCGCGGAGCGTGCGGGCGTGAGAGCGCCGCCGCGCGTGGGGCGCACGGAACGGGGGCGCGCGGGCGCTGGCGCGGAGCGTGCGGGCGCTGACGCACGCTGGCGTGAGAGCCTGCCGCCGCGCGTGGGGCGCGCAGCGCGCGGGCGTGCCGGGGGGGCGGCGCCGCTCCTCCTGAGGCTCGCTCATCCTCTTCCTCCTCCTCCTCCTCCTTCGAGTACTTCAGTAAGGGTTTGCTTGGAAGAGAGTTGCAGAGTGCGCCGCCCTGCCGCAACCGCGGGGCTCAAGCTTTCAAGGCGGCGGCCGCGCGTGGCGCGGCCTTGATGGAACGGCCGCCGCGCGTGGTGCCTCCGCTTCGCCCCGCGCCAGTGGCGCTGACACCGCAGCCCAGCCGTGCGCCAGCGGTGGTGTCCCCGCCGCTGCGGCCGCAGGGGCCGCGGCCGCCGCCGGGGCCGCCTCCGCTTCACTTGCTGCCCGCGGGGGCAGCCGAGCTATCGGGCCAGGTGGCCTACTGGAGCAGGTGCGAGCTCGGTGCGCCCGAGCGCGCCGCGGCCGCGACAGGCGCCGCAGCGAAGGCCGAACCCGGCGCCGGCGCCCGCGCTCAGACACAGCCCGCGGTCAGCAGCGATGACATCGCCTGTGATAGGGGCGGCGCTGTGGGTGGCCATGGTGAGGTGCGTGCTGTCCGTGCTGCCGAGGCCTTCCGCCAGTCGCTGGCGGGCGAGTGGTCCACAGAGTCGCTGGAGCGGGCCGTCGACGCGGCAATCGTCAATGCAAGGAGGGCCAGAGAGCAGTACGACGAAGCCATCCTGGTCCTCCAAGCTGCCACGGCCGCGCTCTCCGCCGCGGAGGCGCGGGGGCGCGATGCGGCCAGCCGTGCCCGCGCCGCTGCGTCAGAGAATATCGCTGGTCCACGCTGTCGCAGCCGCAACCGCAGCTTGCGGCGCCAATGAGCCGCCGCTGGCGGAGGCGGTCTGCGACGCCGCCTTCCTCGCGCGCGAGCGGACGGCAGGGCAGCCCGCGGTGCCCCCGGCGACGGGCAGCCTGGACGATGCAGTTGGGCCCGCACTCGTGGCACCAGCCGCAGCCGCCGCCGCGGCCCCCGCAGCCCCCGGGCGGCCGCTGGCGCTCCCTGGGATGGCGCCCCCCCTGGGCCCTCTGCTCGGAGCAGCCCCAGCCGCGTTGCCTGGCGCTGGGCCGCCAGCGACGGCGGTGGCGGCCCCGCTGGCCGCCGTGGCGCATGGGGCCGCCGCCCCGGCCGCCCTCCCCGCGGCCACGGCTGCTGGCGCCCCTGCAGCTGGGGCCCTGCTGGCTGCAGGGCTGGGCATGGTTGTAGCGGCACCCTACGTGATGATGGTCACGGTTGAGACGACGACGCACGGCCCTCGCGGGACTCCAGCGGCGCCGAACTACGCGGATGTCATGCTTGGCGACATCAGCATCCACACGGTTCCTGGCTTCGGTGACGTGCTGGGTCGCACGATCCGCTCCGACCAGGTGCAGGATCTCACGGGCCTCGGGGCATCGGGCGACGCCCGCCTCCTCAGCGTGATCGCGGTGAAGGGTCAACGCTCCCGCCGAGCATGGCATGACGTGGCCAGCTCGCTATCCGAGATCGCCTTCCCCGACTGGGCGATAGAGGGCCCCCGCGCCTCCCTGTCGTGCTGCCGCCGGATCGACCGTCGGGGCGGGGGCCCTCTTGACCACCACCGCTTCTTCGTGATGGTCCTCCACCTCCACCGGGACAGCTGGGGCGTCCCGATGCACGAGCCCGGGGTGAAGGCCCTCGAGACCCTCGGCACCTACGACTCGATCTACCTGCCGTACGTCGCGGGGGTCGAGTCGCTGCTACGCGAGGTGCAGCTGGTCGCGTATGCGCATGCGAAGCACGACGGGTTTGTCGGGGCCAACGCCGAGGTGGTCGACGGCGATCTGAATGCCACGATGAAGGGCCGTGGCCATGGCCGCGGACGAGGAGGCGCCGCTGACGCCTTCGGCTACCTGGATGAGCACACAACCTTCCGGGGGCAGTGTGAGACGGCAGACGCCCTGGTGCGTCCCGCCCTGGTCGAGTGGGTCGGCAGGCAAATCGAGCTCGATGCCAACATCTTAAAGCAGGTCCGAAAAGCCCGAGAAGGACGGGCTGTTGCGGGCCATGGTCCAGATTAGGTTTGGACACACGCTGTTCACACTCTGAGGGGCTAGGCTCGCCGTGGCAGGCGCGCCTCGATTTTCCGCCCGCAGAGGCGCTGGGCCGCGCCACCATCTCCCTTTCCTCCTGTCCTCCTCGTGCTCTGGCCATCGCGTGGCACCTGGCCCCATGTCGAGAGCGTGCCCTCGTGATATGTTTCCCTTGCCTGTGCCGGCCCCCCCTGACCCCCCTAGGACCTCTGTCTCGCGCAAAGTTCGGAGGAGATTCGAGGTCCACCGTCAGTCAGCATCTTTGGTCTCCGAGGTGGCTTCGGTCTTGAATCAGCCACACGGTCAACGCGGTCTGGACAGTGGTCAAACAGTATCGGCGGCCCAGAAGGCGCGTTTGGAGCATATCCACCGAGCGGTTCTACGATTTGGCAAGCCCCCGATGGACCTCACCTCAGCAGGGGCCTTACGAGAGCTCCGCGTCAACCCGGGCTACTCCGTGACGAGCAGCCCCGTGGTTCTCATCAGCGAGGCCAATATCTAAAGGCTGCCGCCTCTGCCGCCGACCCCAATGCAGTCGTTGTGGGTTCTTTGGTTCGGGGGCCGCTTGTTGTCTGGATGCGATCTCGTGCGTGTTGGAGCGTTTTTTTTGCGCGAGGTGGGGTCTTCACTGTGGGTCTTGGGGGCCGGTGGCGGGGTGTCCGCTGGGAGGTTGGCCATTTGGGTCGCAACCAAATGGGGGGCACCGAACGAATAATTGAGCAAGAGTGGTGTGCGGAAGCGGTGGCATGCGGAGCATCACCGCGAAAGATTTGGCCGATGAGTCCAAACTGTTGAAGCGTTGCGCGTGTGTGCAGCGTGCAAGAAGGAGTTTTCGCTCGGCAGCAGCACATAAGCGCCAAACAAGAGAGCGAACACTTCACGAGGAAGAGTAAGGTCGTATGCTCAGAGCGCATTGCAGTCGGTGTCACGGTACGTAGTTGCCAGGCCTTTCAGTGCAGTGGCAAGTGCCAGAAGAAAACGCCGGACTTGGTTTTCTCCGTGGACGCCATCGATGTCGCGCGTGACGAGAATACCGGGACTTTGACACGGAAGGCATGGAAATGATACCACTAGGCTGCCCGTAGACGTAGGACCAGCAGCGGTGCGAGCGAGAGGGGCGGCAAAGCATGTGAAAAGATAAACTGAGGGGGAGTAGTCGGAGGAGGAGGTGGAGCAGGGGGAGGATTTCTTTCGGGATTTCTTTGGGCCGTCCTGGGGGATAGTGCAAAATGTATGGTGTGCGAAGGGAATGGGACGGTTTCTGTTTCATGGGATTTTCTGAGGACGCATACTGGGTAACCTTTGGGGTCGTTTTGATTGCTTCGAACGGCGTCGGGAGGCCATGGTGGGTGTATTGGAACGATGTTTGGGCGGTTCGCTGCTCTCTTGGACGTCTGGGGGGCGTTGTCGAGCTCTCTGGGGCGGTCGTGGGTACTTTTTGAAGGCTTCTTGCGCCGTCTTGGGGTGGTTTTGGGGTGTCTCTGGCATTCGTGTCCACGGTGCGAAGGCCGAAAAGTCCAAAACGCTTAAAAGAGCCCTTCCCGCGGGAAAAGAATGATGTTGGGATGTTTGGGCCTTTGTGGCGTCTCTTCGATCTTCTGGGGGGCCGCTTTGGGTTTTTTGTTGGACATCATGGGACCTTTCACAGAACTCGTGGACAGCAGCTTCGGCCGTTGTGGGTCGTCCAGGTAAGATGTTTGAGACCGGTGAGCCTCTCCGCGGCGGCTCGGCCGGGCCTGGCCGCTTCTTCGGCTTACGCCGCACCGCCGACCCCTTGTTTTTTTCTGGCGCGTGGCGTGTGCGAGCAGACCTCCTCCTACCTCCTACGTCGTCTTACTCCTCCTCCTCCTCCTCTCCTTCTGCTGATCGTCCGTCTCCGCCGGCAGTGTGGCCGTGCCCGCAGCGGACGACAGGACCAGCCTCCGGGGGGAGGGGTTTGGGGAGGGGGAAGCATCTCACACGCCGGTGACCCCAAGGGGTCGGCGGATTTCCCTTCTGGTTTGACGTATCTACGTATTTGTGGGTGCTTATTTGGATGAAGATCAGAAACCTGATTGGCATCGATGCCAACGGACTCAATACTGCAATGTTTTTCATGGGAGGCGACCAGAGTGGTGCTCAATTGCATTGGCACATCGCAGCTTTCAATTTACTTTACATCGGGCAAAAGGATTGGTTATTGATTCCACCGAGGTATGCTGCAGTCAGCAAGATCCCGTCTTGGGAGTTGTTTCACATGCAGGGCTTGCGCTTGGAACATATCTATCGTTGTACACAGCAAGCTGGGGACTTAATCCTTTTGCCCGATGCTGGGGGGCATGCGACATTATATCGCGGGTTCTCGGCTGGCCTGCGCGTGTTGTATGGTTGGCGAGATCCCCGAGCCAGACAAATGAAAACGGCCCAATCTGGGCTGAAGAAGGCCCAGGAGGCCCCTGACGCGCCCCAAACTGCTCCAAGGGATCCTCCAGGAGGACATCCAGGACGATCAAATTCATTGATTTTCATGGTGGCGGAGTGAGGGGATTGCGCTCACGCGAATCCATTTCAAGGCGTGCGCGTGTTTCGCTTCGGGGCAGGTAAACGTCGTCGCGTTTATCTATTTTTCGTTGTTTTTTACATCTGAGGCCTTCGCCGGGCTCCAGGACCGTCAAAGAACGACTCAGGATGAAAAATCCGGTCTTGGGGAAAGGGTAGGGACTTCCGGGAACCGCGTTCTGAAAAAGTTACGACGTCGCCATGTGTGGGACTAGTCTCTCTGTCTCTCTCGCTCTCCCTCGTCCTCCTCTGCCCGAGCGGGGGCGGCGGGGCGGCGACGCCCTGCCCGGGGAGGGCCGCCGTGGGCTCCGCCGCGGCCGCCCCGCGCGTTGCGCTCGGCGCGGCGGTGGCGGCGTGCCTCGCCGCCAGGGGTGGTGCTCGGCCCGGTCGGTTTTGGGCGAGGAATGGTGGGGTGGGGGTCCCAAAAACAGAGTCTCCATGGGGTGAGAGTGCCGGGGCGTGGTGGGAGGCGTAGCGGGGGGTGTCAATCGGTTTTGGGTGAGAAATGGTGGGGTGGGGGGGTTCCAAAAACAGAAAGTCCATGGGGTGGGAGTGCCGGGGCGTGGTGGGGGGCGTGGTGGGGGGTGTCGGTCGGTTTTGGGCGAGACATGGTGGGGTGGGGGGTCCCAAAAACAAAGGGTCCATGGGATGGGAGTGCCGGGGCGTGGTGGGGGGCATGGTGGGGGGTGTCGGTCGGTTTTTGGCGAGAAATGGTGGGGTGGGGGGTCGCAAAAACAAAGGGTCCATGGGGTGGGAGTGCTGGGGCGTGGTGGGGGGCGTGGTGGGGGGTGTCGGTCGCTCCATGGGGTGGGAGTGCCGGGGCGTGGTGGGGGGGCGTGGTGTGTTGGTCGGTTTTGGGCGAGGAGTGGCGGGGTGGGGGTCCCAAAAACAGAGTCTCCATGGGGTGGGAGTGGGGGGTCCCAAGAACAAAGGCGCCATGGGGTGGGAGTGCCGGGGCGTGGTGGGGGGCGCGGTGGGGGGTATCGGTCGGTTTTGGGGTGAGAAATGGTGGGGTGGGGGGTCCCAAGAACAGAGGCTCCATGGGGTGGGAGTGCCGGGGCGTGGTGGAGGGCGCGGTGGGGGGTATCGGTCGGTTTTGGGCGAGAAATGGTGGGGTGGGGGGTCCCAAGAAACAGAGGCTCCATGGGGTGGGAGTGCCGGGGCGTGGTGGGGGGCGCGGTGGGGGGTATCGGTCGGTTTTGGGTGAGAAATGGTGGGGTGGGGGGTCCCAAGAACAGAGGCTCCATGGGGTGAGAGGCCGGGGCGTGGTGGGGGGCGCGGTGGGGGGTATCGGTCGGTTTTGGGCGAGAAATTGTGGGGGTCGGGGGTCCCAAGAACAGAGGCTCCATGGGGTGGGAGTGCCGGGGCGTGGTGGGAGGCGCGGTGGGGGTATCGGTCGGTTTTGGGAGAGAAATGGTGGGGTGAGGGGTCCCAAGAACAGAGGCTCCATGGGGTGGGAGTGCTGGGGCGTGGCGGGGGCGCAAGTGGATATCGGTCGGTTTTGGTGAGAAATGGTGCTGGTGGGGGGTCCTCAGACCAGGTGGGCTCCATGGGGTGGGAGTGCCGGGGCGTGGTGGGGGCGCGTAGGGATTATCGGTCGGTGTTGGGCGAGAAATGGTGGGGTGGGGGGTCCCAAGAACACAGGCGCCATGGGGTGGGAGTGCCGGGGCGTGGTGGGGGGACCGGTGGGGGATATCGGTCGGTTTTGGGCGAGAAAT